>CM055268.1:54318919-54497412 GCA_029237695.1 Conchocele bisecta
GACACAAGACACACCTGCGAGAGTGACGGAGTTGAACCCGATTGCTCCAACACAATGGAACCCGAGTGTTACTCCGCCACTGGATGACATACCGCATATAAAAAATCCCAAAAGACAGGCAGCTGGGCGGGCGGCGGCTGCCACCCGAAAAGTTAAACAAGATAAAATACTCGCCGAGCTTCGAGAGGCTAAACAGTCGTTGCAATCGGGGACGGAGACAGCAAAACATCTGAAGACAGAGCAATCGGGTTCAACAGTGTTGAGTGCAACAACACCCCCAATTCACGAATTGGAAGCACACTCAACACCCAATCGAGGTTGGACGAATCCGATTGAACCCCAATTCACGAATTGGAGTTGGGTTGTTGGTGGTGGTCTGGCAGTTGTTGGTGCCCTGTGCCTGTGGAAATACCCCCTATTACACCAATACTTATCGATAAAACAACCCCCACAAATTCATCCAAAAACAGTTACGAAACACCAATCGCGATTGGATGCGCCCCATTTAAACATTGATCGCGATCCCTTTTATATGCAATAATTATAATTATCAACAATGGCTGAACAACATGGTAAAATGATAGTGAATGCGTTTTATCACGCTGTGGTGATATCGGGTTTCAGTATCGGGTATGCTCGACTATCAAAGATGGCCCTAGGAGGGTCCGCTCCCAAATTGGACTTTACTGTGAGAGACGTAGGGCTCGCGACCTTAGATGTAGCGACCGCAGTTTGGACCCGAGATTATCTAATTAAAGCTGGAATTCTACCCGTTAATATATGGAAATAAATGGCTTCAATCGCAGTAATAGTAGGTGGTGCGCTTGTAAGCGCATTGGCGTTCAGCGGTATCAACTTTATATTCTCTAAAATGAGAAGCTCGAACGTGGATGAGGAGCGCAAGCGTCACGATTTAGCTGTAGAACAACTCAATAGCGCAAAGGAAGCATGGTCGAAAAAACGAACCGCCCATCTGGACTGGGTCAACGAAGAGCTTCGCCGCGAAAATCACGCCGCACAAACTTTTCAGAACGTTGAAGAAGCCAACCGCGAGTACGGGCTGGCATATCCACATAAAAGTCTCGATCCAATGAAATTGGGACTGGATCGCGAGCCCCAACTTTCACATTTCTATGTACCGTCAGAGCCCCAAAAAGACCGCGAGATCACGTTCATCGTCGTGGGAATGGGTGTGGTGGGTATCGTCACCTACTATATCCAATCGAGATTTTAAATTAATTAATACTTTTTTACAAAATTAATAATTATTTTAATATATTTTTTTTTATAAATACATATATATATATGGAACGATGTCAGTTAACGAACTTTATTTTGCTATGATCGATGTAGGCTACACGGCCCTTAAACACCGTTTACCCGGTGCAAAGAGTATGATTCATCTGGCCCGAGATTCTCTCGAGACGTGGCGCGACGACAAAAAAGAAAAAAGCGGCCACCCTTTTCGCAAAGCGGATGTTATATTCCTCCACCAATCCTGGTGGATTGGATGAATTAGATTTTCCCAAGTTCCTTCAGAACTTAACCCCCAATCGCAATTGTACTTCCAACAAAGGTTTATTATTATCGACGCAGTTACCGGACGATCTGGCGAGGGCATGTTGGAGATTGTCCGATATATGAGAATACTTCGCATACGATGAACACGCGCAAACTTGATACCAAACTATCGGTTCGCCTAGCGCGCAAGCTGGTAAACACATACTACAGCCCCCGCGGCTACTGGAAGGGACTCGCTGCCATCAAGAACCTCGCGGCGGCGACCAAGGTTTCAGAAAACGCTGTCAAGGAATGGCTCAAGAAGCAGGCCATCTGGCAGATCTATTTACCCGCGCCTCACAATATTGCGCGCCCGAAATTCGACGTGCCGGTGCCGAACCAAGTTCACAAAGCGGATCTCCAGTTTCTACCTCACGATCGCGTCGGTCGCAAGACGTACAAGTACGCGCTGACAATCGTTGACGTAGCGAGTCGTTATAAGGGGGCTGAGCCGTTGGCCACTAAAGAGTCTAAGGAGGTGGCCGAGGCTCTTTCCCGAATATATAAGAGGAGTCCTCTCAAATGGCCGAATCTTCTCCAGGTCGATCCCGGCCGAGAGTTCATGGGCGCGGTCTCTCATCTATTGTCTAAGCACAACGTTTCTGTCAGACGCGGCCGCGTCAACATCCACCGGGACCAGGGGATCGTGGAGCGCTTCAATCGAACCCTGGCTGAGAGACTGTTCGGACACCAATAACCAAAGAACTTGTAGACCCTCATTCACGATCGACCGAGTGGGTGGCCAGACTGCCCGCCGTGGTCTCCGCACTGAACGGAGAGGTGACCAGATTGATAGGTAAGAAGCCTGTAGATGCTATCAAGTTTAAAAGGGTGACGAGCAAGCCCTCTGTCGTCTCGGCCGGGCGACCCGTTGGGTTAGAGGAGCAACGGCTTCCATCAGATATTGACGTCCGGTAACTCTATCAACCGGGAGAGCTCGAAGGTGGCAGTCGCCGCGCTACTGATCCCGTGTGGTCTTTCAATGTATATCATCTAGATCGATCTATTACCAAACCTGATGAGCCCGTGCTCTACTATTTGGATGATGGGCCATCTCGAGGGTTTGTTCGCGAAGAACTTCTTATGGTGCCTTCTGACACCCAGCTACCCCCGGATCATCAGAGTATTTAGATTGCTAATTTTCTTATTTTTTCAAAATTATTAATTAAATCATTAGAGAGGTTCTGTATGTATTCCGTCTGGTAACACGCGTCTTTTATCGTAGTATGCCGAGAGTCCTAATTTTTGTTGACAGTACGTTTTCATAACGCCGTCTTTCATTTTAAATCCTCTATTTTGTGCTACATCTATAATGTGTTTTTCCATCTTCTGTAGTTTCACTTAGTACTCGTTTATATCTATCCCAATTTAAATTGTTAGTTCTCTTGGACATTCCTTTCGCAGAGTTTTTTATTAATAGAATTAAATTTTTCTACAAAATAACACTTACTAGATAACGCTATCGCCCTATCTCCGCTAAATTCCATTTTGAAAAGTCCGGGCTCTCTTTCGCTCCATTTATCCCAAGCCAACCATTTCTTTTTTTCTTTTTCAAACTCGTCTAGTAAGTTAGGTCTAATCAATTCCTCTATCGTTTTTCCACTAACTCCTATATATACTATCAGTATCCATCTGTATTAATTCAAAGTCTTCTCTTTTTTACGTATTTGTCTAGAAATTCGTAGTAAAATTCCAACATTCTCAATTTAGCTAGTTGATAAACCGCTATTCCACAATGGAATGGTCTCTTTACCGCACACCTGGGTTTTTCTTGAAGATATTTCGTACGCATCTCCTATCTCTTCCAAATCGTCAAAGAATGCAGATCTTAATGCTTTGTCAACACAGGTTTCGTTTTTGTGTATATGTCGTATTAAATGTCTCTCCGCTGCCTCTATCATTTTTCCACAACACGAGTTTCCTAATAATTTCATTATGTCGGCTACTGGTTTCTTATTTGGTTCTACATCACCTGTTCGTCTTGCGGCTGTAACTTATTTTGCGAACCATTCTAATGGTTTTCCGCTAATATAATCTATAACACGATGAACTCCAGTTATTTCTAGGCCGTGTTTTAAATACCATTTCAACAGTGGCGCGTACAGCAATACTTTAGTGGCGGTCATAGATCCCACCAATTTTTTTCCATCTCCTCTTGTTCGGCCAGTATCTTTTAAATATTTTAACATGTGTGTGGGAACTTCATCAACCTCTACTTCTCTGTTTATAAATATTGGGGACATTTCAGAAAACTTATCTTTTAAGTTGTGTGGAACTTCTATATCCACCTCCGCAAGCCCAAACCAGTCTCCAGATAAAACTCTTTTACAAAACTTTTTAATAAATTTAGGGTTATGTGGGGTATCTATATGGTGTATTGTTTCTCTCCCACACGGCATCTCTTTATTTAATGTAGATAAATATAACGCGTTTGCATCGTACCCCAAAACACGCCTTGCAAGGTTTTGGAACCCACTCTAATATTTGAAACACCAGCTTCTGCATATCGTGTAAATACTATTGATGGACCGCCAACTAGAGCGTCTTTCATCATTTCGTATGTTTCTTCTTTTGGTGCATATAGAGCATCCTCCGGTATAATCGTCTTCGAAGATTTTTGTTCTTTAATGGTTCCTCTCAATAAATATTGTATAGCTACTCTAGGTAGTGTTACCGCATCTTTGAAAATATCCACACCTCTGTGTTTATAAAATTCACACATTTTTTCACCGCATTCTAGGAACGGTGCTACATCTAAATCGTTATAATATTTCAACCAATCTCTGAAAGTATTCATATTATTTTCTTCGAAAATTCTACGACATTTACTTAATTCTGTTTCATCTATTAACATTTTCCCAGATAGTTTGGAATACCAATTCTCTATATCCGGTAGTCCTGGGCAATCCAGTTTGTCTGGAGAATCGAACCACTTATAAGGAAAGAAAGATTTCTGTCCTTTGCATTCGTAGGCTTTTATCCAACTATCGTAACTTACACCAGGTCCTAGATAAAGTATTACATCAAGAAATCTGAACTCTGGAGTAAATAGAAATATTGTTGCGTTTGCCCGTTTTCCCACCATTACTTTCTTTGTTGTTGATGCCAGTTCGCCTACTAGGTAGTTCTTTATTAAGTTTATATCGTACTTACTGCTGTTAAAACCTATAACCGGTACTTGCTCTATCCACTGTTCGATCTTGCCGATTTGGTTTTTACGTAAATGTTCTGTATTAAACCCATATCTTGACCACACTTCTTCTCTTATAGCTTTTCCCCTGACTTTCAAATCTTCTACGAATTTTTCTATAAGTTTTGCGGGATCTTTATCACAAATATGAGTTACTGTTCCTGAGAAATTATCTCCTATACTAACGCTTACCGGAACGTGCTCGGCTTCGTACTCTAGATTATTACCGAGTGTTTCAAATTATGGGTTGAGATATGCCTCAAAATCGTATACTATCTGATATGGATAAAGAGTAGTGTCGCAACCGATCTTTATGTCTTTACCCGTTCTTTGAAATTCGCATTCCCACATAACTACTAGGTTGAATTCTTTGCTTCTTCTAATAAATGTATCTCTTCTCATAGTGGATGCGCGTTCTTCTTTGCTATGCTTTGTATGAATCTCACACCCGTGCCAGTAACAGCCGTGATATTGATATACGGTATTAGTTTCTGTACAGTATCCATCTACTGGAGCTCCTAAAACCCATCTTTCACCACCGTGTCCACACTGTTCGTGGTGAATGTGAATTCCCTCCTGCTTTTCCACAGAGTACATCCAATCGATCGCCCCATAGCTGTTAGAACTTTTTGGGTAGAACGCTTTATCGAACGACGAACGCGGGCGCTCTAAATAATTACCATCACATACTACTTTTGTCTCACCTTTCATACATTTTGGTCCGTGTCTCTTCATATTCCTCGCTTTCGTGAATTTCTGCTTGCAATTATCGCAGGCGTAAATTTTAGATAGGTTTTTAAGGTTTTTTATCAGAAATGCGTGATTATTAAACAGTCCTATTGTCATTGGTTTATTACCTATTGCCTTATAGTGCGCTGGTACCTTTTTCAACCACCATACATTACATTCGGTGGGTTGATATACTTCTATACCGATTTTAAAAAAACTCTTCAACCTTTTTCAGATCTGAAAAAGGAATTGGTGAAACCACATTACTACCGAAATATTGCTTACTAAGTTCTTTCGCCTTTTCTGTACATCTGTCGGGATTTATATCTGTCATATGCATAGCTAGACACCTGAACAGACAAAGGCCGTCATTATACTTATCTAAAGAATACATACCTTTTTTATTCTTCAACCATTCTGGAAGTTCTCCTCCTGCTGCTTCTTTGGATTGTAGTCCCAAATCTAATTCCCTATCTGCCCTGTATTAGCTTTACGAAAACCTCTACCCATCTTACAAACTTCCACTTTGTATTCGGTCTGTCTATTTTATCGGACATTATTCGTGTTTGCTCCTTATCTGACAGCCATTTTTTAACTGTTTTCATTGATGATAGTGGTTCGCTACCGAGATTTTTGTGAAATATTATAGTTATAGGTTTTCCATTTTTAGTTTCCTCCATATGTTCTAGCTTGTAAGAATATGAATATCTCAAATAAAAATTGGTTGTTATATAAGGAGCGAGTTTATCGGACATGCGTTCAGACCCGTTAATGTCAATGTTTTTACGAAAGGATAATGTAACTACCCGTCTTCCATTTTCTACCTTTTCCAATGTTTCATCGTGAGCCCCCAATATTTCTTCACCTTTTTCCACTATCGCGCGAACTATAGATGTTTTCTTATTATTTGGTATTTGGTCACCTGTGCGTCTAATTTGAGACAAATTATTGGTGCTTGAAGGTTTTATTACACTAGCCCTTAACTCTGCAATACTTTCTTTTTGAATTCTGTTACCAACTTCCTCCGCTTTGGATATATCATTAAATGCCCCTCTTTTATAGGCGCGGGTAAACCGCTTCATAAACACCTCATTCTTTGTGGCGTTTATCAGCTTTGTCAACCCCCTAGCTCTCAACCGTTTACTATAAGTAATCCCTAGAGATTCGGCTTCTCTTCTCAAACTTTCTATTTCTGCTCTAGTTTCTGGCGTTATCATATTTTCTGTATATACTTTTGTATATATACTTTTGTATAACCTATAAAATTTATCTGTTCAATTGGACGTGAAAAAATTACATCATGTTTTTTTCACGTCCAATTGAACAGATAAATTTCATAGGTTATATACATATATAATGGAGTGTGTGACTTGTTGTAAGACGTTTACGTGTAAAGACTATCTACGAAGGCACCTAGCGAGACGTAGAAAGTTTCCTTGTGTCCCCCCCACAATTTCAATGCCCCAGATGCCCTTGTAAATTCGTTAGTGCCCAAACTCTTTGTAGACATAAGCAACTGCGCTGCCCTGTGGCTAAAGGTGAACGTGGTAGACTAGAGCTGGTAGAATTAGTTGCTGATCTGCGAAATAAATTAGCTATATCGTAGGAGAAAAATGGGGTGTTGGAATATAAACTATTGTACTCGCATTAATGATTTCGACTTTTTTAAAAAGTCAATTACCAATATAATTGGGACTCATTTTGACTCCCTCTTTTCAAAATTATTTTTTCCAAAAATTCATAAATTTGCTGTCGGGAGACAATTTCCTCGTTAACCAATTTTTTGATTTTTCGGGGGTGGTGGGGGTATTATAAAGGGTTATAAATGATATCACGGTAAGAGGTATCATTTTGACTCCCTTACTACTACTCATGGACACATTTAATAACTACTACCAGAGGAGTTACTGGTTATGTTAATAAAATTGTATCTGTCAGAGAGTGATGCGAAAAGTCTCGCACGCGCTGACGAGCGTGCAAAACGCATCATTGAAGATGTTGTGTTTTGGACTGCCATGCTAAGGGAAGACGTTAGGGGCCACTCATTCACAGTTTACAACATGAGGCCATTTGGTGTATATAAATTTTCGCAAGATATAATACACAATTTTTAATAGCCTTACGTGTATAAACGGATAAGCAGTGTACATGCACTATTATGTATTGTTCTTAATTCTAAACGAAAACGTGTAAATATATTGTTGTTCAATAAAATATTGTTAAATAAACAAGATTAACTGTAAAAAACGTGTTTGCAACGTGCTTTCTGATTGGACGAAAATCTGAAAAATGACTAAACTATCAAAAGTAGGTCAATCCTTCTGGTGTATATAAAAGGCGATCATAAAATCATTAATTTACATTCGATGAGAAGCATTACATTGTTCAGAGTACAACCCTGACTCTACACATCTAGGATGATAACTTTAATATATTTATTTCATGAGTACGTGGTTAGGAATTTAATTCCCTACTATAATTTGAAGCAAGAGAAGCCTCGAATAGCTTCGTATATAACTGGAACAAGTTCGATGATTTGATGAATGATATCATCAGGACACATGTTTCATCGAACACGATGTCGAAGCCTACAGAAAACTGGGGTAATTATGAGAGAGCGAGTGTACAACCACAGCAAGAAGACTGGGATGAGGAGATCAGACGAGCTCCAACACCATCATTTGCGATTCCTGGAAAACCCAGCAAAATGTCTACACACAGATTTCTCTTAACATGTAGAAGCTGTGGATCCAGGGACTTTGATGGCCATGAAAAATACATCAAAAGAGTGAACAAGTATGATAAACAGCAAACTTGAATTAGACGATCAAGACAAAAGGCCCTTTTCAGGGCCAATACAAATATTTAGAATAGAAAAAACTTATAATCAGTTGTACCTATATAAACGTTTTGCATTTTGTCATAAGCCATTATCTTCAAGGTATTCGCTCTAGAAACAACAAATATTACACAGTACTTTTAGATAATAAACAATAAAAATGATGGGACATAATTATGAGTTGTGGTTACAAAACGATGTTTGTCTGATAAAGAAATCCCGAGAAATACCCCGAGAAAGAAAGACAATGCATGACACATTCAATAGATGTATGGTTGAACAACTTCAATCATTAATTAAAAAATAAGTAAATGATAATTGTTATGGATGTCAGGTTGAACATCCAAGTCAAGTACGACATCAACTGTGCTTATTCACAGATCAAGATGAACAAACAGATTTATTCATATTGACAGCTCTACGGCAATTAGATCCCTATAAAATTATGGAAGAATGGTATCCAATTCGCAAAGATATGGCCTTGGACGATCAAGAGAAATTGGAAGCATACAGACTGTGGGTACAAATTAAAAACAAAATCCGTTTTAGACCCAATGAATCGTGGTTGGAGCAGTTGAAAAAAACAAGTCAAACAATCGTGGAAATAGATTGATACTGAAGACTATAAAAGTAGGAACGGATTATAACTGAATCATTCTATGAATAGACACACTTGAAGAAACAATGAATCCTCTGACAGATCTAGCAAATCATATAGCAATCAGGAAACCAGCAACAATGAATCCTCTGACAGATCTATTAAATCACATAGCATACAGGAAAGCATTGATACTTGCTTTCAAACTAAAAGTATCAAATGAACAATATCTCACACCATGGATCATCAAGGATGAATTAGAGAAAATAGAGATGTTTGACGAGTTCAAGAAAGCCCTATTAGTAACAACAGGATTCTTCAAAGATTAACATTTGAACAATGGAGAAACGAAGTTGTTGAAAATGACAATGTTGTGAATTTCTTATTTAAGCGCTGTAAACCGAACTTACGGATTAGTGGAAAGCTTGAAACAATATCGGGGCTAAGGCTCCCATTGTTCACGCTTCATGGACAGAGACAGTTTGAACCAATGGAAATAGATCATACCTCTTGAATGTTAAACATACATGTTGTAAATATGTTATTGTTCAATAAAATATTATAAAAACTTTACATATCTTGTATTCAATTTTCCCCCATAAATTGAAAAATACCAATATATTGATTTACAATCAATATTTATTTTCATTAACTTATGTCAATATTAGAGTTGTCAGAAGTGGATGAAAATTATTTCTAGGACATTTTCATATGTATTTGATAATATTGGAGTTGTCAAAAATATTTGAAAATTATATATAGGAACAGTACACCCCACTAGGATATCACAAAACGCGTTTACAACACACTTTCTGATTGGACGAAAATCTGAAAAATGACTAAACTACCAAAAGTAGGTCAATCCTTCTGATGTGTATAAAAGTAAAAAACATACAGCTATATTTCATTAGTCATTAAACTGTTCAACCAACTACATAAGAATGCAGAAGAACGGTGAATGCTCTATGTGCGGTGAACACTGTTACATAGAGTGTAGAAAATGCTATGCAGTGTTGGACACTCACGGGGAAGAACACAATTGTCCAGAGCTCGACGAAGGCTTTTTTGAAGAAGAGGACCTTAAAGACCTCGAAATTTGTGAGGTCTGCCAAATAGTCGTCGATTGTATGTGGAGTAACCTGAACACTACATAGTTTACTAACAGACAACAGCCCTTTTCAGGGCTATACACTTTCTCAAGAAATGAATACCTTACATACTGCTCGTGTTGAATACAAAAACGATTGGTTCAGGGGTGGCACTATAGCGTGATACAAGAAGTTTCCACCCCCGGATAAAATTCACGAATCTCCAATAAAATGGTTCAGGATGGCACTATAGCGTGATACAAGAAGTTTCCACCCGGATAAAATTCACGAATCTCCAACAAATGGTTCAGGGGTGGCACTATAGCGTGATACACGAAGCTTCCACCCGGATAAAATTCACTAATCTCCAAAAAAATGGTTCAGGAGTGGCACTATAGCGTGATACAAGAAGTTTCCACCCCGGATAAAATTCACGAATCTCCAACAAAATGGTTCAGGATGGCACTATAGCGTGATACAAGAAGTTTCCACCCCCGGATAAAATTCACGAATCTCCAATAAAATGGTTCAGGATGGCACTATAGCGTGATACAAGAAGTTTCCACCCGGATAAAATTCACGAATCTCCAACAAATGGTTCAGGGGTGGCACTATAGCGTGATACAAGAAGCTTCCACCCGGATAAAATTCACGAATCTCCAACAAAATGGTTCAGGGGTGGCACTATAGCGTGATACAAGAAGTTTCCACCCCGGATAAAATTCACGAATCTCCAACAAAATGGTTGAGGGTGGCACTATAGCGTAATACAAGAAGTTTCCACCCGGATAAAATTCATGAATCTCCAACAAATGGTTCAGGGGTGGCACTATAGCGTGATACAAGAAGTTTCCACCCCCGATAATGGGAGTAATAAGGGGTGGCACCTATGGCGTGATTTTTTAACATGTGTTTTTTTACATAGACAACCGGTGCTATGGTAACATCCGTCTATGTAAAAAACTATGTTAAAAAACCACGCCATAGTGCCACCCATTACTACTAGTGAGTATCAAAAAGCAATGAGAACAATTGTGGTACCTTTTTATCATGCTGCAGAAAACAATAAACAGATCAGAATATAGCATATTCTTCTTATTTTTCCATGAAAACACATCCAAGGAGACAATTCTAATGAAATGCCAAGATATGTTTTCATTTCGAAACAAACTATTCAATAATTGCTGTCTGTTGATGTGTAAACAGTAGTGTGATTTAATTTTACCAAATTAAAATTTTGAAATACCCAATTGCTTCAGAACTGATGGAGTATCAATATTCAATTACTAATTCCTTATCTGGAGCCCTGTATCTATAATAATATTTGAAACCGGAAAGCTACGTCGTGTCCAATATATGCGAATAATTATATTGTACTTTCGAATCTACTTTAGCTGTCATTAACCATTTGAACCCGAAAGCCCGCTATAGCGGTTTATGCAAAAATTGCAGATCCAGATGAGCCGGCTCGTAACAAACAGTCTCATCAGGATCTGCACGTTTTGAAAGTAGTTTTAACATGTTTTAATAACAAAATAATACCCTTTTCCATAAAAGGACTAGTCTGAAAATAATTGTGTGACGGTTGGGTAGGTTGAAAAATTAACATATCAAATCCATTCCAGTTACTTAGGGGTGAAAGGGTTCAACGCATTATCACAGCAAAACGTTACGTCAGTAATGGAAAACAAACAACTGGAAAGCCATTCCCTAGGTGCCGTCGATTGGGAAAAAATAGTGCAATATCACATGTTCATGATGTTTTTTAGCTAGGTAAACGGCACCGTTATGCAGAACGATGTCTTTTTTTATATAAATATGAAACGTCAATTGGTATAGTACCATATCGATTTCTACAATTTTAACGGATTTGAAAAAGGGACGTATTTCACAACGGTTATACAGTGGGGTCAGCGTGTAAGTGCACACACGAACAAACACGACAGGTTGGTTCCAACCTGTCGTGATACAGTGGTGTCAGCGTATAAGTGTGTCGTGTTCGTTCGTGTGAGCACTTACACGCTGACCCCACTGTAACTATGTCATTAGGCGATTCATGGTGTATGTTATCTGTACATGTACATGTAAGCACCGTGTATCCTGATTTTATGCACAGCAATGTATGGTATGCTAGTATAGGCCATTTTTATTATGAGTGTTCAACGTATCATCAGGTGATAGCTTCAGTAACTCGTTATCCATTGACCCAGTACACGGCAACTGTTCTGATAACACATTTTGTCATCCAGCAGATATTTCTCGCGTTTTGATTGGTCAGCTTGACGGCTAATATGAGCCCATATTACCTGTCAAGCCCGATATGGCTCAGCTAAAAATTGGAAATCACCTCCGAAACATAGACATATATGAACTGGAAATCATCTAACTAAGAAAACAGAAGTTAGATTTTGAAAATCGGTCCAGAAATTACCAAGTTATTATTTCTATTCGTTTATGTCTGGATGACGTCGGGATAACGTCTATGACATTAAACATGTACCAACACACTTATAAAACTAAATTCTGGAGAAATATAAAGAATCTACGGTATGGCAAGTACAGTAGAGTCATCGTGTAAGTGTATCGTTTCCACGCACACGTGTCGTGTGCGTCCCGTGTTCGTCTCGTGCCGTGTTTTTAATGAGGACACGAAGTTCGTTTCGTTTTACTAATTTGCATATCGTGTTGGTGTGAATCGTGCCGTGTAACACGATACGAATTAGAAGATAGGTGCCGTGTTACATGGCATTCGTGCCGCGTTACACAGCATTCGTGCCGTGCCACACGGGACGATTTGGATTAACCAATGAGTTGTCAGAATCGTGCGGTTAAAATATACCGATGCACCGGTTCATTTCGCATGTAAACATCCGGTTAGATTTTCAGCCACAATTTTAAGTTTTTCAAAATGAATAAATTTTCAGTTTTACGATACAGAATCAATTTAAAACTGAGGATTGTGAAGTATCACAATGCATCTTATACATGTGTGTTCAATAAAGTAATTCATCAGTAATTCATTATTGTACTCCGCACCACCGCCGAGAACACAAACAAAATATCCCCCACACACACCGGCCATCTCAATTTGGCGTCCGCAAAGTTCCGGTCTATATCACCCACAGTGGGATCAATTTGTATCCCCCCACAACTACCATCCCCAGATTTTACCCAAATATACCCAAATATAGTATATAATAGCAACCAATGTGGTTGTTTTATGAAAATAACATAAAATAATACATGCTACTCGTATTTATTATATGATATAGTCAATATATATCCATTAGTATATGCTATTTGTGTAAAAAACAACACCTGAGATGGCCAATGTAGAATGAAAATATACATGTAAACAGCTAAATGTGCATGTTATTTCGTAATTACAGCATACTGTGTAATTTCCATTCTAGCAGGATAAGCACCAATGTATGACACAAATGTGAATATGGATTATACCATACCAAAGTCATTTGGCCCCTTCCCCTAAAATAGGGTTACGAATATCGTAATACTCACATAAGGGGTATAACCATATTCAACTTGCATATACAAAATGCCAAAGACGTATGTGAGGGCCAAACCAGGTCTCCAGTCGGGATTCCGGTAAGGATGAACACCAATCGTTAAATTACCCACCGCGTGCTCCCACTTGCCACCCACTGGGGTTCGGTCGTACTGTAACTTATGCAAATTCGTCACATGACGGGAATTCCATGAAGAATACATGCGTCTACTTGTGTATCAAATACATTTCGTATGTATTAACGGCACTATAAGCGGCAATCCATGATTATATTATCGTAGTTCATTATGTGTTATGCAGAGCAGTTATATATTGCATTACAAATGTTTTCATTGACATGACGATACCTATACTACGTTATTCCATTGCCCGCCTATGCCGATTTTTAAGGTCAAAAGATGGTTCAAATGTACATGCTCACTACGTTGCGTGAGACATAATTGGGCCCCCGGCTGAGAAAAGGGACTGAAAGGCCCGATGTCTTTGTCATTATATATGTATTAATTAGTGGTACATGTTACCGATTCTCTCACTAGTATGTAATGATTATCCCACTTGACACACTAAACATGGACAAACCTGCCAGCTGCGTGATAAACTGGACCAGTGTACATATAAAGTAATAATGCTTCCGGATTACTCTAGTTACCACAGTTAATGTATTTATATAAATGGCCCGTCCACAGCTGGTGGATTGTGTCGATTAACTACTTGCTCTGGGCTACACTGGTCGCAGATTCACTTGAATCATTCTCTCACAGCACGTCACGTGTGTATCAACGGATTAAGTACAATGCCGTGTCCCGACAAGGCGGGCCTTGGTACCAGTTTATCTAGTGTGGGTACGAACTTGTGATTGCCCCCACTGCTGCAACTGTGATCAAAATCCACACATTGTCGTATTGTACAAACAAACAACAAGCGTTTTGCGATGCTTACATGTATTTATCAGGATCTACTCTGATTTGTGAGACTGTGCCAGTTAGTCCAGTTAGCTACTGATCAAATGATTAAGTAATCTATGCCTGGCACCCCATAGCGCAAACTAGACGGTGGTCAGTCTGACCGCGTTAAAAACATTATGATGGGATTAAATAAATCCGATTAACACCCTGTATATTCAGTGACCATCACGTGGTGGCCGATAATTACCGTAATGACATCTTGTATCTGGTGCCTAAAATCTGACACACAATTGCATGTTATATGTGTGTAAATACATGTACATATATACTAAACACGTTTTCTCGACTGAACAAAAATATGACATTGTTTTCCAAAATACACATATAAAATGCAGTGAATATTTGTGTTATATTTGGATCTGGTTTTAGGCACCAGGGTCTATACAACATATACTTAAACAGAAACTAGACGGTGGTCAGTTGCCGTACAGTTTATAATTATATTTCACACGTCCTCCGCCCTGTTCAATATTTTATGATACGTATTGAATTGCTTACCCATGTATACACTGACCTGATGCATAGACTGATCTGGTACTGCGCTCTTCGCAAATATCATAATGTCCCTTTTCCCATGGACTATACAGCATGTCCTTAAACTGGACGGTGGTCAGTTGCCATGAATTTTATATATTTCGCACGTCGTCCGCCCTATTTCATTTTTTTTATGAATTGCTTACCAATGTATACCGTGACCTGATACGTAGGCTAATCTGGAACTGGGCTATCATAATTACCATGAAAATGTGTGTTTACCTAATTTGACGTCATCTTTAATTTATGAATGTAGGACAAAACCCCATTAGACATAACCTCCTTCGTGTGAAACAAACAACAACTATTCATATATTGGCTAATGAAAACATCCAAGTAACAGTTTGGGCAACTTTATTTTTTCAACATGTATATAACAGAACAGTACAGGGCATATACTGACCGGGTATGGAAGGAGTTCAAGCCAATTCCCACCCTTAAATTTGAGCCGAATAATAGGCATATACTGCGTCGACTGGACACTCAAAGTGAACGGACGTATTATGATATTTGCTCTGACCATAACAATATCACTGAGATTTGATATCATATTTCACTCCTACATCAAGTTATTAAGTATTTGTGTAGTATTATTAAGTATTTATGTTGTGTATTGTGAAGATACTGACAACGAGCCGAGTCTACCGGATTCTACTGGAAAACCAGGTAAACATGTTGCTATTTATCATCTAAAATAACTGAAATTTCTGCATTGCTTTTCGTTGAAAATTAGGATTTTCATTGTTATGCAAGTGTTATGTTACTCTAGCTAATATATCCTGTATATTAGGTTAATAGCTTATCCCACTCTATACTACACTGTTCTATAGTATTATTCCAGATTATTCCAGATCCCATCAGAGACTAACCAGACAGTGCAGATCAAAATAAGTCAAAGTTAGAAAACAACTCTCTATACTGGTGTAGAATACCATTAAACTCATTATTATTAGCGACTTAATGTACTATACAAACATTTGAATAGACGTATTATACGGAATTATCACACCTCCTACAGAGTACAATACAAACAATTATTGGTCAGTCACGGGATGCATAGTTTGATTCAATGAGTGTATGTATTTGTGTAAATCATTCAATAAACTCGTACTCTCGACTAGTGTGTGAAGTGTTGTATATATATTAAGTGTTGTATTATATCGCATCTTGACTTAGACTAGGGTCTGTTGTAACAAAAAAAAAGACTTCCTTCCAAAGCCTTAACATAAATCACTTGAAAATCTTACACCGAAACCCCGTTATATCATCTCATAATCAACCGATTTAAGATACAGTCGTAACAAACAATACGCTAAATTAAATGTATAACTTCATTACGTTACGTCACATGCCTTAAGTTAAGTTAATCATTCAATCCGATCTCCATATACGGACATTTTCTTGATATTTTCGTGACAAACGGCAAAGAACGGTAAATAACGGTGAGGCCAGCAGCATACAGCTACAGAACATAGAAGTTTTCTTTGACAGCAACAAATCAGGTAATATTTAACACTTGATATAGCACTTAATACAGCAAACGGAGATAAAACATAATAAAAATAATAATAACAATAAGATATACTATATAAATATAATAGTGTTGACAGTTTCTGTTTCCCTTCCTCAGTAAACAAAACAAAACAAAACAACAACAACAACCAAAACAAACCAACAACCAAAACAAAAACTTAAACATGGCTGAAATGTCTACTCCCATCTCCAAAAGCACAAGAGAACGCGCCAGGGAAGACAACTCGACATTGTCACCTGATAGCAAATCACCCGAAGCTAAATTAGCCAACAACAGTCGAGCACATAATTCACCCACACCACCGCCCCGGCAGACACAGCAATACACACAGAACAGACAGGCAAACCAACCAGGAACCTGGACGGACACTCTACATTTCAAAATAGAGGGGCCCAGGCGTAGGTCAGTAACTATTCCACAATTTGTTCTGGCTTTCCTGTCCTATGTAGGAGGCCATATAAGTCAAGCCGAAATCAGCTGTGGCATGGATGCACCAGACATCTTCAAAATTAAACTACCGAATCGCTGCACTAACAAAGGAAAAAGCTTCACAACCCCAGTTGGCATGACTGGAGTTGTGTTCAGACACTTATCGCACCAAAACACAAACAGACAACACCCATACACTAAACAACAACCAAACCAAACAGTCACTCTGGGGATTGCAGATCATCCAGACTTCACACAACTTAACAAAGAAGAAATAATGGCAGCACTAGACGCTGGAAAAAAACAAAATAACTGAAGCACATCACATAGGCAAAAACAAATCAACACTTCTAATTAAATGTAACGTACCCACTCTACCATTCACCAGAACATCTGCTAGCTACATCAATTGCGGAAATGAAATCAACACAGGCATCATAGTCCTGTCCCTGCTTATAACCCCGCATACATTTCATCCGCAAGAGAATTTGAAACTTGATTTGAGTCATTGGACCATTTATCTTCAACAATCACACAGGTGCTTCTGCGAAACCGGCTGCGAGAATCCGCCAGGGGAGCAAATCCAAGATGGCCGCCAGAAAACGTATTGCAAATGTAAATATCAAACTACACAGCATATAAGTGTGTAAAATACATCGTTTTATAGGTTTTAGGGTGTGGGGAATCCGTTTCCGACATCGTATTCATGATTAGAGGTCACGTTCACAATATCAAGTTCCAAAATGGCCGCCAGCCACCTATTGTAAATCCAGATTTTGATCCATACGCTGTAAAAGTAAGTGGATTGCATTGTTTTATATGTGTGTTGGCGTGGGAAATCCATTTGTGGCATCTACTTCGTGATTGGATGTCAATGTCACATGCAAAGGTTAAGGTCAAAGAAAAAAAGCATTTAAAAACGGATGACTTCAAATTATGTTATTATACAACTTATTATCAGGCTGGCTGACACATTGTTCACCAATGAAATTGTACACAGCACTCCAAAAAATAGTAAATAATACAGTTAAACATGTAGTACAGGCCCCCGGTCTTTACTAAATGGTGCCGATATGAATACATGTCTTAAGCAGCCACTGTGCCAGTACCGTTGCAGTATCACTTACTATACGTAAATATGTGTCTCCTGTTAAGCATCCATTTGATTTGAAAGGCAGATGTGTTGCATCATATTGTGGATGTTTCAGATATGTTTAACCTTAGCTCCATAATGGTTCGAAATAATACATGGAATATATGCCAGCAATCAGACCCGAGAAAGGTGCAAATGAGGTATCTGTGCATGTGTTTATCTATTTGCACAGATCGGCTCAACAACCTTCTTGTGACAGTAGATCACACACATAACATCTGCTGCTTTGCATGAACATCGCTTCGAATTGCATTTTCCACTACAGCCACAAGTGGTAAGGATTTTGGAGGGGACTGGTTTTAGCGATTTAAGTGGCAGTAAGCTCCCATTGCGGCTGATCCAACCATACTCAAGAGGGTCGAGCTGGTTGGTATCAGCTAGTAAAGTGAGAGCATTGCGGATCACATAAAATGACCTCTTTAGATGTCCTCGGATGACACTTGTTGTGGGTGGTAGCCCCTCTAACCCTACCACTGAATGCCTGTGGACGTCAAGTCGTAATTGGTCAAATGTAGTTGCAGTGGTTTTGCTTGTAGCACCGGCCCATACACGGACGAGATATAGTTCTGCCTGATGTAGCTCCGCTTCAGAGAGCACGGGATACTCGCCGAAGCTGGAGAGAAGCATTGCCGGTCTGCATACGAGTGCGGCATGCTTTGTGCCAAGTTTGCTGAGTGCATCGTCTCCAGTCGTGACATGTGCCTTGATGAGTACACGGCATAATTCCTCTCCTAGTTTGAGGTGCATGACATGAAGCGGAATCATCCGTCGCTTCTCCCCAGTCCCGTACTGAACCCAAAGCTCCTGCAAACCACCCTCTTTGAACAAGCTAATGTAGCGCAGGAGAAGAATTACAGTATCTGTGTCATTAGACACTACGATCGCTTTCTCACAGCCCCTCCCGACTGCCCAGTGCACGTGAGCTATTATGCGACTGTCTGCCTCCTCCTGCCAGTTGTTTAGATCAGCCAGATCATCGCAGGTGATCCAGCCAACTTCAGTCTCGCAGACGTTAACTCTTCATTGACCACCATTCCACTCAATACCACGTCATGCATATCCCGTTCCGCCACATCCCGCGCCAGTAGCTGAAGGTTCTGTTTGTTGAGACTAGATGCCCAAAACTTGTCTAACTGGTGTGGAATAGGCACAGACTCATCCACGACGGCCAAATCGACAGCGATATCATCACCAGCTCTACGGTTCCGCTCGCCATCCTTGATGCTCAATTCATTGTAGCTATCGAATACTATATGCGTCATTTCCTGTGTTGGACATACTCGACGGGCACTCTTCAGAACTTCTTGTATGACTCCACCAAAATGTGCAGACAAAGACCGGAGATTGTGAAACTGTCTGATTTTTGACATAAAGTCAAGCAAAACATGTGTTGCTAGTGGACTGTCTTTTGTGAATTGGTAATCATTTGAGGTAAGATTATTTTCAAGCTCAGTGACCAACTTTGCCTTATCAGGCTTTGTTGTGATGTCGCCCACAAATAGTTGGCTAGATTGCAGAAGGTCATGCGAATACAGCTCTTCTGGCGACATTCCGCGAAGTGTAGCGATTTCTGCCTCCCTCTGTGCAGATGCGATATCCTGTGCGGAAACGGCAGCCCTGGTTGGAACCGTATTGGTTTTCGTTGTACATTGTGAGTCAAAGGCAGGGAGATTCACCTTAGATATGGTGACGCTGAGTTTCTTAGACCTGACCACGTACCGCTCATCGCGAAATTTCCGGTACGCTATGTCACCGTTCTCCAGTGCCTTCAGAAGTCTCACCTTAACGATGTCATTGACAATGTGCTTTGTCACGATATTGTAGAGTGGAACGTGTGGTGCCAGAACAATGAAGGGGTTTTCCGGGCCTTCACAAACTCTAGTAATCGTGTCACATTTCGGTCAAATATCAAACAAACCCTTTCGGCCACCGAGCTCATGCTGTATTGTCGTTTCCAGATGATCCATGAGTCGAGCATTGGTGAGTAACTGGAGAAGATTGCTGATCGCGAGGATTTCATGAAACAGAAGCCCAAACTCGGCCACAACAGCAGCATCTCCAGCGCTCCCAACAATCACGTGTCCACCTGGACCCTGCGAGAATCTGTTCTGCGACTGCTCCAGCTTCATATCCCCTGCCACGGCAGCAAATACCGCACCCGGTCGGTCTTTCACAACAAACTGGCCCATACAGAACCGGCGGTAGAGTGTGGGATAGGTGACCTCCAGAACCTGAATCCTCTCCAAGTACCATGATGCGTACCGCAGATAATTGATAGCATCAAATTCACGTAGGATGGCCATTGAAGCCTTCACTGTTCCGACATGCAGCTGCCAGTTACCATCACGGTCTGCTACAATCAGCTGCTTGATTATTGCAACAATCTTCTGAAAATTCACGAAGTAATGGCATAATTCCGATTTCTCCTGGCACCCTTGGACAAATGTGTTGAATTGTTGACGGAGATCGGCAGCATCAGCAGATACCTGCTCAAACTTAGGGACAGACCCCTCCCGCCTCTTTGTTTGCAACACATCCTTGAGCTGAATGGCAGACTGGACAAATGGTACAGACGTGGGATCATTGGACTGCCAGAATGCATTCCACACGAGAGATTCAAGAACCTCTGATACGATCAGCATTCCTGTTAATGACCTGACGTAGTGGCCACCAGAGAGCACAGTTGAAACTGTTTTCGGTCCGAAAACTTCACTTTCAATAAGGGCATCGCTCATTCCACTGCCACTAAGATACCTCCCTGCACACCGCAAAAGTACCTTAACAAAGTGAAACATTCCTAACATTGGAAAAAGGTCGTCCAAAGTGCCCGGCTCATTCATGACTATATCAACAACAATGTGATATACACCCTCATCAGAAACTATGGCCATAGTATCTTGATTCAACTGGCGCCGGGATGCTTGGAAATTGGTCAGTGCCTTGCGGACAGTGGCATATTCTGTCACAGGTGAGGGGATAACAGGAAGAAACCCAACTCTCATCAGTGGCACGTTTGCTGTTGTGATCAGTGCATGAATTCCACCCCAAGGAGGAAGCTCGCCAGGAGCAGCAGCAGAGTATGGGAGTCCACAGCGAATGAGTGATATGACAAATTCGGTATTGGCTGACTGCTCTACAGCTTTCTCAGCATCCGATATAATGTCCACGTCAATGTTATCTACAAGCCTAAAGTTGGGTGGTAAGGTAGGCTTCATCACGGGTTTGTGGTGAGAGGGTACAATTTGACAGGGAAGTTTTTCTTTTGACGGACGTGCGAATTTCGAGAGATTCGTGCTTGATACAAAAGGCTTTGACTTGGCTGGCGAAGTGGTCTCCTGGTATAGAGCCTGTGCTGTATAATGTTTGCCTTGTGTACCTGAAATGAATGAATTATCTTCGAAATCTTCATTGTCAAAGGCGCCAAATGCCCAGCCGTCGTCGGAAAAATGGCTTGGAATGGGCACCCCAGTGACCTCCGATGACTGTATTGTGTAAGCACACATGAGACACCTTGATCGCTTAACTTCATTGTAGCTAGACGAGGTACCTACTCTGTTCAGTGTTGTCAGTATCTCCCTGCTGCGTGTCTTCCCATACATGTATTGTCCTAGCATTGTGTGGAGTGGGGTTTTCCTCCGGCCGTGGTGAATATGGTTATGTCATCTGGAAATGACAATTGAGTTTGGAATGGCGATTTTTCAAAGCCCATCTATCCTCTTCGTCAAACAAAGTGTCTTCACCATCATCACAGAATGCATGTTCTTCCTCATCTGGCATTTGCATCATTTCCATCTTGGCCATCATTGATTTGGGAATGTCATATAATGCTGAATAGAATGTCAGCCATTCGTCAGGGATTATCGTGTTTTCCCAGGAATGCTTAAGTTCTTCAGCGTCACAGAACTTGTCGTCCAGACCATAATCGACTTGTTTAGCGGCTTTGTTCAATGATTCACCAACGTGTCTAACAGCGTCAAGATTTTTAATTTTAATAGCTAAGTCCGCGGCTGTGATGTTGGATGAAAAAACAAGTTCGGATTCATTTCGCCTAGGATTTGGAGCAAATTGAATTTTGCCACCATAGTGGTCTTCGAGTAACTTTTTAACATCGCGGTTGTATATTATGAAATCAAGAGTGTCATCTAAATGATACATACAACTAGTGATGTCCTTCACAGTAAACCCATACCCTTCTTGCAACAGAGGGTCAATGTGCTCTAAGGCCTGCAAAAACAAAGTATGTTTGACCGCAGAATTCGAATTGCATTCGTCAATAGGTATAATACTAGAGGACTGTACATCTTGTTCATATGTATGCAAGTAACGTCTGATACAAATTGCATGACAATACAAATCTGATGCAAACACATCCTCAACACTGCTTAGCTCCGCGACTCTACAGAATACCTCATCTTTCAGATGTTTAGTAGCAGTCAGAAAATTTTGCGCTGCAACAACTCGCTCACTAATTCTGAATTTGTCTCGCAACGATACACGGTTTACTTGAACCCTATCACTGCCACACACAACACATTTCAGCAGTGTTGGATCTCTCTCACAACTCGCTGCTTCCCTCGGTGTGACAGAGCTGCGACGCATCATGGGTTGTGTACATTCGTCTTCAATCTGTTCCATTTCAGTGTCTACATGCTGAGCAACAGCTTCAGCCTGTTCAATTGCTTTCAGTTTTTGCATATGTGTATACCACTTGAAGCACTTGTTAGTGTTGTGGTACACATATGCTGTGCCTCCACCCTCTGCTATTCTCAGTCTTTTGCTGATTACATCTTTCCTGATTGACGCAGCACGCTTCATACTCTCTCGACCAGCTTCTTTTGGTTGTGTTGTTTTATGCTTATCACCCAATTCTTGGCAGATGATGCATTTCGTGGGATCAAACTCTGTTGAGATACCCGGTGTCAGTAGAACCCCAACATGTTCACACACAGGAGTAGACTGCTGGCTCCTGCCCTCCGCCATTCTCGTACAGTCTGTGTATATGTATACGACAAACTGAAAACAACGTATACAACTACATATATTATATATAAACACTCTTTGAATTCAATACTCGTTATGAAAATGTGTAGCAATGCTGCTAAGTTGACAGTCAGAAACCAACTGTAACGTGCAACATTCAGCTGCAATCGGTATAGGCCAACGCAATGCTGGATTGGTGTGTTACATATTAACAGCGCGGTACTTTAAATTAATGGACATACGATACACGCCGTGATTGGAAAGTGGCGCGAAAGATCAATACAACGCTGTGATTTTATTTCAATATTAACAACACTGGTTTATATGATGTATTAAAGTGACAGATATATCATCTACGATATACAGTCGAACATCCACGAACAGCCACCTCTCTACAACGGCCACCTCTATTTAACAGCCACAATTCTAAGATCCAACGTGATGAATTACCAGAGCCACAATTAATGTGCGTAATTTGATCAACATTGTGGGGGATTTTGTGTATTATTCACCAAAACTGGCAAGATGTTTATAAAAGTACGCACCTTAACTGTAGCTCTGAATTACTATATGAGTTTCCTCTCTGTAACAGCCACCTCTGTACAACAGCCAGTTTGAGGTTTTCCATGAATTGCTGTTGTAGAGAGGTTGTTTTGTACATGTACAAGGCGATGGGTAGGGACCGTGAGGTGACGGGCTGTGTATGTTGCGGAAGGGGGTCTGAATCTGGAATTTGTGTCTGGGGTTTTGGTGATTTTCGACCTTGATCTTGTGAACGTGACCTTTAACAACGAATACGATGTCAGAAACGGATTCCCCACACCATAAAACCTATAAAACGATGTGTTTCACAAACTAATATGATGTGTAGTTTGATATTTACATTTGCAATACGTTTTCTGGCGGCCATCTTGGATTTGCTCTTCTGGTGCGTTCTCGCAGCCGGTTTCGCAAAAGCACCTCCGTGATTTTTGAAGATAAATGGTCCAATAACTCAAATCAAGTTTCAAAATCTCTTGTGGATGAAATGTATACGGGGTTTTAGGCAGGGCCTGGACTATCACGATATCACGTCCCATTAGATGTAACAAATGCCAACAATTCGGTCATAAGCAAAACAATTGCAAAAATAATAAAACAGTATGTCCCATCTGTGGCTACTCACACACTTACACGGCGTGCACATACAAAAATACACGAGCTCAAGATTTGTGTAACAACTGCTACGTGGCTCAACAACATGAATGTGGGCATAGGGCTAGTGATCCGTAATGTCCTATGATCTTGATACAAATAACAACTCGCCCAAAAAAAACAACACGAGACAGCTCACTAGAAACGCACTAAAAGAACAACTTCAAACCCCAAATATTAACGTGAATCAGGAACAAATTAAGAATAGGTTTCCGCAAACAGACTATAACAAGCGAACGCCAGAGAAAATTCATATACCAGCTACATCTAAAACTAATAAACGAAAGAGAGCCCATGAAACATCTTACAAAGATTACCAAACTCCTTTTAAAATAATAAACAAACAATCAATACAGGACTATATTACGAAACAGCAAGTGTTTGATCTCGTGTCAGCAATCGAACTAGCACTCGAAAGACAATTAGGTATCCAAATTAGGTTAGCCCAGCGGCAAGTCCAGTAAAAACAGCACACAAAATAACACTTACTAGACAAAAGTTAGCCCCTAGCACTGTGAATCCTCAAAATACCAATAAAGCGTCTAAAGGTAGAGACGAAGCAATAAAAATAAAAAAGCAAACGTATGGAAACAAAAACATGGACCAATAATAAAGACAGGCAAATACTCATTACAGAAACAAAACAAGAACAATATACCAACAGTAACTCTTATATGACAAGACAAAATATCACCAAATAGGAGACCAGTACAACTAAATGAGCCAGAAATGGAATCAAATATGACACCGCTAAGTGAAATAATAGCGACTAAGCGTCACGGACTAACACTCCCTGATATACAATAAATCATAAACATATTTAATAAAAAAATAATAGTATGGGTAGAAACGGTACTAAAACCAACCAGACCCTGACAGTCCTTCAATGGAACTGCCGGGGTTTTGTCAAAACAAAAAGTGAGCTTATGAATGCAATAGAAAACGACATCATGTCACCCGATGTATTATGCCTACAGGAAATGCCAAAACCTACAACATTAATATATATTACCAGGGTATTATCTGAAATCGCACTCAACGAACTCAACCAAAGGAAGCGGTGTAGGCATATTCGTGAAAAATGGTATATCAAGCATAGAATTTAAAACAAGTCATCTTAAAAAAAATAATAATATCCTATACTCTGGAGTTAAGATATTAAGCAGTAAAGGCAACATTGACATTTTGGACATCTACATAAGTCCGAGTATTAATAAAACAGAAAACCTTCTACAAAACTTATACAAGGTAATAAAACAAGTTAGTAACAAAACATTGATATTGGGTGACTTTAGCGGACATATTCCACTTCAGGACATGCATTATTTTAATAAAGTAAACAAAATAGGCGATCTATAACATTCTTAGATAATACTAATTACGTTATACTAAATAATGGCTCAGAAACATACGACTCATCCCATTTACTAAAGGCTAAAAGTATAGGATCTGCACCAGACATCACATTAGCTACACAAGCTCTAGCTTCGTTGGCCTCGTGGACCATCCACAACTCAACACTAGGCAGCGATCATTATCCGATTATTACTAAAGTTTCTACCCATTACCACAAGAGAACTCCAGCAACAATTCCCAAATGGAAGTTAGGTCATGCAAACTGGGAACTCTTCCATCAACTATGCACCACTAGGTTACATATCGAAGCGAATTTACATACAAAAGACTATCACGATGAATTTGTGAGCACGCTCTACGGAATAAGTAAAGACAGCATACCACAGACAAGTGGTAAAGCACATAATCGCCCAACCAATCCCTGGTGGACAACCGCTTACACAGAAGCCATTAAACACAGGGAAAATTGTCTGCGAAGATGGAAGCAAGCCTATAAATATCATGTACAACTAAAGCAAAGAAGGCGAGAGGAATACTTGGAAGCCAAGAGTCTGGCGTCTGAAACCATTAGAACAGCAAAAGAGAAAGGTTGGGCGAATTTGATATCAGCAATTACGAAAGATAAAACAAGTAAAGAAGTCTTGAATTTATTTAATCGAGTAAGAGGTAAATCAACACAACAAATGCCCCCATTATCACATGATAATACATTAATATGCGATGAAAAACAAAAAGCAGAGGTGCTCACAGATCATTACAATAATATGTCTAGCAACAGTAATTTAACATCAGAATTCAGAATACAAAAAGATAAAAGAGACCCGCAAATACAAGCTAAGATAGACAAACATACTCTGACACCCGACCTGAATACTGGCTGCCTCAATAGGTCATTTATAATGTCGGAACTTAAAGCTGCCCTTAAAACCAAAAAAAGTACTGCACCAGGGGCAGATAAAATACATTATAATATACTTAAACAATTACCACATGAATCAATGGAACAACTGCTCCTGCTAATAAATAAATCCTTGGCCGAAGGCTCCCTGCCTGACGCTTGGAAAGAGGCTACCATTATCCCAATAATAAAACCAAACAAGGATGTAACTCTACCAGCCTCGTACAGACCCATTTCACTAACATCTGTAATCTGTAAATTAATGGAAACTATGGAGGCCATCAGGTTAGACACCACCAAATAGTTTTACTATATAATTTAACCGAATGCCATCCAATAAGGCCAGTCTCTCCTACTTTCACTATTCGTATGGATGCTGTGGGACCCACTTGTACATGACCTGCAGCCAGTCTGTACTGGTTCTGCATGAACTAAACAATAGGTTCACTTACTCCTAAGAAAGAAAAATCCAACCTTGTCATATCCTCCAATATTGTGTACATTTTTTGGCCACGGAAACTCCGTTTACATCAAGTGACCAACAGGGTCAGTGTTTTCTTTTAAATGCTACAAATATGCTGAAAAACTGGTGTTGAAGGCACCCCAAAATGTTCCTCAAGTGAAACTGGGTAGTAATGGATCAAGATTTGCAAGCAAACGGTGTCTGTGACCTCAAAACACCCGCACTATTTTTTATACCGGACTACTTTTGCATACACCCTGGGCGGTTTCGCACCATTTGGTGTCTTCTAACCTATAAGTGTAACCAGTCCCACTACAAATCATTCTACAATATTCACTATTCAAAAACTAGCTTCTATTCCTGGATACAGTACCAAGTTTGGAGCAAATATCTCAAATGGTTGTCACACAGCAGCTGTGTAACTCCACCATGTGACTGTCCACATTCTGCCTTAAATTGAGCTACTACAGAACTATGGAGAATTTTAATAGATGATGAATTAAAAGCACAAATCTCCATAAAATCACATAACATTACCCTAAATAGTGTTATAGCTAACCATTCTACATATACAGACTCATCACTGAAACTATACCAACATGTATGCCACTCTGGAATGGTCGACAGACAAAAGGGTACTGGCTTGGAACGGTCAGTCAAGAAATTTGCTTTATAACACAGGAGGAAAGGAAAAACAATGTTTTCTGAGTACTAGTGTATTGATACTATACCGATATGCGAAAACAATACACTTACGCCTAATTTTGGCAAATTTTGGAACAGCGTCGCGATGTCGCGCCACTTTCCAGAACTTCTTAATTGTCCATCAGCATGCCAATATCAATGAATAAAAATGAAAAACACACTATGATCACTGTTTTGCTGTATATTACTGTCACATTCCAAGCCCAATCACCTACAGGTAATTTGCATACACTGGTTTATTATATTTGACTAAATAAAGCTGAGAAATCAAGATTTTAGAAGATTTTGAAGCCGATAACTGTCCGTCTGAGATACAAAAAGAACAAATATGTTGCATCGCGGAGTCCGCTCGATTATTCTTGTCGCAGTAACTTTAAATTATGTTCCCAGAGACATAGCTACAAGAAACATAAACTTCCAACTTCAAATTCTACAAACAAACATATCTCACATAGGGCCTAGGCACACCTTATAGGTTAGACACCACCAAATAGTTTTACTATATAATTTAACCGAATGCCATCCAATAAGGCCAGTCTCTCCTACTTTCACTATTCGTATGGATGCTGTGGGACCCACTTGTACATGACCTGCAGCCAGTCTGTACTGGTTCTGCATGAACTAAACAATAGGTTCACTTACTCCTAAGAAAGAAAAATCCAACCTTGTCATATCCTCCAATATTGTGTACATTTTTTGGCCACGGAAACTCCGTTTACATCAAGTGACCAACAGGGTCAGTGTTTTCTTTTAAATGCTACAAATATGCTGAAAACTGGTGTTGAAGGCACCCCAAAATGTTCCTCAAGTGAAACTGGGTAGTAATGGATCAAGATTTGCAAGCAAACGGTGTCTGTGACCTCAAAACACCCGCACTATTTTTTTATACCGGACTACTTTTGCATACACCCTGGGCGGTTTCGCACCATTTGGTGTCTTCTAACCATCAGACTAAAATTTAATTTTGAATCTAATCAGAAAATGGTCCCAACCCAGTCAGGATTTAGAAATCATAGATCCACGATGGATCAACTAGCTCGATTAGAAACAATTATTAAAACAGCACAAATGAAAAAGAAACTAGTCGTAGCTGTATTTCTAGACTTAGAAAAAGCCTTTTACCCAATGTGGACAAAGGGAGCAATAGAACAACTAATCGGGAAGGGCGTAAACAACAGAATGTTGCAATGGTTAGATAACTTTTTGACGGGCAGAAAAATTAGAGTAAGAATAGGCACAGAGCATTCAGAATTTCAAAGTATTGATAATGACAGTCCCCAGGTGTCGTAAGCCCAACACTATTTAATGTCATAATATATATATTATATACAGAATTAAACAGTATGAGTATAAATACAAAACCAGACCTATCACAATTTGCCGACGACGGCGCGATCTGGAAAGAGCATACATATCTCAGAGTAGCCCTGGGGGTAATACAGACAGCACTAGATACAATAACAATTTGGCAAAACACATGGGGCTTTAAAATCTCCCCGCTTAAAACTGAGGCAGTCATATTTCATGACGGTGGATTACTCTGCTATCAAAATGAGGAGCAGCGGTATGCATACATAAGAGAACAAACTTATAAAATTAAAGATTTCATGGTACATAAAGGAAACAGGATACTGGTGTAAAATGTAAATATCGCTGCTCCAAAAACAACAGTATAGTTTTAAATTCAAATTGATAACCTAAATACCAAGATATATAGGTAGTAACTGAGAATGGCAGAGGGTATGTATACAATCAACGAAGTGGTCCAACTAAGTGACAGAGGTTACATTGGACCATGTAGTCTTCGTCCAGATATAATTAAGTAATATCACGATAGGTTATTCATATGTGATATCGTAAATATATGTTTGCGTGTGAGTCCAACTAAGTGACAGAGGTTACATTGGACCATGTAGTCTTCGTCCAGATATAATTAAGTAATATCACGATATGTTATTCATATGTGATATCGTAAATATATGTTTGTGTGTGAGCCATCGACTTACGGTGATTACATGGTGAGCGGCGTATGCCCTGATCGGACTGCGACTGTGCAGGCTGGTCTGTGTATAAACTGGTCGCCAGGTTGTAAGTCCATGCCATTGGATCACCCTATGAGGTAGATGTACTTATTTGACGTGTTGGGGAGCAGTACCCCACACTGACTGACCATTACTAACAACATAATAAGATAAATATCAAATCATATCAAACACAAACATAATACAATCATAAAGTATATGCGGGGTGTGGCGAAATGCTGGCAATATATAACTTCAACGGGGAATGTCCGAATTACCCGAGTTCCAATATATTTGGCGGGTTCTTCTCCCGGGGCAGGCCCAGAGTGCACCCTAACGAACATATTGCCAACCCGTAGTCAGATCCAAGCATATACAAAATATATACACAAAGTATGTGCACAATTAAGCGTATAATCAGCTAACAACTATTAACGTCCGGCCTCCAATGATGAGCACTCATGAAGTTAACAGCATTGCGCATTACAGTCTGCTCGTAATCAGGTCTAAAGTAGAGTAGTTACGAAACCTATAGCGTTATGAAATGTCCGGGCGGGTGGGCTTGACTGGTACTAACCTAAGGGATCTTTCATGTAGGGAATGCCCAATCGGGGACGCCCGCTGGGAAACGAACGATACGGTCTGCTCACCACCGGACACATAGTGCTCTATCTATTAACTTATAACGTAGTGACTGCTTACATGCGGGGGCCGGTATTTTAACGGGTGGGGATAACCATACGTGCAAATCTGCACAAATCATTTACCATATTTTTATTCGCATCTTCCTAAATCTACTTTTAATAATTAAGACCAATAACAGTGGCCAACCATTGACAATATTGACAGGGCAACACGACTCTTAGGCGTAAACGACATGACCAGTGACAACTGAAAATTGTATGTGTGTATCGGTATTTATGTGTGTGTACATATGTGCGTGTGTATGTACGTGTGTGTGTGTTTGCGTGCGTGCGCGTGCGTGTGTGATTGATCGAATGGGGCTGGGCTAAGTGATGGGGTGTGTGGTTGGCGGGTGTATGGATGGGTTGATGTGGTCCACTAATTCAATGGAATTGGGCTAAGTGATTGAGTGTGTCAGTGGAATGAGGTAGTCAGCTGGTTGTGTGGAGTTGTGCAAAATCTCCTCCTTTAAATGTTTTTTTTTAAGCTTTACTACAGGGACTCCGGAGCTACCGGGGGAACTAGAGGTTTCCTCCACCAGGAGTAATTTCTTTTTATGTCGAAATTGACAATCTGCATTACTCCAATATAGACAAAAATCAAACGATTTAATTTGTATTTGTCTATTTCGGTCAAAATCTGACGGTGTGGTAGGTGACTCAAAACTGAACTAAAATGAAATAAATGCTAGTAAATAGCAAAATCAAATAAATATATAAAACCCAATTAACAACACAAAATTAGCAATCACGGTTATCATGATAGGTTAATATATAGCTTGCTGATACAGCACACTAACATAGGGTGAGGGTGACATGTCAAATACCATACCGTCAGAAACAACTTTCTTCTTCTCTTCTCTTCTCTTCTCTTCTCGATGATGATTAGGTAGGATTAGGACTGAATGTAACAATAAGTTAATTAAGTAGAGCACACTTGCTAGACATTAGCATGATTAGTGACTCAGATAGTACACTTGCCACTTAATTTCATTTGACCAGTCCGTATGCCACTCAACACGCACAATACACGAAAATTAGTATGGGTTCCCCTCAATCATCTTTAATTGATACCCAGTCATACTATATCACACACCTATAAGCTGATTGGTGCTATAGGAGGCGTCAAATTATAGGTTACCATGCCTGCATAGATTTTCCTATATTTGACGCACATTTTTGGAGCCTGAATTATAAATGCAACATTTATCAACATTCGGAAATATAAACCCGACCGACGACCATCGGCCTGCTTCTTTACTGGGCTATATATCCCGGGTATGGAAGGTGTTCGAGCCAATTCCCACTCTTAAATATGAGCCGAATCGAATCGAATACTTGCGTCATATTATAGTAATCTCCCTTGCCTTGGCCACTTTTCAAATAGGCAATTGTTTTGGTATTTTACACTAATAACATCTTCACAATACAGATATACGGCTATATCCTGGAATAAATACAACTAGCATGTATTAGTTTATGTTATTTCCATAAAACAACCACATTGGATGCTATTAGATACTATATTTTGGTATATTTGGGCAATATTTGGGTATTTCGTGTCACCGCTTACATGACTCCAGTTAATACCGACATACTGGTACCTGGACATAACGGACCAGAACATAATGGGCCAGATTTCGGACAAGTCATGTTTCGGAGGCCGACTGATCAGGTGACGACGGATAACCCAATACAAATATTTATATTCCGTCAAAACAGATAACCGTAAGAAATAATTGTATCCAGACGAACATTCTAACAATAAATCCTTGTTGTGACCAAGGTCAGATACATTATCCAAATAATTATATTCCGTCGAAACAGATAACCGTAAGAGATAATTGTATCCAGTCAAACATTTTAAAACTAATTTCTTGTTGTGACTAAGGTCAGATAAATTATCCAAATAATCATATTCCGTCGAAACAGATAACCGGAAGAAATAATTGTATCCTGTCGAACATTCTGACAATAATTCCTTGTTGTTACCAATGTCAGATACATTATCCAAATAATTAAATTCCGTCGAAACAGATAACCTTACGAAATAATTGTATCTGGTCGAACCTTCTAACAATAATAATAGCTTTCCGCGGTGCGCTCAAGCATAGCGGAAAACTGTTGTCTTCAATACACGGAAGTGTAGCACGTGCAGCGAGTAGGACGAGTTATTAGCACGTGGTGTGCGGGTTGTAAGGCGTGTATCGTCATTCTTGCGATAGCAGTCACTGCATAAACAGGCAATTTTATTCGAGATGGACTGTCAGAGTAGGGCGAGTATACAGCATGTTTCTGAAGGAAGCGGCGGACTGAATGCAGATATTTCGCGGAAGGTAGCGGAGCTGGTTACCGACAGTGAGAGCCGTATGCCTGACAGGCGGATTTTTTGAAAAAATGTATGCATGATATTAATTTCAATAAAAGAACTGTGCTGAACCATTCAAGATGAATGCGGCGCTGAAATCTTTTTTTTGGGTCATAGACCCGAGTTTTATTGCTTCAAAATGTGATAAATTTTAGCAAAGCCACATAACATGTACCCGAAGTTAAGCTGATGTGTCACTGTTTTGCTGTGTACACATGGTGGCTAGCAGCGTAGATCCTGGTCAGACTGCGCGGATGTACAATTGAATGTTCGTTGGAGTATGCATGCACATACCTTTTTGTATTGAGAGGCATTGTATTATTGCGCATGTAAATGTATGTACATCTTGTGAAATAGTCGTGAGCGTCGCAATTCTGTACTATTTGCGTTTGCGAACAGTGCAAATCCGGATCAGACTGTGTGGATATTCTGAGAAATTTGGAACAAGGTAACACGGTTATCTCCCATATTGTGTATTTGTATTTCGTCGATAATGATTTATCAATTGTCATATTTTCCAAATTGCGAGTTTTAAGTTTGTAACAATCATAATATTGAAGCGAACATGCATTGTTTAAATTAGAATATTTCGCTAGTTTTCAAATGAGCATCAGGTGATGGTGTACATTGTCTGACCTGCCGGTTGGTGTTTCTTGGAAGGATTGGTTTTGGGGGTTTGGTTTACTTGATTCCGTCCTTGGTGGGGTGCCGCGCTGGTCGGATCTATCGGTTTGTGCCATCACTGATGATTCTAATGCATTTATTTACTGTATGGTTGTGTGTTTTATTTTACGCTTATGCTAGGCAAATTACATTTGTTATACTACGGTACGTATCATTGTGACGTCTTTGTTTCCAGGTTTATTGTTGCTGCAACATCGACAGAAAATGGCACTGCGGGCAACCGGGCGGAGAACCCGGCTGATCGCTGATCCAGGCGGGATATTTCTAGACGATCGATGGGGCCATGCAGTCCTTATCGTGACCGTATGTCAGCTGTGACACCAGCTGTGACGTCAGCTGTGACGTATACCGATAAGCAGCTAAGTTAAGTACAACCTCAGCGAGTGAAGCATGTCAATATACATGTACGTGTACTGATAGTGGAGGTTACGTGATCAGGAGGGCCCAGATTAGCAGCACTAAGTTAAGTACAACTTCAGTGAGTGACACATATCAATATACTTGTACTGATATTTGAGATCATGTGATCTCGAGGGTCGGTGTGATGGAAGTAAGTCAGCTGAAAACGATTCTTTGGTGGTCTGACTTGGATTCTGATTGATCAAAGTTGGCCCCATAGACGGAGTGATAACGCCGGTAGGTAGGCTAAGATTATGTTTTTTATATTATTCCTGAGGAAAATAAATGGAAAATAGGATATATGCTAGAGACAATCCCAGTTGTGTTGCTGACGAAATACAAATGCTGTTATGAAGGGGCGATCGATCAGTCATATTATTAATCTATTTACGGTGACATAGGGGAACACTGGTAAGCCTACACAGGTTCCGGATCGCAGACACAGACATACCTATTTGGCAACGTGCATGCATCAATACGAGTATGAATCTGTGGCAAGGCAAGTGTTCAATAAAGGTAATTATTAAAAAACATTTCGATTTAAAGGGTGTATGCTGTATCATGTAATGGTCTACGAGCAGCACACGAGATAGTTTGGGTTTGCGTGGTTGAAAGGCGAGATAATTCGCTATTTTCTATTTGATTGTCTCCCTTGTGGTTAGCTAAGGCTGGTTGTATATTCTCTAACTTGTTGAGAAATGTAGTGAAATACTGGCAGAACAGTGGTCACATGGTGGTGACGTTCCTGGAAGATCGACTAGGTGACCGTGAGAATCAAGTCAGGAAATGCATGTTGGAATTTATTGTTTTTTAATTGCAGAGGAGATGCATGTGCCCACCGTAACGTGTTGCAACCGGGCTGAGGTATGCATGGTACATGCATATCTGAATGCCATTCATAGTGGACGAATGAGTTAGGCGATTAGAACTTTGTATTGAGTGTTTGTTAGGACAAGGACATGTTGGTACTGATCAGTTGCCATTGATTGGTGTCCGAATTTCAGCTCCTTCAAAATGGTGATGTGTGATCTCGTCATATTAAGGACACAATGTATGCACAAGTGTATTATATGCAGGGCCAGTTGGTTTTTGCGCTTGTTTGTTTGTTGGGGTTTAACGGCCTATCAACAGCTAATGTCATTTAAGGCCGGGTCAATGCGTTTAGTACTAAATCCCACATATTACCTGTTCAAATGGGGGAGGGGGGACTCCCCAAATCAGAACTGAGCATTTACAATTAAAGGGGCATTGGCATATATCAGAATTCGGAAGGAAAATGTAAAATAAATGAACAAAGAATGCTGTTGTTTGAATCCAACTGTTCAGGGAGTGGTATATGTATTTACCCATGCAAATGGTACAGGTTATGGCGATTTTGTTAGAGTTCAGTATATACATTTGTGTTTCAGAAATTCGTTAAAAGTTTTCGTACAGAACGTACTAGTACGATTATCAGTATCATTCCCGTGAGACCCATTTATTCGTTTTGGGAGGAACCCGGAGTACACATTGTGATGTGTTAAGTGATTTGTGTGAAATGTGCGTAATACTAATGTCAGATGTTGAAATAGTTGTAGCGCAAAGTGTTTAGGGTTTCCTAGAGTCGGCTACCGGTGTCAGCAGAGTGTTAGCCTGCCCCTCGAGTCGGAAACAGAGGGTGATGTGAATACATGTACATGTACATGTATTCCCCTGCAGTTGGATGATAGTCCTAGAGTCGGGCAGTTTGATATACTAGAGACGGGCAGCCTGTAACCATATAGACGGGCAATGTGATACCCTAGAGACGGGAAGTTTGATACCTTAGAGACGAACAGCCTGTAACCCTAGAGACTGGCAGTTTGATATCCTAGAGGCGGGATTTACGTAAAATGTAGATGTATACATGCATACCTGGTGCGGTACCGTTACCGAGGTAACTGATCATGGATCAAGTTGAACAAAACTCAGAGTTCAACCTGTAGAGAGCTAGAAGCAGTACGGGTGGTGGTAAGTAGTTCGGTTGGCACCGTATATGGATGAAAGGTAAAGTTGTACATTTTTAATTAAAATGTTGTTCGCATTATGAGAATAGGAAGCGAAAACAACAATGGCAAGAGATTGCTTTGGAAATTAACGTTATGAGTGACAATGTACCTACATGTATAACGTCTGTACTGGAAGACAATAACAGACCAGACATTCTCAGTAAGTGTACTGATACTGATGGTTGGCAGATATTCAAAGGTGGGTATTTGATTGTTTGAGCAAATCATGGGAAATCGCAATATTGATAGATTTGCATCACATTTTAAGTAAAAATATCGAATAATTTAACTCAAAATGTTGGTTTTTAATGCACAGAGACTGTGAATGCTTTTGATCAGTCATTGTCTGGATGCAAACATTGGATTGTCCCCCATTGATACCAATAACAATAAACACAATGTTAAGATATAATGCATGTGGTACATTGATTGTGCCACAACGGAAATATGCACATTGTTCGCACATGTTGACTAATAATCATGGCATGTTTGCCAGAAAGGTGTTGTATTATCAGAGTTTTCCACGAAACGATGTAGTGAAGTGTAGCAATGACAGTAGCCGCAGATGTATATTCAGGGAGAATACATACAACAATGTTACCATCACTGCTTTACATGTGGCATTTACATGAGTACAATGCCATACATGTATAAGTGTAGTGTGGATGGTTTTCGTCACATGAAAGTGATTGATAAGTTATAAGCCATGCAATATAATGTACGATTCATTTATTGGTTGTGGATGTGATTCCATATATTGGGTGTATATGGTTTTTCATTTGCGCAGGATTGGTGTGACGTGTAATGGGCGGAGCGAGCTGAGGGCGGTCGTTCGTGGAGGGCAGCGTGATGGCGGACAAGATTTGAACGTACTCGATGAGTAGAAAGTGACAATACGGTTAACTGTATGAACTGTGTGTGTATCAGTCACCAAATGGAGGTTTTTGTTATATTAATGGGTATGCGGCAATTCCGACGAGAGTCAATGCATGGTGTTTTGTATTAAACGAGGGCGGTTGTTGCCGATAAGTGTCATTATGACGGCTATTTGCGATATTAATTGGGCAAGTGTTTGAACAATGTAGCTAAACGATTACATGTAAGACCTATAACTGGTGTAAAGAAAGGTCTTTTCACCTCTGATATACTGATTGATTTATTCAAGAAATACACTGGTGACTCAGATTTGATAACATTAATGGACTTGTCAATGATTTTGGCTGTCTATTTAGGCTTTATTTTGTTTTGCGTTCTGATGAACTCGGGTGATTTATGTGCGTTGATGATCATTTAATTAAAATAAGAATTAAGTGTAAACGGGCTGATACAGGTGAGCACTGGGGTCATAATTGCTAAAGGTCACACAGCGGCTTGTACACATTCCAGTGTACGTTTTTGTGGCAGGTCTAACGGCCAAAAACAGATAACCGGAAGAAATAATTGTATCGTGTCGAACATTCTAACAACAATTCCTTGTTGTTACCAATGTCAGATACATTATCCAAATAATTATATTCCGTCGAAACAGATAACCGTAAGAAATAATTGTATCCAGTCGAACATTCTAACACTAATTCCTTGTTGTGACTAAGGTCAGATAAATTATTTAAATAATTATATTCCGTCGAAACAGATAACCGTAAGAAATAATTGTATCCGGTCGAACATTCTAACAATAATTCCTTGTTGTGACCAACATGACCAATGTCAGATACATTATCCAAATCATTATATTCCGTGGAAACAGATAACCGTAAGAAATAATTGTATTCGGTCGAACATTCTAACAATAATTCCTTGTTGTGACCAAGGTCAGATACATCATCCAAATAATTATATTCCGTCGAAACAGATAACCGTAAGAAATAATTGTATTCGGTCGAACATTCTAACAATAAATTCTTGGTGACCATGGTCAGATACATTATCCAAAAAATTAGAATCTATATTCCGTCGAAACAGATAACCGTAAGAAATAATTGTATTTTGTCGAACATTCTAACAATAATTCCTTGTGACCAAGGTAAGATACATTATCCAAATAATTATATTCTGTCAAGGTCATTACCAAGGTCAGGAATGATCGAGACAAATTGTCTCCCCTATTATCATATGAACCAAGTATACTTCAATTGTTATGACGTTATGGCCAATATAGCTTGATCTGACGAACGAAAAGTGGTAACAATGCAGTTGAAGTGTAAGGGATAGGCCAGAGTAGATAAGTACACGTAGTCACTTAATCACTTATAATGTACACTATATTACATGGGGAACACACAGGAATACATGATACATTGATATGCGAACATCACTGTACTGTGCATGATACTATTCAATTACTACAAGGTTGTAAGCCAATCGACTGTTATACTTTAACGCAACTTAAAAGCTATAGACGAATAAACTCAGTATGTGGTATCTCAATGGTCCCGTAGTGGACAATAGTATGAATGCACAAGTACTTTGATGATCGCTAATCAAAGTGAAATAACATACAAGTATAACATGGCATAACGAACATTGGAGGACAAATGACAATCATCTGAGCTACCCCAGTGCTGGCGTATCACAATAGATAGTGGTAACCTCTGAGTATCAAGGTCCCAAGGTCTGCCTCACCCGCAATATGAGGTCTAGTCAACAATATGGCTATGATCCAACTTCAAGTGGATTAATCCATAAACAATATATGTAGTCTTACTACAATCCTTTAGCCATGATATGCCATGATAGGAGTATTACCATACACTATCAAAGTATACATATGTATTGCCTATGCAATATATTTCCAAAGTATGAATGTCAAAGTCAAAGCCGGATGTGGTTACATCACATGATAGTCAATAACGATAATGTTCCGGAAGCTGGTACCGGAAGTAAAGTTCCAAAGGTAGTATTATTTCCGGAAATGGTGGACCAGATGTAAAGTTCCCATGGTATCACTCGACTGTAGCAACCCGGATGTGGTAGACCGGATGTAAAGTATCCATGGTGAATCAATGGGTTGTAATACCGGAAGTGGTAGACCGGATGTAAAGTTCCGATATAATACAAAAGTGGCGATTATCACTATGGCTAAGACGCCGGGAAAAGTTTCACTTAGGTGACATTCAACTCGGTGGTAGTATAATGATATGATATGTGTATGGCGTTTCACTTCACTAAACTATGGCTGTGACTGTCTGCTGAACGCGATGTAGCTATCACACACTGCTCTATACAGGCCTGTACCCGGAGCTGCTACACACACTGCGCCAGACAGACGTACGGACTCTCGGGCGACCTGACACTCTGCACTGACAGGGGTCTGCCCTCAACGAGTGGACCAAAACGTCCAATGTTGCCCGCTGGAGCGATCTCAAGAGGCTACAAAAATGAAATGTGTCTCCAATTACTGGACGAATACGCACAGACAGACAGACAGACAGAATGCACAACGGACTAGAACGGGAATCGAACAACGGCAAATCACAGCTGAAATAAAATGTTGTAGGTACATACCAAAATCCTCCGTGTCACTGGTGAATACAGTACTAGATTTTGTAACCAGAAAATATATGTCCCGCCAACACATAGCGAGACATCGCTTATATACGCACCAGTGAAACCATGCACGGAATAATGAATATGCCTACCCCTCGTACGACATCTCATATAAATACTACAAAACCATGGCTTTTGCCATGTCACCCGTGGGTTATATTTGGCATAAATATATGTTCCCACGCCTTAAATTCAACCAAATCAGTGTACAGCCCTCGTGGAATAAATACCATCCAACATGGTATACCCCACACTACCATAAATCTGCACACCATAGACCCAGATCTCATAATCCGAAATCTACTCGACTGGTCTCGACAATGCGAAGGTCGATTCTTGGCCCCGCCAAACCCCTCCCTATCGGTCTTACGGCTATAGACGCAAATGAGAGTGTAGCACATTCTAAACTCAAATATCGTGGTCATTTACGGAAATATCACGACACAAAGCATCACCAGTATGTGATCTGATATATCCGTGTTGGCCAGTACCAGGCTATGCTGAAACACTAACCCGTAGCATACATAACAGGGCAGACCATGGTATGGTCTGCGCTATATACTGGCTTCACCTACAGAAGGTCCCTTATATGATGAACAACTGACACGCGGACAAACTCGGCTGGCACGGACAGTGGACATCCGTAATACTAAAAGGTCTTCTCCCTAGCGAAACCAGCACACGCAGTCAACGAGTTCTCTACCACACACATGCATAGTCTGTGGCAAATATGGAGTGGCATCAGTAAAACATTGCTCATAAAATGGACGTGTATTAAAATCCGCAAAATTGACACGCATAAACGTATTTCCACCAATACAACATAAGCCCCGTTATTACACGCACATTGTACATGGCAAATGTACATGCTAAATCACAGGTATGTAAAAATCACAGGTGTGTGAAATCACAGGTATGTGGAATCACAGGTATGTGAAATCAATAGTACGCACAACAATACAAAACAGTGCCACACATCACAAATATACAATTATACGGAAATCCGGAATGTACAAGAATGCACGTGTCACGCGACATATTCCCATTGAACATTCTTGTGACATAGGACACATACCAGACATTAATATTTTGTTGAACATTCTTGTGACCGATAGTCACGATAATAATAATTATATTTGGTCAAACATCTTTGTGACCAAGAACATATAACCGATCAAATAATTATATTCGGTCGAGCTTTCTTCTGACCGAGGACGGACACCAGCTCCAACTTTTTATTTTCTGTTGAAACAGAATACTGTAAGAAATAGTTGTATTTGGTCAAACATTCTTGTGACTCAGGTCAGATAACCGATCCAAAATCTTATATTCAGTCGAAAATGTCTGTGACCCAGGACAGATACTCGATACTAATAATTATGTTTGGTGAAACATTAAGTGCAAAATTATGATAGTCTGTAAACATTAACACCGTTTACTTGTAAACAATTATTAGATTTACAGTTCTTGAACATAGGCTGCATATGCAGCCTATGTTCATTACATGTAAATTCATCAGTTGAAATTTCCAGACGATCGTAAATTTGCACTTACGAACATTTTAGTCGTACGAAGTTTAGTGAAACGGCCCCCAGAATTCCAACAGCTGAAACATACAAAACTGCCGCGCACAATGTGTATCAGTGTACTGTGTATTGATAATGCATTAAATGTTGTATGTGAAACACAGAACAATAAGAGATATACATGTATATGTTTAGCAGACTGAATGCATGCACATCACAAAATAGTGTTTAGCTGAAAGTACATATATTCGGCATGCAGTGTATGGGACCACTGTACGTAGTATGACGTTAATACCTCTGCAAGTATGTTTATGTTAAATATAAAAACATATGTAATGTAATTACGTATGTAACGCTGTCAGTGCCATTTAATTTTCAGCATATTAAATACAAATATACCATGTAAAATAACCTGTATGCAGCACACATTTCTCTCAAAACTGTGTAGTATTTGTTCCACGAGTACACTAGTAGCTGGCATTCATTTGACAAAATAGTATTCCTATTCGATATATAGAAAGTGGCCCAGTTAAAACTTAAATCAGCATGCAGACCAGGTACATATGTAGCTTAGATACTACCAATAAATGTAATGCCATTGTCAGGGTGACACAAAAAGTATAAACACATATAATTCCAGCACAAAAATATTTACACAATTCCCTAATATTTGATTGGCTCGTAGCAAGTCTCTGTCCAAAATTTATATCCCAGTAAACTCCCACGCCGAACTACTTTCTGTAACCGTGAGGCGCAGTTAAAATAATTATTAAGAAAACGGAAAATAAACACATTTTCTTGATGAATTTATTTTCAAATGCTGGAATTATAAGGAATGAATGGCATTTTTGTGGAATTTATCGGGGATACAAACTTGGAAAAATCGCGGGAATACTGGACGAGGCCTTCCGGCCTTCGTCCAGTATTCCCGCGACTTTTCCAAGTTTATACCCCGATAAATTCCACAAAAAGGCCATTCATTCCTATAGTAGTTATATGCTAGTTGCGACATCATCAGATTTGTCATTGTGATGAACCATATTGCCATTATACATGTGCTACAACTATTTAGACTCTCTTCACAATATACAGACATTCAGTGACGTTGTATTCATCATTGCATTTACACAATAACGGCTCCAGTTGCTGTTCCACGCATTGACTAAACATGTTCCGTTGTACTCATTCTGTTACATGTGTGAATTGTGTAGTACGCACTTGTTAGTGTCGTATGCCAGTCCATGCCAGTGGAGAGGTGGCAAAACAAGTTGACAGTCATTCCTGATTTTGTCCGCATTTGCTCAATGTATGATTCCTGTTGGTGGAAGCAGCTTTTCTCAATGAACCCGGCAGTATCTTCGACATATGATGAACATTTAATAATATCCCCACCTGATGAATTATTTAAATATGCAAGTCCCACTGGATGTTTTAAATGTAATCCCGATGTATGCCTCCTCCCCATCCCATCACTTTACCTGGCGTGACAGAAATGATGCAACTCAATACATGTTGTATTACCAACGGCGGACGGAAGGACAGTCTAAAACGTTGCGCTTGCTGCCATGTACTTATTACAGTGGGATCAGCGTGTAAGTGCACACACGAACGAATACGACAGGTTGGAACCAACCTGTCGTGTTAGTTCGTGTGTTCACTTACACGCTGACCACACTGTAGCTACTAGACGTGTGACCATATGTATACGTGGCGATTCATGTCCTAAGTGCCGTTTCTAACGCGTTAGAGAAGTAACGCGTTACTTGTGAGAAGTAACGCGTTACTAATAGTATATCCCCTGAGTCTGAAAAGAGGCCTAGAAATGAGTTTTACATAACCGATCATGTAGAAAATTTCCAATGGTATTTTTAGTTAACCATGTCTATGTGGAGCATAATAGGGGTGGATGCCCAGCCAGGATGTGGTGTAGTTTTTCTGAATACACATTTCAAAATGGCCGCCTAATGTACGTATATTGTCAGTTTTTGTCAACATACCATACATTTTACTTACTTTATCAAGTCAGAAACTTGTATTTTGAGAGAGCATACTATTTTATCAACTCTTGGTCATCATATTTATATTTCTCTATCGTCATATTTTCAAAATGGCCGCCAAAATGCATATTTATTTTTATTTGTGATACAATATATTCGAGTATGGTATTGGTGGTAGGTTTCTGACTGAAACTAAATATTTGAGCATTATTAAACCCTATAGTGTTCAATATTACATTGATTGATACCAGGAATAATCTCCAAACAACAATATGATGTTCTTTCTGAAGTATAATGCGACCCATACAGATATAAGTACAATATATGAGTGCCGCACAAGCACTACACTATGCCGTATTGTTTGTTACTCAATATGGTTTATACTTATCAGACGTACACAATTACTAACTAACATCAGGGTAACTGATTTGTTTAATTATACATGAATTTTCATCTGTTGTATGACATTCTAACAAGATAAAATTACCAGATTGGCCATCTTCAGTGACAGCAGACAATACAACATATGCCACCGGCGTCTTTGAGTCAGACTTTATAATTTGTTATCATAACATTTGCTGAATACTAATTTCACCTCATTATGCCTAAAATGGTCGCACATGCGGTAGATACTTTTCATCAGCTTGTGATCCATATGATAGACTATAGTAATGTCTGTGAGAATCATTTCCTTCACACACTGGATAAATAATGTTTACAATGAATATTACATCACCAAATATTGTCTTGGATTGTTATCCGCAGTGACACACTTATTCAGAATGGTATAATTGTTTGATGATCTGACAAATAATACGTGCTGCCATGTAGACACCAGATAATCTACATTTATATATTATGTTGAATACTATATAAATACGAGTAGCGAACACTAGGTACTTGTCTGATTGTTTGAATGAATTGAATGACTAGATACTATATTTATCAATGTGGCATACACCAGAATTTGTTGGATCATGAACTGATTATGTGTTTAGTGAAGTTTACTTGTATTACACATGTACATAATTCGTTCGGTTATATAACAGTTCTGATTGGGTGTAACACATGTTCATTTTGTATGTCTCTTGTGTAAGACCTGTATTAAGTCGCATCACTCGCTTCGGTCAACATCACTTTCCGATTCTAACGAAACATCTGAACATCTGTTAAGACACGTGTCATTATCGCACATACATGCATCTGTGCACAAAACACTTTCCTTTCGGCAGCCGCATCGTCTACTGATGCAGTCCGTCCCGCAACCACATTTCACAAAGTCAAGGAGGGCCTCTGGTGCTGCTGGCTGAGACATTGCGTCAGGAATAGTGTGTCCGTTATCGTCATGACACCAGCCTGCATCTAAAGGCGATGGTAACTGCTGATATGGCTCAGTCGCCGAATTCCAAATGAAAGACTGGTAATTTGAGCGCTTGATATGGAGACGTGCGGCATCCATTGTTGGTGGAATTTTTACACTGCAGTAACCCTTTTTAGAGAACAGTTCGTATCTGACGTCATCCAACGAATCCATTGTTTTGGAGGTGTACATGGCACCATGCGGAAAAACAATAAAAGTATGACATTGTCTGGGATTGAGAATGACCATGCGGAACAGACCATTTCTGAGACAGAAGACCAAGCCATACTCATTATATATCTCATGATGTTGTTGCACATGATATGTGCTACAGCCACACTATGTAAGACCTTTGGGATCTGTCTACAACAATGTTTGACATGATTGTAGCAATGGGCTATAAATACACAGCAGTCGTTGGAGACTCGTACTGTAACATGGAGTCAATCAAATCTGGAGAGAGGTCTAGACGTGGGCCTGTTCAAATGCAGGAAATTAGAAACCCAAGTTCTGAGACACCATTCCCCGGACAGAAACAAAAGTACTTGTCGAATCCTGCCAACAAAGCAAATGTGGCAGATTTGCTTCTGAACGACTGTATAGAAAAGGGAATCAGACAGCTACCCAGTGAGAAACACCTTTATCTAGCCGGTGGATTTAAAGATCCACAGAAAGCAGTAGTGGTTACACAGGATTCTCACCATAGGGTAGAAGAGTCGCAGTCCGACCAGGAAGAAGCCGATTCCAGAATGTTTCTGCACGTACAGCATGCTATTAAAACACTAAATGTGAAGAGAGTCGTCATTTGGATCTTGGACTCCGAAGTAGCTGCCATGTCCACGAGTGTGTTCAATTCTTAATGTGAAAGAACTATACCTCAAAACAGGTACCAGACAGAAGAAAAGGTATATTCCAATGCACATCATCTCGTCTGAGCTTGGATCATAACTGTCAATGGTATTGCCGTCCATTCATGCTTTAAGCGGGTGTGATTCAACAAGTGCATTCAGCGGAAAGGGAAAGAAAAAATGGTTAACTGTTGTATCGAAAAACGCAGAAATCATCGAAGGCATTTCAGAATTAGGACTTCACCCAGTAGACATATCCGACAAAGCATTATTGGCAAGTGTCAATCTGATCTCTTTGATGTACACCGCCAAAACAATGGATTCGTTGGATGACGTCAGATACGAACTGTTCTCTAAAAAGGGTTACTGCAGTGAAAAACTTCCACCAACAATGGATGCCGCACGTCTCCATATCAAGCGCGCAAATTATCAATATTTAATTTGGAATTCGGCGACTGAGCCATATCAGCAGTTACCATCGCCTTTAGATGCAGGCTGGAGGAAACAGTAAAGTGCTAACAATTGTGCAGATCTTGATTAGACGGCTATCTACCAGCTGTCTCATCTGGGCCTACACAATTTGTGTAGTCTCTAACGGTTTATATCGTGTTCCAAAATAGTGTAACGATGGACTTGATTGAATATTTTATATATTACACATTTTATAGCGTATTCTGCCACTGTCTGCTATATTTATTACATGTATATCGATCATAAGGTGTCTATCCGAATCCATTTTTTATATATTTGGCGGCCGTCTTGGATTCATGTGAACATTATACCATCGTATTTATGTACTGAAATTGGTTGCATGTATGTACTTAATCATTTACATCACTTCCTGGTGTTTAAAGCTATTAGAATTTTCATGTGGAAGGGATTATTATAACAAAAACTTGAAATTTGGCGGCCATCTTTAATAGCGATTTGCAAAAAAACTGCACCAGTTTTGAGCTGGGCATCCACCCCTATTATGTTGCATGTGGATATAGGAAACACAAACCACCAACGGAAATTTTCTACATGATCAGCTATGTAGAAAATATTTTTCAATTTCTAGGGGATAGACTATAATGTATGTACTATATGAGCCGCGTCGCGAGAAAACCTGTCTTCGGGAATCTGATGACGTCACAAGATAGGACGTCGTGAACTTAGCTGACGTAATTTCGTTGTTCCGTGGTGTTAAAAGTTATCTAACGAACAGAACAACGTACCTCAATTTTTATTCGAAACGGGCATATCTTATATATGTTTTTATTAACAATAATGGCGTAAGGATAATTTTCTTTTATTATTTTGCTATTGGTATCATATAAAAATGTTTGTCTGTTGACGTGTGTTTGTTATGTTCCTTTATTTTCACATAATATTTTCTTTGACACAGTTTACAGATAACTGTCCACGTTAACTGTTATCGACAACCATTTACAGGTGAAAACTCTGTGTAAGCTACATTTTTTATTTACATGTACATACAAATAATCGGCAACATATTTGTAGACCTATGTAGCCTGGGCCCGGTTTCCCGCACAACTATATGTTTCAGATCTGGTTAAATCGTAGCGAATGTTCAGTCTATTGCTCAATTCTTTCTTTCTAATACAATGTTTAAAATTAAAAATTAGCGCAACCTTTACCGATTTTAAGAAAGAAATATCTCCTGCAAAAAAAAACAACAAAGCCATGGATGTTACGACTAGTATAGCACAGATCAGTCTCATATGTGCATATGCGCCGTCTGATAAGAACATACGATGTTCGCCATTCAGTCACTGGGGGATCCTTTCTCGATCACCGACAGGATATGGGTCGCCGATCGTACATTTATTGCAGATATTGTAAGGTCCGGTTTTTTTCAGAATGTGGTCAAAGTACAGCTGTAAGCGGGACGATGTCGCGAACATTCGACGTTTCTGTTGTCTGAATATGAAAAGCTTCAATCTGAATGCACGCTAACATGTGTGTCATGTTAATATAAGAAATACGGTGAGATGATATTTCAAGGCAACATGTTTGGGACATGTGACATGTACAACTACAATAATATCACATATCTCTCTTGAAATAAATACTGTTTAAACCAACTACAATAATACAAAAAGACAAGAACTAGATACAGTAACTGTGGGATGATATTTCAAGGATTGTCAAGTCGTGACACAAATACTGTGCGCACTAGCAATTGATATGGTTCTTCTGGTACTGCTCGACGATTATCAAGGATCTCTTGACTTGGGGGTATTGTTATTATTTTATCTCTCCTCCCCCCTCACCTCTCATTTCTTCGTACTTTGGGACCCTCGTATTTTGAGTTGAGTCATCAAACGACAAACTGCTACCGTAACACTCCCAAAACAAACACAAGTGGGTGGTAGGGCAAGCTGATCACAAGCTGAGGTAACAACTGTCTCAAATATGTTACCATAGCCAGTTTGGCCATGTGGCAGACTTCCACGCGCTACCCTTGAAGGTGGTCTCATATTAGGCGAGTGAGAGACTGCGATGCAATAGAAATAACACTTAAGCGAGGCAGGCTTTTGCTCTCACGCTATTCCAGTGATTGTGTACATAGTGAGTAACACATGACAGTAAGGGTACCTGGCATCAGACATGAACACTGCCTTTCAGAGCAAACTGTTTTTTATACCCACTTTTTAAAAAAAAATAAATGGGTATATTGTTTTCGTCACGGGTGCCCGTCCGTCCGTCTGTCCGTCCGTCACGTTTCGTGTAAGAAGTAAAACTGTTTAACCGTAATAAGTAGGGTCTTGCAACTTGGTGTGTGCCTTCCCTATGGTGTGTAGATGCGCAGTGAATTTGATTTTTAATTCGACCCCGGTCATGAATTATCTCCCCCTTTTCAACTTCGCATTTGGGAAACGTGGGTATATTGCAATGGTGCGCCATCGACTGTGCTCTAGTTGTAATGTAATTTAATGTTGAACGTATTGTTCTCCCCGTATGCGTGTGTATTTCCATTTGTATATATGTTGAACTAAACGGTCTTATAGATCTAATCAAACAATTAGTTAATCAATATACTTCCGTGGTTTTCTACAATTATAAATTGTTAAAACGCTCAATAAACACGACGTCAAAAAGAAGAAATCAGCACACCGAATCAGCGTACCTGCGCAAGTTCATACTTGCTGGTACATGAACTTACCGGTTTGACTTTGTCCCTTTGCACATTCATGTGTTACCAAAAGACTCAAGCTCATCCGTCTTTACATTAATTATTCAATGCCAAACATGCTTCTAGTTCGATTATGTCAACTTGCAAACTGTTGTAAATGTTGGCGTATACTCTATCTGTAACGGTATGTACTGTAACGTCATTTACGTCGCATGACGTCGCTTTTACGTGACGTCTCTTTTGCTCAAACGACCTGCATAGTTGTGTTGTATAAAATATAATATCTTAATGAATATTGCAGATATCTTGATCAACTAAAAAGCGTTAAATTCATCATACAAATACCATTGTCATAGTAACAACATGTCATATTGACCAACAATTACCCGAAGACAGGTTTTCTCGCGACGCGGCTCATATAGTGAAACACATATTTGTAACGCGTTACTGCTCAACAGTAACGCGTTACAAGACTAACAGTGAGCAACGTGTTAGAAATTGGCTGTAACGCGTTACAAATCCTCTTTATTGGCGGATCGTGTCATAAGTACAGCTTCTAACGTGTTAGAGTTCTAACACGTTACTCTTGGTAAGTAACGCGTTACTTCTCAGAAGTAACATGTTACAAATGTATGATGTATATAATAAAATATCAATATATAACGTGTTAATGAAGCAGGAGTAACGCGTTACTTATTTTTGACAACGCGTTACTGCTTGACCAATCAGAGCTCATGTTACAATACCTGCCATTTCTCCAGAAGACCGGGAATGTGTAAACTACGGACTGGACGCAAGCTTACGAACTGAACGGGCCGGTTTCTACTGCCACCATACGCCTCAGGGATCTTCTGAGCAGTTGCTCGTACCGTGATAGCGCCATAAGATAATGATTGATCGGAAAACGGTGCAGAACAGCAGAACACTATTGTTGTTGTTTTCGCGGTCCTTTGGGGTAGGTATAAACCACGAACTGGAACTCCGATATACAGGGCAAATATGTATTAAAGTTAAAAAGGCGAAAGTTGTCAAAAATTATTTGTTTTCGGCATAGAATGGGAGGTGCACATTTTCAATATATATAAATTAGGCAATGTATCTAACACAGTCAGTTGGCCGCTGTTGATATCACTCTATGTACAGTTCGTAAGCTTGCGTCCATTCCGTACTTTACACATCCCCGGTCTTCAGGAGAAATGGCGGGTATTGTAACATGAGCTGTGATTGGTCAAGCAGTAACACGTTACCAAAAATAAGTAACGCGTTACTCCTGCTTCACTAACGCGTTAGATATTTATATTTTATTACATACATCATACATTTGTAACGCGTTACTTCTAAGAAGTAACGCGTTACTTACCAAGAGTAACGCGTTAGAACACGTTAGAAGCTGTACGTATGACACGATCCGCCAATATAGAGGATTTGTAACGCGTTACAGCCAATTTCTAACGCGGTAAACACTGTTAATCTTGTAACGCGTTACTGTTGAGCAGTAACGCGTTACAAATATGTGTTTCACTATATAGTACATACATCAGTAACGCGTTACTTCTCACAAGTAATGCGTTACTTCTCTAACGCGTTAGAAACGGCACTTATGACATGAATCGCCACTCATACATATGATTCAGCAAACAGGCACGTGACTCGGACTGGAGAAATGGGGTGCATGTCATTTATGTCCAGACTAGCTTCTGATACTAACATATTTCTGGAGCTTGATACATTGTATGTTATAATTAGTATTTATTAGCAACGGCACGTGTGTTTAACTGGCATAATGGCGAACAGTGCAGATTGTGATGAGACTGCGAAATCACACAGAACAATACTAACATATCTGGAAGAATTGTTGAGTTACATTTTACAGCCATCGTACGACACTAAACTACGCCAATGTGAGATAAAATTGGCAACGCCTAGAGAACCATGATAATCGCCGAACAGACTACCGTACAAGACAAATATACATTGTAAGTGCAACGTGAATGCATCTGTTAATTAGTGCCACTACCAAGGTGCATGCTCACGTGGTTACAACAACAACAACGTCGCCCACACCAAAGTAAGTATTATTTGATATTTTCCTTACTATGCAACGGATTTTGATGAAATATGGCGCAGCAAATTCGTCTTCATGAGCTACATTTGGTGGTCCAGGGAGTTTGGCACAGACTTATGTAGTTTTTGCGAGGAATCGATTTCCGTGTCGGAGACCACCAAATGCAGCTTAACAAGACGCGTTCTTTGCGCCATATATCATAAAACTTATGTTACGTAATAAGAACACTATAAAAGAATACGTACTTTGAATCAGATGGATTCTGGAAATTTCAGTACCTGTTGTTGTTGTTAGTACCACGTGATCATACACCTTGACTACTGTCACAGTCTGTCCCACACGCCTCCTAGCACAAACGTAAGCGAAACTGAACATAATGTCACAACTTGAGGAAACAATGACACGCTTTATTCAAGGGCTATAACCCATAGCAAAGAAAGGAATCTACAACAATGTGGATAACGACGGACAAACACAAAGTATCGGACAAAGTTTATTTCGCATGTTTGAAAGCAAATTAGTTGGTAGGGTCGGGTTGCCCGAATGTCATTTTAAGCCGAGGTGCACTGTACAGTTACGGCCATCGATTATACATGTACCACATGAAGAATTTAAATGTCTCGTTTTGTGATAATCGTATACATGTAGTTAATATAAGTACTAACAATCGAATTATATGTGATATGTCGTCAGCATACTAAACAATAAATAGAGGATATTCATATTTTTGCAACGAATATGACATATATGTTCATCTCGTGGTAGGCACTCGTGAAATATGGACATTCCACACCACGAGATGAACATATATGTCATATTCGTTGCAAAAATATGAATATTCTATTTATTGTATACCACTCCATGGAAATTAGTAGTTTTTTAGACTGTATACGGTAATTAATGTGTATTTGCAGCCTATTTGCAGTCCGGCACGGCAGGTGCGCGTTATGAATATAGGTAGCGGAAGTAGTCGTATTTTCACCGGAAGATGTTTATTTCATCGATGAGAACATATGACTTTTATTTACATCGTATAACTATGCATTTCATGGGTAGGTATATAATAAAAACGTGTTATAAAAGATATAGGCCCAAATCAGGGTTTATACCATCTGCAAGTTACCGAGACAATCTATTGTGACGTATTTATATAAGTTTACTCCAATTTCAATATGTGGGAATGGGCCGGCTCAGCAGCATCTACATCGGGCAAAGCTGTGACGGATGTAACTCGTCTTGCCACGCGCTCAGCCAGTTATATTAAACTTTTCCCGATTATTTGCGTTCGTTCAGTTTGGTTTATCAGGGGGGTCCATGATTTATGTCTAGAGGGGGCGTGGATATCAATGAGACACATATGATCCGTCAACTGTCATATAATTCAGATTACTGTCTGCTTTTTTCTTATTTCTCATCAAAAGTATATGTTGTTATCACTGAGTTGAACCGTCTCGTCGAGACGGTTCAACTGTGTAGTAACAACATACACTTTGTGTGAAAAATAAGCGCAAAGAACTACACATGATGCAATATCTTTTGATGGTGGTCGTTTTAGCGATTTTTATACCTTTACCATGCAGCAACCCTACCCACATACATCCACAGCACCGCATGACGTGATGATTTTCAATGATGAAATAGTTTTGATTATTACACAACTCTCTATATAAGGTGATATTACATAGTTTCGACTAATTCCTTGGAAATTGGCATGTCAGAAATAGGCAATAGTTCCGCGTGCCTGTGGAAGAGTCAAATAGATTTCACCTCATGACTTGATCATTAATTTTGTCGAATATTATGTCTAGTGAGAGACATTTTGAGAAGAATTTCGCTATTGTACGTACAGGCATTCAACTTCGCTGGGTTGTAAACCACGGCTGTCCTGTTAACTTAGGCTATGTGCGATCTTAAAAACCAACTACTGTTTCAAAATGGCCGCTAAAACCGTTTGTACGATTGAGAAAACAAGTGCTTTAAACACATTATATACATTTCTGGATATCCAAGTGTCATTATCTCCACAAATGATTGTACTAACTTCAATTTACTGTCAACATATAGAGATATGTTTTCAAAATGGCGGTCAAGATGGCCGCCAAATGTAAGTTTCTTGGTAAAACGGTATAAATAATTCGTTTTTCTTCTTCAATATCTTCTACTAGCCAGCCTTATGTGTTTAATAATGAACCTGCTGGATGCCAATTTGCATATGACATACTTAAAATATTCATAGATCATATAGCAAACCCAGAAAAAGCTCCATTAATAAATCACATAGAGACTTCCTTTTTGTGTCTACATCCATGTTTTCGATACCAATGAATTTATCTGACATAGTTTCAGTGGCGTAATTCCATTTTTGTTATAGTAAATCCAATATGGCCGCCGTATATGAGCAAATGCGTCTTAATTCGTCATTGTTCGACAACCATCTTCTTTTATATGGGCCGCGTTCTGTGAAAACCGGCCTTAATGACAAAATTTTCAATTTGCACTTTTTTACATGTTTGGATGCGGACACCTTTCACAAATAATATGCTGAAAAGAAAATGCAAATATGTTTCATAGTTTTTGTTTTATCTCAATTTTTGTAGCACCATGTCAATCACGCAAGGAAAAAAAAGTAACGTCACCGAGAAAATGACGTTATTAAAACGCTGACGTTTGTACAATGCAACACAACAGCCTACAGTAGAAATGCGTGTTCATAGACTCATTGACTGTGCTTCCTGTAAACTGTATTTGCTGATATGTTTCACTAAATGTATCTACAACTGTTGCTATGAATATTATCAAACATCGAACAGAATACAACTATGATATGTACATGTAGTGAACAAACCAAACGCACCACTATCAATGTTAAATCTATAATTCGCCGACATGTGACCTCGTAATTTGCTACTATCGCCAACTATCACAGATTATGCATATGCATGTACCGTCAGAAAGATACATTGTAATTATTTGAGAATTTAGTTCAGAATCTAATTGACGTTATTTACGTAACAGTTAATTGTGACGTCACTTATTGATGTAGACATTACGTCACTCATCAATGACCAAACACAAACAACTAAACGACATTCCTGGTGTTTGAAATTGAAAAAATCTGTGACTAATTCTGTAGAAATGAATGGCCTGAATTTGGTTAGAATTTGGATAGGCCTATATGGCTGCACATATCAATGACTTCAGCGCCAGATGGTGTATAGAGGGTAGTCAGACACCCCCGGGGAGTTTTAAACAAATTAAAAATCGACTGTCCATACCCGACTCTCTGAATTAAATTTACCTCATACTAGCAGGTAGGAGGTCTATGGAAAAATCCTACGCTAACCCCCACTCCCTCGGCTGCTCACCGCCGCGCCACTGCCCCCACACCGAGAAGGCAGATATTGTTATATTAGGCGTGTCAGCTTAAAACAGTTATTGTGTGGGCTACCCGTCTCATCATGTCTATGAATTTACTGCCGGTACTGATTTTTTATATAAGTTTCTTCAAATGTTAAAAACGTACGCATTTATCAACCGTACTTTGTAGATTCCTTCATATGTTTGTATTTGCGTGACTGATGCCCGCGCGACAGTATGCGTATTTATTTAGTAAGTGGAGTGTATAGTTGTTAAAATAAAAAGTGGCCAACAGAACATTCAGGGCAAAATTATCCATTAACTGTGTATTTTTAAATGTGTGTCGGTTTGAATTTTTGATAATGGGTTTACCATTTGAAAACAAATATATATACATGTACATAAACCTGTCAATGTCGGGAAAATGTGTCGATGTGACATACATGATTGTATAATTGTTATAAAATGTTCTGATAAAAATACCGGCAGTAAGCATAATCGTACTGGTGCATGTATATGTATACACTGTATCCTCTCGTTGGGAATAATTAATTTGTAAACGAAATTTTCAGGGCGGATTCAATTAGGGGAAAACCCTGTGCGCGTCCCCCTAAAAGTTTGGCGAGTAAAGATATGTTTGCTCTAAAATGCGTTATAACGCAGCAAAATGGGGAGTAGACATCAACAATATTCAGGAGGGCATACCGCCGGACCCACCACTCCTGGTATAAGCTTTATATTATTTACACGCCTCCTACTAGAACGTCCCTTTGCTAAAAAAAAACAATAAAGCACGCAGACATCCAATGTTTAGTAGAAAGTAAATTAACAACGATCTAAAGAAGAACTTCTTAAATTTGTAAATGTTGGAGACCTGTGCATCTGCGTAGCCTGATCAGGGTCTGCACTGATTGCAAAAATACTAGTAAAATATATGCCATACATTCATATAACCATATTTACAAGTGGACAATTAAAATAATATTTAACAGTCATCAAACGGCAATCGTACGGCTGATGTAATGTGATATTTTTGAAAGACGCTAAAAATTACGTGACATTAGAAGGTACATGCAAGTGGTTGCAGATACAGATACAAATCAGTAGGCTACGTCCCTGGGACCCGTTTCACTAAACTTCGTAAGACTAAAATGTTCGTAAGTACAAAATTAAGATAGTCTGTAAATTCCACATTAACAACATTTTCCTGTAAACAATTATTTGATTTACATTTATTGAACAGCCTATGCTCAATGAATGTAAATCAATCAATTGAAATTTCCAGACGATCTAGATTTGCACTCACGAACATTTTAGTCGTACGAAGTTTTGTGAAACGGGCCCCCGGTGGCTACAATTATGTTCGCACTAAATATGCCTGTGACACAATACCAACACACGAAATACTAAATAATAAAACATGTTTGGCCCAGTGTCAACATGATGCGATATGTCAGGAGCCGCATAATTATTTTTCTGACAATTTCCCAATTTTATTTTATGTTGATTTTCGAAACATTCGACGGTGAACTAGTAAATCAAATGAATTAAGACCTAGGCCCAGTTCTGTCCATGGCAAATTTTATCCAGAATACGTGTCACAGTTAATGAGTCAACTGTTTATATTTTCTTTAATAAAAGTAACGGTTGCGGGCACACTTTCACGTAGAGCAGAGCCGGGTCCGACCGGCCGTCGGCACTAACCGCCCCCATCAGTAAACACGTTTAAACCTAAGTTGATATCTTATATTGCGCATGTTCATTTCCCCGTGAGTTTTAAAGTTGCGACAAACAGTGCAGAAAGTATTGCCATTACGAATTAAATCGTTTTCCATAGAATGACATCTGTAAACCAAGACCTTTTCATAAATATGACCATGCAATATGTAGATATACGTAGACACATAAATTAAGTCATGAATACATGAATGCAGTGTTACCCGAGTGTGTCTACATATTTCGAAAATCGGTTGTCACGTTCAAATTATGAAGGTTAGTGTTACTCATCAAAATGCGTAATGCAGTGTAATCTATAAATAAATCCCAAAATCGGAACTGGCTGTGTACCGTGTGTACGGTTCCGTCTTAGACGGCCGAAAATACCGACCCCGCTCTAATCTGAACGGGACCGTATAGTATAATTAGTAAAGAGCGCACACACGCGCCCCGGGGTCGATCTCAAAGTTGTAAGTACATGTACAGCTGATGGTGATCGCCAGACAAGATAAGTTTGTTTTCTGTGAGTATTCCGGTTTCAACCCAAATTAAGAAACATGCAGACGCCTCCATCTACGCCGACTACAATTGTTCTCGCGTTTGTTTGTAATAGTTATATACATATATACATAAAGTTTAAAAGAAATATTAGCATTATGATTACATAATACTGATATTGTTATGTGTTATCTAAAAATACCGGTCGTATGGTTATTTAGTTTCAAATGTCATTTCACAAGTCGTCCATATATGGGCCGCGTCATGCGAAAACCGGGCTTAATGACAAAACAATCATTTTTCATCTTTTAAAAGTCATATACCACAAAAACTATCACTGTGTCTCAATTATTTTTCATGTTACATGTATTTTTGTAACACGTGGTAGAATCGCAAACGACGTTTTAGCTCAATGACGTCGCAATTACGACGTTAACACTAACGCGCGACTTCAACGTCAATAAGAACGTTTAAGCGTAATGGAGTAGTAAACGAATAGGCCTGCCATGTAGGTTGATTTTAAGTAGTGTATGTATAATTTTATACTATTAGTGAATAATTGACAAACGACACGTAACCTTGGGCAAAGTCAACATTATCTTGTGTGTACTTTTTGCACAACTACGAACGCCAAAAATATATGAGCCGCGCCGTGCTAACCCGCGCTTAATGACAACATTTTCAGTTTTTACTTTTTCGCGTATTCTGAATTGTACATCTTTTAAAAGCCATATTCCGCCAAAATTATCAATGTATCCCAATTATGTTTCATTTTAGAAGTAGTTTTATGACGCGTGGTAAAAACTTACATTACGTTTTAGATCAATGACGTCGAAATTACGACGTTTTATCAACGGCGTATACATGGGGTGTTGGTCCGGACAAGTCCTATATATTTGTCATCTTTGATCGTATGTCAACCAAATTTGGATATCTCGTAGCCTGGCCAAGTGTCTCCCATTAGGCCAAGACAAAGTATGAAAATAATGTTTATGGCTCGTGTTGCAGTTGCTAATGTAACGTTATGTTTTGGATTGCGGCCCAAGTAACGTAATTTCGTATGAATAAGTTTCAAATAAGGCAGAGTGAGGCGTTTCCCTGTTGTTTGCTGCTGTCTGAAATAATTTTGGGGAATGATAGCGACATCATTTAACATTTCGTATGCGACGACATATTTTAAAGTAGACAGTAGGCCGCTTATAACATTAACTTTGTGATAAAACACGATACCGGGCAGATTTGGTAGCGTGATACCTTATAATTGTCGCCGTGTGTCTTTCTTGAGGATCCCATTACCACCACCTGGTCTACATTAGTATGCAGTCAAGTGATAAACTGATGATTTGATACTACACAAGCACTTTCGACTACAAAAGCAAGTTTATGACCATCACATTTCCAATTAATATGTTGATGCATTTATTTTAAATTCAATACAAACCCCGGATATTTATGTCATTATATAGCTGCGTGTCTACCTCCATTTATGATAAAATGAGTGGCATTAAATGGCATATCATTCGCTAAGTACTGGATAGAATTGTTCAAAAAGTCTCAATTTACCAAGATAATAGATGGTAATATCGTTGGCATACACTAGGTTGTTCATATTTAAGATTATTTAGGAATCAAAGTGCAGTGTAAGCGAAGACTTCGATGATATGTAGCCAGTTAAATTATGAGTTCACCATTTTGAATTCATAAGGACAACCGACGAAAAAGAGTAAAAATGTCAAAGAACGACAGTTAGGCGACAATGTACAGCGCCTGAAGTATTTCTAAGTCATTGATGCTGCGAGGAACTCGTGCAAGTATCCTTGCTATAATATTTTGTCACGATACCATGGCCATAACTTCAAACATGTATTCACGTCCAATGACGTCACAAGTACGTGACGTCAAGTCATGACGTCATAATATGTGTACCGAGGTACAAGGTATCGCGTCTCATATTAGTGAAAGTTTCAGTAAGTTATCATGTTCCGTAGTCTGTTCACATTTAATGTTAACTAACACCAGTAAACGTAAATGGGATGGCAAACTGTGAACTTTTACGGCGACGCTAGACAATTTGAAACGTCGTTTTTTCCGACGTCGTTTACCGCTTTTCATGACGTTGTCATTAAGCCCGGTTTTCGTATGGCGCGGCCCATATATAATAATTATATTATAAAAATCATAAATGCAATATGCCCATTTGTATGAAAATAATCGACAAAATTACTACGTATTTCCTTGAAGGAAACCGAAGAAAAAAAAGACAACTATCTGAACCACTATGAAAACAACTGTACAATTCTGCCACGCATATCCAACATTAAAATTGTGAGCCGTAAAGCGTACGGCTATAAATAGGACAACTTATTGCAATGGCACAACAATTCCAAGTGTCAAAATCCGACGTGACGTTGGTAAATTTATGCGTAACTTTGCGACGTCATTTTCAGCCTTTGATGACGTTGTCATTAAGGCTGGTTTTCACAGAGCGCGGCCCATATGTTTGTGCATATGGTATCAGAAGCAAGTGAAGCATATATTTCAATTTCAGTCAAATCGTCTAACTGCATTCAATCCGATATATAAAATTAATTATAATTTGATGTAAAGGTCAGTCTATAGGCTAACATATTACTTATTTCAAAGCACAACATCAGGAATAGCTTGCTGAGTGAGTCACCTAGTAACTTTGTTTTGTTTCTACACCCAATGAATATATGTAACATATTGTTTTGGCCATGATGTCATTAAATGTCGGTGAATCCAATATGGTCGCCTTACTATAGAATATTGGCTATGGACAAAACAGTGTGTGCAACCATTTTATGTAGGATGTATGTAACGAAGTAATGCAAATATCACAAAGTTGAGCCACATAGACACATTTCCACTACATTAAGCCCATTATGGCCGCCATAAAAAAAGAATATGACATATAGTCCGGGCAAAATACCGATTGGACCAGGTCACTTTTACCAGTGTTTTCAGCATTGTTTAATTAACCCACTTCAGCCTAAGGACACAATGATTTTAGTTGAAAAAATATCAAGAAAATATTTATTACTCCATATAGGTATATGTTGTTACCACTCATTTGAACCGTCTCTTTGAGACGGTTCAAATGAGTGGTAACAACATATATTTCTGAGATGAAATAAAGAAAATAGGTAATGATAATGGGTTAATGTAATAAAACGATGTCCCTCTTTACGGGGAAAACACAGCACACAATATAATGCCGCTGTTAACTACTGTAACGTTCAATCACATGGACAAATATATCACAACAACATACAATACAATAACATGTGCATGTATATTGATTCTGAAAATAATGAAAAAAATGCATACATCAATATGAAGGTAGTACGCGTATTTCATAGCTAAATATTCATAAACATCAATTATTCATCGTGACTAGCTCTTAATAGAATAGTCTCTTCTGGTTCTTGAACGTGTCCAGACTCTCCTTCAAATCTGATACACGATCCATCCGAAAGGACTAGTAGAGCAGGAAAGGAAATACAAAGTATCTCAGAAATACTGACGCCGTGCCTGATAATCTAACTCGGGCCAGCATGGCAGTCCGACGGTGTTACACCTTGGCCACGATATGCTCTTCCCCAAATATAGGTTCATTGTGTCACATATAGCTTACTTTGTATTACAGGTAGTGTAATAAAACAGTTAGTTCATGGTCGTCCGGGGAACAGTCAAAACATATTGCCCCTCGGTGCTGTGGACGACCCGAAGCACTATTGCCCTCAGCCTTCGGCCTCCACAGCCTTCCACAGCACCGAGGGGTTTAGGAATAGTTTTGACTAATGAACATGAACATGAAATAACTGTTTACTATATAATATCAACTTTTGTTAAAGCCCTATTTATCCAGTCACAGCCACATAGTATGTTAATAACTGGCGGTGATTGGTCCTGCTACCATAAATACACAAGGAATAATTATGAAACATACACAACGAACGCAAATAATGAACATGACACGACAAATAAATAAAAGCCAGTAAAGCCCTACAAAACAAAGTTTCAGGTGATGGAACATGGCAAACATAGTAAACAATATGTCCATGTCCCCTCTGTGCCACCGTAAATTTGAATGCGTTTAAACGCAATAATTGAATACGTTAGAACGAATTGCAATGCGTCAGAACGAATTGATATGCGTTAGAACGAATTCGAATTCGTTAGAACGAAATAACGATTTAAATTATTTCGTGCTAACGAATTCGAAGTCGTTCTAACGCATTGCAATTCGTTCTAACGCATTCAATTTTGCGTTCTAACGCATTCAATTTTGCGTTCTAACGCATTCAAATTCGTTCTAACGATTTAAATTATTTCGTTCTAACAAATTCGAATTCGTTCTAACTCATTGCAATTCGTTCTAACGCATTCCAATTCGTTCTAACGTATTCAATTATTGCGTGTGAACGCATTCAAATTCGTTCTAACGATTTCAATTATTTCGTTCTAGCGCATTCCAATTCGTTCTAACGCATTCAATTATTGCGTTCTAACGAATTCAAATTCATTCTAACGATTTAAATTGTTTCGTTCTAACGAATTCAAATTCGTTCTAACGCATTGCAATTCGTAACGCATTCCAATTCGTTCTAACGCATTCCATTATTGCGTTCTAACGCATTCAAAGTCGTTCTAAGGATTTCAATTATTTCGTTTTAACGAATTCGAATTCGTTCTAACGCATTGCAATTCGTTCTAACGCACTGCAATTCGTTCCAACGCATTCAATTATTGCGTTCTAACGCATTCAAATTCTTTCTAACGCATTGTAATTCGTTCTAACGCATTCCAATTCGTTCTAACGTATTCAATTATTGCGTTTTAACGCATTCAAATTCGTTCTAACGATTTCAATAATTTCTTTCTAACGCATTCCAATTCGTTCTAACGCATTCAATTATTGCGTCCTAACGCATTCAAATTCATTCTAACGGTTTCAATTATTTCGTTCTAACGAATTTGAATTCGTTCTAACGCATTGCTATTCGTAACGCATTCCAATTCGTTCTAACGCATTCCATTATTGCGTTCTAACGCATTCAAAGTCGTTCTAAGGATTTCAATTATTTCGTTTTAACGAATTCGAATTCGTTCTAACGCATTGCAATTCGTTCTAACGCACTGCAATTCGTTCCAACGCATTCAATTATTGCGTTCTAACGCATTCAAATTCTTTCTAACGCATTGCAATTCGTTCTAACGCATTCCAATTCGTTCTAACGTATTCAATTATTGCGTTTTAACGCATTCAAATTCGTTCTAATGATTTCAATTATTTCGTTCTAACGCATTCCAATTCGTTCTAACGCATTCAATTATTGCGTCCTAACGCATTCAAATTCATTCTAACGATTTCAATTATTTCGTTCTAACGAATTTGAATTCGTTCTAACGCATTGCTATTCGTAACGCATTCCAATTCGTTCTAACGCATTCCATTATTGCGTTCTAACCCATTCAAAGATGTTCTAAGGATTTCAATTATTTCGTTCTAACGAATTCTAATTCGTTCTAACTAATTCGAATTCGTTCTAACGCATTGCAATTCGTTCTAACGCATTCCAATTCGTTCTAACGTATTAAATTATTGCGCTTTAACGCATTCAAATTCGTTCTAACGATTTCAATTATTTCGTTCTCGCGCATTCCAATTCGTTCGAACTATTTCAATCATTTCGTTCCAACGAATTTGAATTCGTTCTAACGGATTCCAATTCGTTCTAACGCATTCCATTATTGCGTTCTAACGCATTCAAAGTCGTTCTAACGATTTCAATTGTTTCGTTCTAACGAATTCAAATTCGTTCTAACGCATTGCAATTCATTCTAATGCATAGCAATTCGTTCTATCTCATTAAATGTTTGCGTTCTAACGAATTCGAATTCGTTAGAATGAATTGCAATTCGTTCTAACGCATTCAATTATTGCGTTCTAACGCATTCAAATTCGTTCTAACGATTTCAATTATTTCGTTCTTACGAATTCAGTAGTAATGGGTGACACTATGGTACGGTTTTTTAACATGTGTATTTTCCATAGACAATTTTATCTATGGAAAATACACATGTTAAAAAACCGTACCATAGGTGGCACCCTTATTACTCCCATTATCAGGGGTGGAAACTTCTTGTATTACTCTATAGTGGTATAAAACCACGCCATAGTGGCACCCCTGAAGCATTTTGATGGAGATTCGTGAATTTTATCCGGGGTGTAAACTTCTTGTATTACGCCATAGTGCCACCTTGAACATTTAGGGGTTTACTGTTCTGTATATAATTTTTCAAATATTTTTGACAACTCCAATTTTATCAAATACATATGAAAATATCCTAGAAATATTTTTTCATCCACTTCTGACAACTCTAATATTGACAAAAGTTAATGAAAATAAATATTGATTGTAAATCAATATATTGGTATTTTTCAATTTATGGGGGAAAATTGAATACGAGCTATGTAAAGTTTTAACAATATTTTATTGAACAACAACATATTTACAACATGGAATTATAGACCAGATATGATATTCATATTTGATCTTTACAAAAGTACATGCAATATTATGTTAACATATTTGCAACATGAAGTAATTTTGGAAAATGCAAAGACATGGCATGATTATATTGTTGTGGTTTACAACATTGACACCCGACAGATGTTGAACTTTGTTGAGGTCCTTCGTAGAGTGTCCCAAAGTGATGTTTGAACCAGATCGTTATAGTCCTATCATTCTTGAAGTAATCTGATGAACTGAATGTTTGTTGAATACAGAGACGCAGAGTATTTCCTCTTGCAATCGCAATCAACACAAACACACAGTATTTTCCACATGTTGTACTGAATACACTTTGTAGTCTCTGTTTGTTAAATGTCCATTTCGTAGAATTGTTTGTCAAGAAAGACAATATTTCTTCATGTAGTGGTGGTAATCCATAGGAGTCAAAGTAGATGGCTTCATTCTTCTGGTCAAATACAATAGTTACCCAACGTTTTCCAGGTTGATCAGAATTATCCGTGTTGATTATGTACGCTTGGACGTCTAATGGTCTGTGATTTGGTAGCTTGTCTTTTGGGCATACTATTCCGTTTAGTCTCTTCAGCCATATTTCTCGATCCAGTATGTGTTGTAATTCGATGGTTTCCATCTTTGGATGTTGATTTCACCAATACGTTACTTTTAGGATTTGTTTTGTTCATAATTGTCCAATATTAATAGTCGGTGATCACTTCACGAAGACTATTTATTTCAATCTGGTTATCAAACTCTGAGAACACTATGACATTGATGACTTTTTCAAGTGCCTTGGCAAACTGAAGTTCAAGTCGTAGATTTCCAGTTCTTATAGGGTGTAGGTTACAATTTACATCAATTTTTGATAGATTAAAATGATGAAAATTGAATGGATTTTTTGCGTATTCCCCATTGAAACTAAGCATTATCAACCATGCCAATGAATATCCGTTTTGGTAATTGCCCCTGAAAAAGATGATCTTCTATTTTTGAGCGCATTCCAGTTGCAATTGTGAATGTTTTGACTTCTACTCTACGTATAGGAATTTTCATATTCTTTTGAGCTATGAGTCTGTTCATGTCATTGGACACAGCAGGTAATAGCTCAACAGTTCTTACATTGAAACTAACATTTTCGAAATCTATTTTTGTCTCTGGTGCGTCAGTGCCGCCTATAAACAAAACTTTGACGATGCTCTATTGAGTCTTATTCTAATTTCAATTCCATTGGGTAAATATTTTTTCTTGTAAAAATAAATCCAAATGCAATCGTGCTTGAAGTTCGATTACTTTACTCCTAGAAATAAATGAATTCCTTCTTATTAAGACCTAAATTTGCACCTGCAATGTCAACAATCTCATATTTACCGGCGGTATCTTTCAACCACATTTCACTAGCCGCTAATTGTGTTGATTTACATTCAGCGTTATATGACAAAAGATTTTCTAATATGCCCGCCCAAAAAGAGGATGTATCAGAATTATTTGTTATCAGTTTATTGTTTAGATATAAATCAATATTACTGAAGATACTATGAAAGAAATTGTTAACTGGAGCAATATTATCATCTGCGTCTAATGCAGAATTATCTATTTTTAAAATTTTCAATTTCAAATACATGTAAGATTGAGATAAATCTGTCCATTTATCTGTTTGTGGTGGAATTACAAATTCTATTGGAGCATTATTGTTGAGAGAGGAAATCGGAAAATGTTCAATCCACTGACTTTCGTGCATAGCAGTCATGGTTGGAGGTACTGATTGAACATCCAACTCAGTCTTACTACATTCACAAGAACCGTTTTGCATCATTTTTTATTTTAGTCAAAAATATCTAAATTTCTGTTAGATATTTTTTCTCCTTTTTATACCTTTTGGATTGTTACTTGATTTATGGACCTTAACTCTTCGATGTATTGAACGCGACTGATGTTTCCTTATATTTTTCTTTGTTTTTATACCTAATTTCTTCAAAAATGATTTTCCTAGTGAATTCATTGTTTGTTTACTCGTGAAATAATTACATCCTTTGGATTTTTGTGTTTAAGAAAAATATCTTGAGCTAAACCTATTCCTTGTTTCATTCCTTCATTTTTAAAATTTGAATTTACCCCAGTTTTTATTATCGGTTTTATAAATGGTGAAACGGTTCTAATTGCAGATTTGAACAAGGATCCTAATAACCTGCTCCATACTGTCGTGTAACTCCTCGATATACAGGATGCATTTTCAATCTATTTTTCTTTTCCTAAAATGTAACTTCACCATAGACTTTATCCAAGAACAAAATGAACAGGATTGCCAGAATCTCCTCTTATATTTATATGAATTGTATCAAATTCAGATTTTGATACAGGCATATAATGTAAGTTTAAAAATTCATGGTTAATATGTTGATTGTCACTATCATTTTCAATTGAATTTGATGTTTTGAATGGTACAACTCTTAAAATCGGAGCTTGAATATGTCCTATAATCGAATATTCAACAATATCAGAGTAAACAAACAAATGATTAAACCCCTCATTTAAATTTGACAAATAAGGAAAAAATCATTTGCATTACTGTTTGAAAAAAATGTATCGTTTACTAACTTTGGATCTCCACCTAACTTTAAAAACAATGTATTGTTAAATTTAATTCCTGTTTTGCGAATTTTATGGAAACTAAATTTTGGACGTTTCATACCATGAGAATATGAAACGTTAATCGTTTGCTTGTTTTTTTTTAAAATATCGTTAAAAGAATCTTGAATGATATTATCAATTGTTTCCAATACATGAGTTATTGATGAATAGGATCCAGGTTGAAAATTAAATTTGAGACTCCATTTAATCGAGTACCATCTTCACTAAAGCCTATCTCACTTATATCAAATCTTTTATTTTGTATATCTAAAACATTCAAGTAGAAAGATAAATCTTTTGTTATAATATTAAATTCTGTTTCGTCTTTGGTAATATTTAAAAACTGTGATGGAATAATTAATTCCACTAATGCTATTTCCCAGTTTTCTTTATCGATGCGAACTGTCTGAGGTAATTTAACTTTGAAACAACATTGTGTTATTTGATTAATAAATATCCATAGAACTATCACTCAGTAATGTTATTCGTAAAATGAATTCATTTTTTACCGTCTGTAAAATCGAAGCCTGCCTGTGATTTTTTGGTAAATTTTAAACCTGGACTTGGTAAAATGTATCCAAGAGAACTACTTAAAAGAACGAGCCATAATTCACGATTAGGACTTTGGATACTTAAATGAATGATGGCTGTTGTAACAATTGCATATATTATAACTACTTGAGAAAATATATTGAAATTGATTTTTTGGTATTCGTTTACCACCACAAAATGAAAACTCTTGTTTTCTATTTTTCCGTTTTCAATTATATCTTGTTCATTCATATTATGTTTGATGTTGAAATCCAACTATCAAACTTTGACGGATAACCCATCCAACGAACTTTAGTTTCCTTGATTGTTTTATTACCTACACGTCTTGTACGTCGAGCAAGAACTGATTCAATTTCATATATTTCATCATCTTTTATACCTTGAATTTCCTTTCCATAAAATGTACCCATTATTTTTTCACCATCAAGATCTTCAATTTTATAAGTTGCTGGTAAACTTTTATTAATATGAAATATTTTAAATAATTCTTTCGTCCAGTTTGGTAGATAACCCTTTTCAAATGTGCGTTTTGTTTTATTAATACGAACTAAATCACCGACATGTAATTTGTTTTTGGTTGGAATAGCTTGTTTCATTCCATACAATGCATGTGTAACCTCAATTTCATTTGAGGTATTGACAGAAATTGGGTCCTCTTAATACTACGATGGTGGTATGTTCGGTTGTATCCATCAACAATATTTTGTAAAATATCAATATATTTTCTAGTTTTATGATATGTGAAATATTTCCACATACGTGTTTTTAAAGTTCTTTGAAATCGTTCAACTATACTTGCTTTAGTTTCAGGGTTTTCGGTTGTGAAAAAATGAATGTGCTTAGATTTCAAGAAATGTTGAAATTCTTTATTTTTAAATTCCGTTCCTTTATCGCTTTGTAAAGAACGTGGCTTACGTTTTGATGTTTTTAGTATCAAATCAAACGCGTTAATCAATGTTTTCCCCGTTTTGTTAGGAAGGGGTATGACCCATGCATATTTTGAAAATACATCTATTACACACAATAGATATCTTTGATTCTCATTTTCGCCTGAGAATTGTTGCATATCTGCCAAATCAGCCTGCCATTGTTGATCGATACCTCCTACTATTGTCTTACGACGTGTAAAACGTCTTTGAATTTGTTTATGAAGTGTATATGTTTTCTGTCTACTCAACCATTCTTGTATATGTTTTAATCTAACATCTGAAAATGTGTTTATTCGTTTAATTGAATCATACAAGTGTTTTGCACTTGTGTAGGCAATTGAACTTTTTGGATCATATATATTTTCTTTAGTAATGAATTAAGTTTCTTCTCTTATGCTTTAATAAGGCTCCCATCTTTAAGATATGTTGAATCAGACTTTCTTTTTATACCAGTTGGGGTGACTGAAATTTTTGATTTTGGTGTTTTTACGATGTTTCATTACTGTTTTTAGGTGTACTAAATATTGAATCCGACTCAATGTCAGATGTATCAGTTTGATATTTATGCATCCAGTTCCATCGTTGTCTATTACCAACTACGTCTTGTGGTATATTGAGTTCCTGTAAAGCTATACTGAATGTCTCCCAACCTCTGGGGTTAAATCCTTTTCTTTGACGTAAAGTGTCATTAACTAAATCAATAATATTTGACCCCTTTATAAGTTTTCCTTTATATGTTACTAAACCATTTTCATCCCAACTGATTTTTGGATTATCTTTCAGCATGCTTAAAAGAAGTTCTGCCTTTCTTGCATTGTTTTTGGTATACTTTGTAAAATCCTATCATTAAGTGGTCTTTTTGTACTTTCATTTACTGTAACATGTTGAGGTTCTAAAACTTTTTTAAATGATTCCTGGAATTTATGTAATGTTTCTCCGTGTTGCTTTACCTTTTCACTTTCCGATAAATCTGTTCTTTCTAAAAGGTTAGATAATTTTTTTTGAAGTTTAGCTGTATTTGCAATTTGTGGATCCGTGGGAGCTGAGGTTTTTGACTTTGTTCTATTTTCCATTTATTCATTTCTTCCAGTAAATGAAAAGGAACAAGTGCCATTTTCCTGACCGACATTATTTAACTAGAGCTCGAATACCTGCTCGGGCACCAACACCAAGTGCACCACCTAGAACAGCTTTACCTATTAATGGTAATAATGGAAGTAAAAATGGTAAAAGACCACCTGTCTGATTTATAATATTTTTCTTTTTCTTAATTGAAATTGATTTTGATACAAGTTGTCTGAGATGTTTACGCTTCGGATACAATTTACGTTTCTGATCAGATGTAAGTGTGACATTGCCTTTTAAGAGATTGTGACAACATTCACAAATACACTAATTATTATGATTTGGTGCATTTTTTATTAATTTTTCACGATATTTTTTAGGTTCATTAGCTATAGCCAAAAGCATAGCACCATGTTTTTTAATTAATGGTTTCTTTTTACTGGTTTTATTCTTGACCATTACCCATCTATACTAACAATACTTTATATTGAATGATACAAAATTAATTAATAACTGTATTTTATACGCCTAAGTACCTTTAATTTTTACTCTGAATTCAGGAATTTTAAACGCAAAATCTTTTAGATGTTTTATTTCCTTTTCGATTGAATAAGTTTGTTTTTGACAACTTCTTTGGTTTTAGGAGATCACAAAGGCACCTTGGTAGAAAAGTACAATACTGATATCTATATTACTATATTGGAGAATAAATAGTAGGTCCTCTAACATCCTTATCTGTAATCCATCGATGAAAAATGTCACTTCTTAAACGAAATTGTTTTTTAATTCGTGATTGAAAATCAATTAACAAATAACCATGTTCATGAGAAGTAGCATCATTGTAGGCTGAAATTAAGTGTGGACTTGCATTTGACGTGATAATGTTTAATTTGTAACCCATCACGTTCATTTCTAAATAAAATCATGTAAAGGGAATTAAGACTTATAGTTCTACTCGATTTATTTTGTTGAAACATATTTTGTGTAATATATATTACACTTGAATTTCTATGATGACCTTTTCTTGTAAACCACAATTTTATTTTTTTCTTCATCTTTTTCTCCTAACATATCATCAAATACTACAAGATGTGGAATTGATACATCGGATAAAATTTCATTTTCATCATCTGGGATACCTTCAATAAATTTGAGGAAATTGAACTTTTCTTGCATAATAGTATAGATGTGCTGCCATTCTTTGAAACACCATATTACTTTTTTCGGGTACAATATTAAATAAATCTTTGCGATAATCAATAATCTTTTGTACAATTTCAGTTTTTTCCACATCCACTTGGACCTGCTATATAAATGTTACAAGGATGTTGAAATAACAAAGACAATAGGTCTTCGTTCTCCATTGTTTACAGTACAAGGTCCAGATGTATAATGATATACTATCATGTGTATAACAATGTTTTATTTGAAAAGGAATTCTGTTCGAATAGTTTGGGGTTGCCCTGAAAAGGGCCGTTTGGGTAAAGGTACGAGTACTGTTATTTTTATTTTAAAAAAGACACGAGTACTGGTACAATTTTAAAAATAAAAAAGACACGAGTACTTTTTTTTTGTTGTTTTTTTTTTTGTTGTTTTTTTTTTTATCTTTTTTTTTTTTTCTTTTTTTCTTTTCTTTTTTTTTTATTTCTTTTTTTTTATTTCTTCTTTTTTTTTTTTCTTTTTTTTTTGTTTTTGTAAAAAAAAAAGGCACGAGTACTGGTACTAATTTATTTTCGTGGAATCAAATGATTTTCTTTTTCTGGACGAATGTGATTACGATGTGCACCAACCCCACTTTTATGTGAATGTATTTTTTCGTCAACTCTCGACATGTTAACTGAGGTGTGCCAAATTCAGAACTGAATTATCAGTTTTTAAAACAACATTCAAGAAATTTGATGTTAAAGTTATTTCATTTTTACTTATTATTTTTAACAATGTAAAAATTGTAAGGTTTAGGATATGGTTTTATATCCTATCTGAGAGTAAGTATCCAATACATGCTTACTCTCTGTCGTGGGGTTATTATTTGAGGATATCGTTCATCAAATCATCGAACTTGTTCCAGTTATATACGAAGCTATTCGAGACTTCTCTTGCTTCAAATTTCAAAATATAGTAAGGAATTAAATTCCTAACCACGTACTCGTAAAATAAATATATTAAAGTTAACATCCTAGATGTGTAGAGTCAGGGTTGTACTCTGAACAATGTAATACTTTTCATCGGATGTCACACTTTATATTGACCATAAAAAGGTTTTACATCCTACCTGAGAGTAAGCATATATAAATTAGAGCGGATCAGAGATTGTGTGCATACTAAAAGTTTAAATTACATCTGAAGATATTATATACTTTGAAATGTATGTTGTGTTTAACAACTAACGGTAGATATACAAAGTTATTACATGTAGGATATAAATTGTAAAGTAATCTTTTCGTAATAATGTGTGGTGGCCCTGAAAAGGGCCGTTTTTTTTTGTTTAGAGTGTACACCTGTACAAACTAATATTCAGTGGTAATGCGTCGCCATTTGTTGTTTGATTCTCGAGTTTTAACTCTCACAACGCCCGTAGTATCAGGTTTTGTTTCTGTAATAAAACTCTTTTGATCCTCCGTTTCAAATAAAATATCAATTATTTAAAAAAAATTAAATTAGTTATATTTTATTTTCGAGGAATCAAATGATTTTCTTTTCTGGACGAATGTGTTTACGATGTGCACCAATCCCACTTTTAGTGAATGTATTTTTTGTTTAGAGTGTACACCTGTACAAACTAATATTCAGTGGTAATGCGTCGCCATTTGTTGTTTGATTCTCGAGTTTTAACTCTCACAACGCCCGTAGTATCAGATTTTGTTTCTGTAGTAAAACTCTTTTGATCCTCCGTTTCAAATAAAATATCAATATATTTTCTAGTTTGATGATTTCAAAGAACTTTAAAAACACGTATGTGGAAATATTTCGGAATATATAAGGCTGATGCAATAACCATCTGTGGAATATATAAGGCTGATGCAATAGCCAGGGCTATTGCATCAGCCTTATATATTCCACAGATGGCTATTGCATCAGCCTTATATATTCCGAAATATTTCGGTTTCCGTGGCCGACAGACCCGAGCGGGAAATAAACAGTTATTTCCGTGGCCGACAGACCAGTTGTGTTTTTTTACGGAAAATAAACGTATTTCCGTTGCCGACAGACCACAGACCAGTTGTGTTTTTTTACGGAAAATAAACGGAGTTATTTCTGTGACCGACAGACCACAGACCAGTTGTGTTTTTGACGGAAAATAAACGGAGTTATTTCCGTGGCCGACAGACCACAGACCAGTTGTGTTTTTACGGAAAATAAAGTTTCTTTGTTTTTTTAAAAAAATGATTAATATTATTTTATTTTCGTGGAATCAAATGATTATTCTTTCAATCTGACATGACAAAAATGAACATTGAATTTACGTTAGACGTACTAGTGTTACAATACAGTAATACATCCCACATTAAATTTCATTTTTACTTATTTTTGAAAATGTAAAAATTGTAAGTGTTTCTTTCATGAAACTTTTTAATATAGTGTTACATCAGACCTGAGAATAACCATGTATAAATTAGACTGTCGCTTGAGAGTCCATGTCGCTTCAGAGTTCAGTAGACTAATGATGACCTATGTAAGTTGTGGCTTCTTTTATAACCGTCACGGTGTAACGATAGTATATAAGCTGTTACAAATTGATTAATACTTATTACAACAAATTCAACATACCACTTGTACCATACTCTGACACCGAGAGTAAAACCGGAGAGTCACCAGATGTTAGAAGATTTTAGAGAAAAAATAAAAAATAAAGATTTGATATAAATGAGATAGGGTTTAGTGAAGATGGTAGCCCGATTAAATGGAGTATCAAATTTTAATTTTCAACCTGGATCCTATTCATTAAATAACTCATGTATTGGAAACAATTGATACTATCATTCAAGATTCTTTTAACGATATTTTTAAAAAAGCAAGCAAGCGATTAGCGTTTCATATTCTCATGGTATGAAACGTCCAAAATTTAATTTCCACAAAATTCACAAAACAGGAATTAATTTTAACCGTACAAAGTTAGGTGGAAATCCAAAACTATTAAACAATACATTTTTTCAAGCAGTGATGCAAATGATTATTTCCCACATTTGTCAAATTTAAATGAGGGATTTAATCATTTGTTTGTTTACTCTGATATTGTTGAATATTCTATTGTAGGACATATTCAAGCTCCGATTTTAAGAGTTGTACCATTCAAAACAACAAATTCAATTGAAAATGATAGTGGCAGTCAACATATTAACCATGCATTTTTAAACTTACATTATATGCCTATTGGCATAATGAATGTATAATGTAAATCCGTTTTACTCATGAAGTTTAATTCAGCAACATACCGAAAACCTATCCAATAAAACATATTGTAAACTTTGTTCATTGTTTGATGACCTGTATTAAAATTCCATGAAAATAAATAGAAAGTATAAATTCAATAGTTATTGGTTAGCAAGAACCAAAACCGAAAGTAACATGAATAATCCTGAGAATTTTCTTTGTCTTTCCAGGAAGGCAACCTACATGTGTGACGTCACCAACATAAACTATAGAAATCCTAGCTCCAGATAAGCTGCGTATTTGCTTAAATACCCAACTCAAATTGCCAAAAACCGAAAAACAGAAGTAACGAGTATCAAAAAGCAATAAAAAAATGTGTGGTACCACAAATAGCACATATTTTTCTTATTCAACATGAAAACACATCTTGGTATTTCATTAGAAGTGTCTGCCTATGCTCAATAAATGTAAATCCAATAAATCCATAAGCTGTGCACATGGCTATTGCTCATATGCGACTGTGACTGGAGAAATGGGGCTTATGGCATTTCTGGCCATATAATTTATGTTCAAAAATCGGCTCAAATGGACGGTTGAAAATACCAGACCATTGCAATTTACATCAACACAATACATCATTTTTGTAATGTAATGTTTTTGGCTGAAATAGCTTGTTTCATTCCATACAATGCATGTGTAACCTCAATTTCATTTGAGGTATTGACAGAAATTGGGGTCCTCTTAATACTACGATGGTATGTTTCGGTTGTATCCATCAACAATATTTTGTAAAATATCAATATATTTTCTAGTTTGATATGTGAAATATTTCCACATAGTACGTGTTTTTAAAGTTCTTTGAAATCGTTCAACTATACTTGCTTTAGTTTCAGGGTTTTCGGTTGTGAAAAAATGAATGTGCTTAGATTTCAAGAAAATGTTGAAATTCTTTATTTTTAAATTCCATTCCTTTATCGCTTTGTAAAGACTGTGGCTTACGTTTTGATGTTTTCAGTATCAAATCAAACGCGTTAATCAATGTTTTTCCCCGTTTTGTTAGGAAGGGGTATGACCCATGCATATTTTGAAAATACATCTATTACACACAATAGATATCTTTGATTCTCATTTTCGCCTGAGAATTGTTGCATATCTGCCAAATCAGCCTGCCATTGTTGATCGATACCACCTACTATGTCTTACGACGTGTAAAACGTCTTTGAATTTGTTTTAGCCGCTAGGACGTAATACAAGAAGTTTCCAACCGGATAAAATTCACGAATCTCCAACAAAATGGTTCAGGGTATGAATATGTAAATGGATATTGTTTGTGGGGGTATGATGACTTGACACCTGACCAGGGCAGTGAAGAGGGACACCTACACCCTATAAGAACTGGAAATCTACGCCTTGAGCTTCAGTTTGCCAGAGCATTGAAAAAGTCATCAATGTCATAGTGTTCTCAAAGTTTGATAACCAGAATTGAAATAAATAGTCTTCGTGAAGTGATCACCGACTATTAATATTGGACAATTATGAACAAAACAAATCCTAAAAGTAACGTATTGGTGAAATCAACATCCAAAGATGGAAACCATCGAATTACAACACATACTGGATCGAGAAATATGGCTGAAGAGATTAAACGGAATAGTATGCCCAAAAGACAAGCTACCAAATCACAGACCATTAGACGTCCAAGCGTACATAATCAACACGGATAATTCTGATCAACCTGGAAAACGTTGGGTAACCATTGTATTTGACCAGAAGAATGAAGCCATCTACTTTGACTCCTATGGATTACCACCACTACATGAAGAAATATTGTCTTTCTTGACAAACAATTCTACGAAATGGACATTTAACAAACAGAGACTACAAAGTGTATTCAGTACAACATGTGGAAAATACTGTGTGTTTGTGTTGATTGCGATTGCAAGAGGAAATACTCTGCGTCTCTGTATTCAACAAACATTCAGTTCATCAGATTACTTCAAGAATGATAGGACTATAACGATCTGGTTCAAACATCACTTTGGGACACTCTACGAAGGACCTCAACAAAGTTCAACATCTGTCGGGTGTCAATGTTGTAAACCACAACAATATCACATCATGCCATGTCTTTGCATTTTCCAAAATTACTTCTGTTGCAAATATGTTAACAAATAATATTGCATGTACTTGTTTTCGGTAAAGGAAAATGCAAACAATTAATATCATATCTGGTCTATAATTCCATGTTGTAAATATGTTGTTGTTCAATAAAATATTGTTAAAACTTTACATAGCTCGTATTCAATTTTCCCCCATAAATTGAAAAATACCAATATATTGATTTACAATCAATATTTATTTTCATTAACTTTTGTCAATATTAGAGTTGTCAGAAGTGGATGAAAAATATTTCTAGGATATTTTCATATGTATTTGATAATATTGGAGTTGTCAAAAATATTTGAAAATTATATACAGAACAGTATACCCCTAAATGTTCAAGGTGGTACTATGGCGTAATACAAGAAGTTTACACCCCGGATAAAATTCACGAATCTCCATCAAAATGCTTCAGGGGTGCCACTATGGCGTGGTTTTATACCACTATAGAGTAATACAAGAAGTTTCCACCCCCTGATAAATGGAGTAATAAGGGGTGCCACTATGTACGGTTTTTTAACATGTGTATTTTTCCATAGATAAAATTGTCTATGGAAAATACACATGTTAAAAAACCGTACCATAGTGTCACCCATTACTACTGAATTCGAATTCGTTCTAACGCATTGCAATTCGTTCTAATAATATATCAAATCAAATTTATTGATGAGGCGATTGCTGTGGTGCTGTTTTCATCGAATCGGATGATTACATCATACAAGATGGCCGCTGAAAGGTCAAAATGTCGTTATTTTATTAGAGATTTCAAATGTCTTCTTCATACAAACCGCTTGGCCATTGGTGGCCAAACATCGCAGTTATGGTTCATTGGTAAAGCTTTTTCAGTTTTGTTAAAATGGTCGTCGTTAATCCAAGATGGCTGCCGTCTAAAAATAGCATAAATTCTTAAAAATCTTCTCACTAACCACCAGACCGATTTCGACGAAACTTGACAAGAATGATCGATTTACAATGATTTTTCAAAGCTGTTAAAGTGGTGACATTTGGGTCAAAAATGGGCATGGCCCGGGGGGTCAAATAGGGGTCAACTTTTTTACCTAAAATCTACGGATTGCAATAAAAAGTAGGCTGGAAGCATCCTGTTGTGGTCTCCAAACCTCTCAAAGTTGTGTAAGATATATCTGTACATATCGCGATACAACTCCTACCCTGGTGACTTCTCAAGTTTGTCGCATTGACATTGTGTGCCTGTCATGTGCTTATTTTTACATAGGGTACATGTGTATCCGTATGTATTGCGATCGAGCGGGATCATTTGGCTCCGCCCACGACCTCCCGCGGTGCGGACGCCTGTGATTGACAGCTGAGAATATCTGCATATAAAACAGCCAATGGAATCGCGTTGGAATCGTGCGGTCATCGCTAAATTTAGTAACAGAGTTAACTCCCCTCCGAATACTCTCCGAAACAAGCGACGCGTTTAACACACAAACTACATCAAGTTTGACATTCCGACAGCCTATTTTTAAACTCACCCGACACCTGTGCGATAAACAAAACTAGCACGCGTAGGTCTAACTGATGTTTAATCCTCATTCTCTCTCTCTATCGATGGATTTACAGTGGATTTTAGTGACATTCCTGAATATGGCCCGATTGACATTTGTCTATGGTGGCCAATACACGCCAACATGAGTGTCAATTCTACGTTCAGGGAAGGGGGTCAATAAGTCAGTATTTAAGGTGATAACTTACAGTCAGGGAACACATTAATGACAGTATAATCACAACCAGCTTATATTAATACCCATATTAATGCAAGTACTGAAATACGACAAAAAAAATCTAACAATTTCTAAACGTTACAAGTGCCCGCTATACAGTGTACAGATATAATCATTTAGTAATATTTATTTTACTGATAGTGGCGGTGGTATCAGGCTATTTTCATATGCAAATGAGGCATGACATTTTTTAATTATTTATACTAAAAGAAATGCGTCACCTGAAAAAATAATATTTTCGACAGATTTTTAAAGTATGATCATTGCATCATAAATTAATACAGAGATTAAATAGTAGTGTCCGTTAACATTTTAAGCAAACACGGTTATCGCCCCTGATATCAGTGTGTACATTTACGTCTGATATAACATGTATAATAATGCCAATCATTACGTGGGATAATGGCGCATGAATGTTTATTTTGCCAGGAAATGTCTCAGATGATGTCTCTGATGTAAAGAACATTTTGTACCTACTGAGTGGGCATGTACCTTTAAGGGTTAATGAAACTGCAACACCAACAATAAATCAATCAATCTAGTTTAATCTTGTAGTACCCTATGTTCAGTACTTTCAGTACTTTGATTATGTATATGTAGTGACAACTTTACATACCAGTATTTGCTTGATTTTGTGACATTGCACAGGTGAGCGATATAGGGCCAGCATTGCCCTCTTGTTGTTAAGACTGGTTTTGTAGCCGGGGAGGACAAGTGTCATCGTTTGCTACTTAGCTATAGTTATATAGTTTATCAATGTTTTATTATGTACCCAAAAAACAATTTGGAGTACATTATGTTACTACATATAGTCGCCACCCTGTCTCTTCGTATTTACGTATACTGCGATTGTTTGTATTCGTTATAAAATAAAGAGAGTTTAAACGTTATATGTTCATTCTGTCGCTAACCCATGCAGCTACTGTGCCCACGGTCAATGTCAAATTACTTAGAAATTACTGTTAATGTGAAAACAAAATAATTGTTAAATCATTGTGTTTGTTTATCCAGGCGTCGTTGAGAGATTCCTCCACCAGTGTTACCGATTTCTTGTTATTTGAGACATTGTTACGGTGGCACAGAGGGGACATGGAACTATTGTTTACTATTGCGTGCGCACGCGATAGCTATCGCGTGCACACGCAATAGCTATCACGTGCGCACGCAATAGCAAAACATATTTCCATGTCCCCTCTGTGCCACCGTACATTGTCATTGAAAAGTAGCCTCTTCGGCATCAAGATTTACTGTAACACTTAACACCATGATCTGTATTAATGTTGTTAACCCTTTCATCCGTAACTTTGACAAATGGAATCCTTAAACAAAAATTATCACATCACGTAGTGAAATTGGATATAAGGATGCAAAAGTCGTCCGTCTGTCGGTCCGTCCGTCTGTCCGTCTTTCACATTTTTCATTTTGCTATAACTTCTTAACCGTATAAGCGATTTGCTTGAAACTTCATATGCATGTTCATCATCTTCAATAGTACCATTCTTCACACAATCCATGCTCTCCCATTGCCCAAGGTCAAGATCATCTGACTTCCGCAAGTTTATCCATTCTGCTATAACTTCTTTACTGTATGAGCCATTCATTGACACTTCATATTCTTATTTACCAGCATCAATAGTACCGTTCTACACACAAGTCATTATCTCCTCTTGCCCAAGGTCATATGACTTTGACATTTAAAAAATATCTCCATAGCTATGGAGAAAAAAAAACAGCGATGGGATACATGCCAGTTGCGGCGTTTTTTTTTATTTTCAGAGTATTCCATTAATTGGAAAAGGTGTAATTTTGTGAAAGATTCAGATACTGATCAAATGTTATAGATTTCAATGACACATCTCATTCCTCTGTATTTATTCTGGATTTACATTTATTGAGCATAGGCTGCATATGCAGCCTATGCTCAATAAATGTAAATCCAATAACGTTTGCAACCATTAAAATAGATGCTTGTAGTATTGAAAGGGTTATATTACTTACATTTGTGTAACCATTAGTAATATTCCCTTGAAACTATGCCTGTTTATCATAATGCATATTTTCATTCTACTACCAGCACATATCACAGAGGATAATTGCACAACGTCACCTCTACTTTGTTTCGTCATATGGTAAAATAGGCCATGAGGTGGGCGGTAACAAGGCGCGGCGTAACAGTAGCGAGCGGTGTAGGTCATGATGAGACTGCGCGGATGTGCAGGCTGATCTGGGTCTTCACAGGTCTCAAAACAGTTGTGTTATTTAAGAGACAATCATTTAACAAAGATGTCAACTTTATAATTATTGGTAGATTTCGGTCAATATTCATATCAGAATGTTTGTTATTGTACATGGATTTTAAATATTGTATTTATTTCCAAGTCAGGGATAATATTGAACTTTTATTCAAAGAATTATTTTATTTTTCACAGATATTAAAGTCGAAAATTATATTAATTCGTCTGTATGTTATGGAAAGCTGTCAAGATTAAGCCATAAACCATCCAAGCTGACAGCCGATAAGTACACATAGTTTGATAAGTAATCTCATTCCAGAGATTGCAACAAAGAAAGTTTGACTCTTTGTCCACGGTGAGCCCCAAGACCCTAAACCAACGTCATAGGGCCAATATGTAAATGAGGTAATAAATTCTGATATCACATGGTGCATAATAAACAATGTCATTGGTTAATCTAGTGTATCCAGTATGTTTGCAATTTTCGATGAAAATATAGTTAGGGAACTGTTAAACGTGGTTATTTGTTAAATTCATTATTTGGGCAGAATGAGCTAATTCCCAATATACAAAAAAAGACAATGAAGAACACTTATGAAATCCAAATAAACAGACTACGAGACTTCAACCTCGTAATACATACATAGTTTACAGCGTTTAGAGAGGTTCCACACATACACGTAGTTTACAGTGCTGTCCGGTTTAGAGAGGTTCCGCACACATAACTAGTTTGCAATGATGTCCGGTCTACAGAGGTTCCGCACACATACCTAGTTTACAGTGATGTCCAGTTTAGAGAGGCTCCGCACACATACCTAGTTTGCAGTGATGTCCGGTATACAGAGGTTCCGCACACATACCTACTTTACAGTGCTGTCCGGTTTAGAGAGGTTCCGCACATACACGTAGTTTACAGTGGTGTCCGGTCTAAGAGAGGTTCCGCACAAATACCTAGTGTATAGTGGTGTCCGTTTTAAAGCTTGCATTGGTGTCCGGTATAGAGAGGTTCCAAAAACATACCTAGTTTACAGTGCTGTCCCATTTAGAGAGGTTTCGCACATATATCTACATGTAGCTTACAGTTTTGTCTGGTCTATAGAGGTTCCGCACACATGCCTAGTTTACAGTTGTGTCCGGTTTAGAGAGGTTTCACACATGTACTTAGCTTACAGTGGTGTCCCGTCTACAGAGGTTCCGCAAACATACCTAGTTTACAGTGATATCCCGTTCAGAGAGGTTCTGCACATACACGTTGTTTACAGTGGTTTCCGGTCTAGATAGGTTCCCCACACATACCTAGCTTGCAGTAGTGTCCCGTCTAGAGAGGTTCCGCACACATACCTAGCTTGCAGTGGTGTCTGGTTTGGAGAGGTTGCGCACATATACCTAACTTGCATTGGTGTTCGGTCTAGAGAGGTTCCGCGCAGTGCTGTCCGGTTTGAGGCGTTCCGTACATACATCTAGTTTGCAGTGGGGTGTCCGGTTTAGATATGTTACGCACATATACATACCGGTCTAGAGAGATTCCGCACACATGCCTAGCTTGCAGTGGTGTCCGATTTAGAGAGCTTCCGCACATATATATAGCTTGCATTGGTGTCCGGTCTAGAGAGGTTTCGCACACATACATAGCTTACAGTGGTGTCCGGTTTAGAGAGGTTACGCAAATATACATTGTCCGGTCTAAAGAGTTTACGCACGAACTTAGTTTACATTATTGCCTGACGCATATCTGCTCACTGCCGCTTACTGCTAGCAGTGAGACACATCTCACTGCCCACTGCTACTTACTGCTAGCAGTGAAACACACCTCACGGCCACTGCCAGCAGTGCTACTTACTGCTCACTGCTAACTTCACACCGATTTATTATGCATGCATTTTCATCGCGATTTTTACAAATGGTCAGTTACATGGAATTCATGGAGTGAATTGGGGGAATTTGTTATAAAGTCTATTTCCTTCCATGGAGCTTCTTGATATGATATTTAACATATGCATTTATCACATTGATGGCTATCTACCCTGTGTCATTCAGATGACCTTGAACTTGACACCACTGTGGGTGAGACACTCCGGCTATCGCCTTGTCTTGATAACGTGTCCTTGATGCAGATAAATAATATAAAAGTGAACACACCTACCAATTCCCCCCCCCCCCGCATTGTTTATCGCGATGGGAATACTAGAAGTTCTCACAACTGAAGTTTGTCAGATCATCGGCAGAGGTGATGTGCGATTATCCCCTGTGCATATGATCATGTGTACAATGTCAAATGTTGTATAAAAAAACACCACATGTGTGTATGGGGCCGGCCATCTACTGGGCTGTATAAGGGACATGAGAAGACAAACAAATGTTCTGACCAATTTGATTATTTTGTTCTAATGATTTCAATTATTTGCATTAGAACGAATTGGAATGCGTTGGAATGAAATAATCAAATTGGTCAGAACATTTGATTCTCTTCTCATGGCCGTTATAAAGCTCCTTAAGCCATCTGTGTTCTATGATGTAATGTTCTTGTTTTAGACAATTTGCATGTTTCTATCTCAAGGGATATACGAATGTTATTACACTCCCGCCTGCGATTCTCTGAACAAGAATTGCAATCCAGCGGTCCTTGAATTGCAATTCGTCCCCTCTGAAATTGCAGTCTAATTGCGGTCCAATCGCGGTCCCGTTTTTGCGGTCATTCTTTCGCGATACCGTTTGTGCGGTCATTCTTTCGCGGTCCAGTTTGTGCGGTCATTCTTTCGCGATACCTTTTGTGCGGTCATTCTTTCGCTATTTGCGGTAAAAAGCGGTCATTCTTTCGCAGTTTAAAGAAAAAAAGGAGCGTAAACTGCAATTAAAAGCGGAGCGCAGCGCTAACTGCGCTATAATTATTGCAATTCTTCAACCAACTCTTTGGACCACAGTCACATGATTGCAGTCCGATTGCGGTCCAAAAAACACTTAGCGTTACCCGAATATATACACCTAATTCTACTATTTATGTATATTTTATTGGATTTTAAATGGCTAAATACAGATAGGAAAATATATCTTTTCGTCAGAAAAAAATCAAATATTTCGATTGTATTGCCGCATTGGTCAAACAGAGCGGTCCGCTGGTTTGACCGCAGAGCGCAGTGTAAAGCGATCATTCTTTCGCAGTTTAAAGAAAAAAAGGAGCGTAAACTGCAATTTTACAGTTAGCGGAGCGCAGCGCTAACTGCGCTATAATTATTGCAATTCCGCAACCAACTATTTGGACCGCAGTCACATGTTTGCAGTCCGATTGCGGTCCAATTGCAATTAATGGGAACGCGAATTGCAATCCTGCGCTCCAGGAATTGCAATTCGCCTGGTAAGAGATCCGCAGGCCACACTGTATACACCCCACAACGAGTTGTAGGGGAAGTATACTGGAGTCAGGTTGTCCGTCCATCAGTCACTAAACTTAATATCAGAGAAATATGTTATAACTTCTATTTCCTTCATCTAAAATGCTTAATATTTCACACATGCATTGCTGTAAGGCTCTACTACCATGCTACGCCAAATCCACGACCGTCCAACCCCCGCTGATCCCAAGGTCAATGTAAAATACTTAGTATCTTTACAAAACTTAACATCACAGAAATATGTTATACCTTCTATTATATATTATGGACATAGTTAAAATGTTAACCCAGGAGACTGGATATGTTTATCTGGTATTTTGCTTCCATGCAAAGAAGAAATATGTGAAAAAGAAGTATGAAAATATGTGTTCTTATATAAGTCGCGCACATTAACAGTTTAGAAATTGATCAAAATAATTAACATGAAGCTTTTCGTAATTCGGAATACACCAAATTGTGATGTTATCCTAAAGGTACATGCCCATACAGAAGGCACAACATGTTCTTTATATCAGAGACATCATCTGAGACATTTTCTGGCAAAATAAACATTCTTTAACCATTACCCCACGCATTTATTGGCATTAGTATACATTTTATATCAGACGTAAATTTCCACACTGGTATCAGGGGCGATAACCGTGTTTCCTTAAAATGTTAACGGACATTACCATTTATTCTCTGTATTTATTTGTGCATACTGAGTGGACATTACCTTTAAATATCCAAACGACATTATAGTGTTATACTTGATACATTAGACTATTGGCAACACATGAATACATACTGTGGTGAAGCTAAGACATACGTGGAATGAAGAATTAGGCCTCGAAAATATAAAATCACGCAAAGGATTAGTGTACAGTGGGGTCAGCGTGTAAGTGCACACACGAACGCACACGACAGGTTGGAACCAACATGTCGTGTTCGTTCGTGTGTGCACTTACACGCTGACCCCACTGTAGGTGTATACACTTAACACTTAATCCAAACTGTGTCACAGTTAATCTGGAATACATGGGACCATGCTGGCTGTAAGTGTACATGTGTATAATAGATTGCATGCCATCTTGTTGCAATAATATTTTTCTCAATATGAATATCTACATACCTTCTTGAAGACTCTTTGGAAATGCTTCTGATTCATTCCACGCTTCGATGAGCAGCATGGTCACGCTCACCAAGTATTTCAACCAGTAAATTGCCATCACGAACGTGCTTATTTCTGAAAGGCAAGCAATGACTATTACATGGTGATATATCCGATTGGCGATGCCACAAAGAGTTTTGGCGATGAACAAAGATAACGCTTATGAAAGTCAAGTTGTGTTTATGTGTGATATGCATAATTAGTGTCATTCAGAAAGTTATATTGGACATGTAAAATATCAATCTATGTCAGCTACTTGTTTACATTAATTGGCTGAGTGTTGCGTAACACATATATGATTTAATAGCATTCAACATGTCTATGTAGTACACTGGTTGTTATGTTTGTACTAAATATATGGTCGCATGATGAATCATCAGAAACAGTATATGCAAGGTGTATGATCACGTGGTACTAACAACAACAACAAGTACCGATTCAAAGTACGTATTATTTTATAGTGTCCTTATTACGTAACAGATGTTGATGAAATATGGCGCATCAAACGCGTCTTGTTAAGCTGCATTTGGTGGTCTCTTTATTTTCGTCCAAACTTATGTCGTTTTTGCGAAGAATCGATTTCCATGTCTCCGACACGGAAATCGATTCTTCGCTAAAACGACATAAGTGGTATATAGGGAGTCAAAATGATACCACCAACGTTTGTAACGTTATTGAGCTGTATTGTAGCTCCCACCACCAACCAAAAGTTGGTGGTGGTATTGAATGATAAAAAGTGCTTCGTAGTCTCAATTATATTAGAAATTGACATTTGAAATAAAAAATCGAAATCATTAATGCAATTTCAATGCGTCCGCGCGTGATAGTTAATATTCCAACACCCCATTTTTCTCATCCAATATAGCTAATTTATTTCGCAGATCAACTAATTCTACCAGCTCTAGTCTACCACGTTCACCTTTAGCCACCTGACAGCGCAGTTGCTTATGTCTACAAAGAGTTTGGGCACTAACGAATTTACAAGGGCATCTGGGGCATTGAAATTGTGGGGCGACACAAGGAAATTTTCTACGTCTCGATAGATGCCTTCGTAGATAGTCTGAGCACGCAAAAGTCACACACTCCATTATATATATGTATTTTATATATATGTATATATTTATATTCAATTGGGCGTGAAAAAAAATATGATGTAAATTGTCACGTCCAATTGTACAGATAAATTTCATAGAGTATATATATAGAAAATATGATAACGCCAGAAACAAGAGCAGAAATAGAAAGTTTGAGAAGAGAAGCCGAATCTCTAGGAATTACTTATAGTAAACGGTTGAGAATTAGGGGGTTGACAAAGCTGATAAACGCCACAAAGAATGAGGCGCTTATGAATCGATTTAGCCGAGCCCACAAACGAGGAGCCTTTAAAGACCTCTCACTAGCAGAGGAAGTTGGTAACATAATTCAAAAGGAAAGTATTGCGGGGTTAAGGGCTAGTGTAATAAAACCTTCAAGCACCAATTCCAGACGCACAGGTGACCCAATACCAAATAATTTGGAGAATAAGAAAAAATCTATCGTTCGCGCGATAGTGGAAGAAGGTGAAGACATATTGGGGGCTCATGATGAAACATTGGAAAAGGTAGACAAGGGAAGACGGGTAGTTACATTATCCTTTCGTAAATACATTGACATTAACGAGTCTGTACGCATGTCCGATAAACTCGCTCCGTATCTAACAACCAATTTTTATTTGAGATATTCATATTCTTACAAGCTAGAACATATGGAGGAAACTAAAAATGGAAAACCTATAACTATAGTATTTCACAAAAATCTCGGTGGTAGCGAACCACTGTCATCAATGAAAACCGTTAAAAATTGGATTGGTTGTCAGATAAGGAGCAAACACGAATAATGTCTGCTAAAATAGACAGACCAAATACAAAGTGGAAGTTTGTAAGATGGGTAGAGGTTTGTGTAAAGCTAATACAGGGCAATAGGGGAATATATTTGGGACTACAATCCAAATAAGAAGCAGGAGGAGAACTTCCAGAATGGTTGAAGAATAAAAAAGGTATGTATTCTTTAGATAAGTATAATGACGACCTTTGTCTGTTCAGGTGTCTAGCTATGCATATGACAGGTGCAAGACCTGACAGATGAACGGACAAGGCAAAATAACTTAGTACAGAATATACCGGTAGTAATGTGGTTTCACCAATTCCTTTTTCAGATCTGACAAAGGTTGGAGAGTTTTTTAAAATCGGTATAGAAGTATATCAACCCACCGAATGTGACGTATGGTGGTTGAAAAAGGTACCAGCACACTACGCGGAGATAGGTAATAAACCAATGACAATAGGACTGTTTAATAATCACGCATTTCTGATAAAAAAAAAATTAAAAACCTATCTAAAATTTACGCCTGCGATAATTGCAAACAGAAATTCACGAAAGCGAGTAATATGAAGAGACACGGACCAAAATGTATGAAAGGTGAGACAAAAGTAATATGTGATGGTAATTATTTAGAGCGCCCGCGTTCGTCGTTCGAGAAAGCGTTCTACACAAAAAGTTCTAACAGTTATGGGGCGATCGATTGGATGTACTCTGTGGAAAAGCAGGAGGGAATTCACATTCACCACGAACAGTGCGGACACGGGGGTGAAAGTTAGATTTTAGGAGCTCCAGTAGATGAATACTGTACAGAAACCAATACCGTATATCAATATCACGGCTGTTACTGGCACGGGTGTGAGATTCATGCAAAGCATAGAAAAGAAGAACGCGCATCCACTATCAGAAGAGATAAATTTATTAGAAGAAAAGAATTCAACCTAGTAGTTATGTGGGAATGCGAATTCCAAAGAACGGGTAAATACATAAAGATCGGTTGCGACACTACTCTTTATCCATATCAGATAGTATACGATTTTGAGGCATATCTCAACCCAGAATTAGACACTCTCGGTAATAATCTAGAGTACGAAGCTGAGCACGTTCCGGTAAGCGTTAGTATAGGAGATAATTTCTCAGGAACAGTAACTCATATTTGTGATAAAGATCCTGCAAAACTTATAGAAAAATTCGAAGAATATTTGAAAGTCAGGGGAAAAGCTATAACAGAAGAAGTATGGTTAAGATATGGGTTTAATACAGAACATTTACGTAAAAACCAAATTGCCAAGATCGAACAGTGGATATATCAAGTACCGGTTATAGGTTTTAACAGCAGTAAGTACGATATAAACTTAATAAAGAAATATCTAGTAGGCGAACTGGCATCAACAACAAAGAAAGTAATGGTCGGAAAACGTGCAAACGCAACAATATTTCTATTTACTCCAGAGTTTAGATTTCTTGATGTAATACTTTACCTAGGACCTGGTGTAAATTACGATAGTTGGATAAAAGCCTACGACTGCAAAGGACAGAAATCTTTCTTTCCTTACGAGTGGTTTGATTCTCCAGACAAACTGGATTACCCAGGACTACCACCACCAGTGCGGCTGATGTGCATGCACATGCGCGGGATGCACTATACGCGCCACAGAAAGAAACATACGAAATGATGAAAGGTGCTCTAGTCGGAGGCCCATCGATCGTATTTACAAGATATGCCGAAGCGGGTGTTTCAAAGATTAGAACTCCAATTCACGAATTGGGTGGTAAAACTTGCCAGGCCGTTTTGGGGTATGATGCAAGCGCATTTTATTTATCTACGTTAAATACAGAGATGTCGTGTGGGAAAGAAACTATACACCATATAGATACCCTACATAACCCTAAATTTATAAAAAGGTTTTGTAAAAGAGTTTTATCTGGAGACTGGTTTGGGTTTGCGGAGGTGGATATAGAAGTTCCAAATAACTTAAAAGATAATTTTTCTGAAATGTCTCCACTTTTTATAAATCGTGCTGTAGAGGTTGATGAAGTTCTCGCACACATTTTAAAATATTTAAAAGATACTGGCCGAACAAGAGGAGATGGAAAAAAATTGGTGGGATCTATGACCGCCACTAAAGTATTGCTGTACGCACCACTATTGAAATGGTATTTAAAACACGGCCTAGAAATAACTGGAGTTCATCGGGTTATAGATTATATTAGTGGAAAACCATTCGAATGGTTCGCAAATGAAGTTACAGCCGCAAGACGAACAGGCGATGTAGAACCAAATAAGAAACCAGTAGCGGATATAATGAAATTATTAGGAAACTCGTGTTGTGGAAAAATGATAGAGGCAACAGAGAGACATTTAAATACGACATATACACAAGACGAAACCTGTGTTGACAAAGCATTAATATCTGCATTCTTTGACGATTTGGAAGAGATAGGAGATGAGTACGAAATATCTTCCCGAAAACCCCGGTGTGCAGTAAAGAGACCCTTCCACTGTGGAATAGCGGTTTATCAAGTAGCTAAATTGAGAATGTTGGAATTTTACTACGAATTTATAGACAAATACGTAAAAAGAGAAGACTTTGAATTAATACAGATGAACACGGATAGAATGTATATAGGAGTTAGTGGAAAAACAATAGAGGAATTGATTAGACCTAACTTATTAGACGAGTTTGAAAAAAAAAAAAAAAAATGGTTGGCTTGGAATAAGTGGAGTGAAAGAGAGCCAGCACTTTTCAAAATGGAATTTAGCGGAGACAGGGCGATAGCATTATCTAGTAAGTGTTATTTTGTAGAAAAAATAAATTCCATAAATAAAAACTCTGCGAAAGGAATGTCCAAAAGAACTAACAATTTAAATTGGGATATATATAAACGAGTACTAAGTGAAACTACAGAAGATGGACAACACATTATAGATGTAGCACAAAATAGAGGATTCCAAATGAGAGACGGCGTTATGAAAACGTACTGTCAACAAAAATTAGGACTCTCGGCGTACTACGATAAAAGACGCGTGTTACCAGACGGAATACATACAGAACCTCTCTATGAATACTAAAGACTCTGACGATCCGGGGGTAGCTGGGTGTCAGAAGGCACCGCAAAAAGTTCTTCGCGAACAAACCCGCGAGATGGACCATCATCCAAATAGTAGAGCACGTGCTCATCGGGTTTGGTAATAGATCGATCTAGATGATATACATTGAGAGACCACACGGGATCAGTCACGACCGCCTTTGAGCTCTCCCGGTTGATAGAGTTACCGGACGGCAACATCCGATGGAAATCGTTTCTCCGCTAAACCAACGGGGCGCCCACGCGAGACGGCGGATGGTTTGTGCGACACCGTTTTTGCCTTGATAGCATCTACAGGTTTCTTACCGATCAATCTGGTCACCTCGCCATTAAGTGCAGATACCACGGAGGGTAGCCTGGTCACCCACTCGGTCGATCGCGTATGAGGGTCTACAAGCTCTTTGGCATATTGGTGACCGAACAGTCTCTCAGCCAGGGTTCGATTTAACCGCTCCACGATCCCCTGGTCTCTGTGGATGTTGACGCGGCCGCGTCTGACAGAAGCGTCATGTTTAGCCAATAGATCTGAGATCGCGCCCATGAACTCGCGGCCTGGATCGACCTGGAGAAGATTCGGCCAATTGAGAGGACTCCTCTTATATATTCGGGAAAGAGCCTCGGCCACTATCTTTGACTCTTTCGTAGCCAGTGGCTCAGCCCACTTATAGCGACTCGCTACGTCAACGACTGTCAGTGCGTACTTGTACTTTTTGCGACCGACGCGATCGTGAGGGAGAAACAGGAGATCTGCTTGGTGAACTTGTTTCGGCACCGGCACGTCGAATTTCGGGCGCAGAATATTGTGAGGCGCGGATAAATAGATCTGCCAGAAGGCCTGCTTCTTGAGCCATTCCTTGGTGGCGTTTTCGGAAACCTTGGTCGCCGCCGCGAGGTTCTTGATGGCCGCGAGTCCCACTAGCCGCGGGACTGTAGTATGTGTTTGATAGCTTGCGCGCTAGGCGAACCGATAGTTTGGTATCAAGTTTGCGTGTGTCCATCGTATGCGAGGTATTCTAATAGATCGGACAATCTCCAACATGCCCTCGCCAGATCGTCCGGTAACTGCGTCGTTAATAATAAACCTTTGTTGGAAGTTTCGCTGCCACCCCAATCACAATTGGAGGTTAAGTTCTGAAGGAACTCGGACGAATCTAATTCAACAGTGTTGATGGAGGAATCTAACATCCGCTTTGCGAAAAGGGTGGCCGCTTTTTCGTCCTCGCGCCACGTCTCGAGAGAATCTCGGGCCAGACGGATCAGACCCTTTGCGCCAGCTAAACGATGTTTAAGGGCAGTGTGGCCTACATCGATCAGAGCAAAATAAAGTTCGTCAACTAACATCGTTCTATTATATATATCCCCACGACGATGAACGCGATCTCGCGGTCTTTTTGAGCCTCTGACGGTACATAGAAATCTGAAAGTTGGGGCTCGGGATCCAGCCGCAATTTCATTGGATTGAGACTTCTCTGTGGAAATGCCAGCGAGTACTCGCGGTTGGCTTCTTCAACGTTCTGGAAAGTTTGTGCGGCGTGATTCTCTCAGCGAAGCTCTTCGTTGACCCAGTCCAGATGGGCGGTTCGTTTTTTAGACCATGCTGCGTCTGCGCTCTTGAGTTTTTCTTCAGCTAAATCGTGACGCTTGTGCTCCTCATCCGCGTCCGATTTTTCTATTAACGAGAAGAAATAGTTGCTACCGCCGAATGCCACAGCGCTCACGACTGCACCACCTACTATTACTGCGATCGAAGCCATTATTTCCATATATTAGAGGGTAGAATTCCAGCTTTAATTACATAATCTCGAGTCCAAACTGCGGCCGCTACATCTAACGTCACGAGCCCTACGTCTCTCACAGTCATGTCCAATTTGGGAGCGGGCCCTCCTAAGGCCAACTTTGATAGTCGAGCAAACCCGATACTGAGATCTGATATCACCACGGCGTGATAAAGCGCATTCACTATCATTTTACCATCGTTTTCAGCCATTCTTGATAACTATAACTATTGCAGATAAAAGGGATCGCGATCAATGTTTAAATGGGGCGCAATCGGTTTCGTAACTTTCTTCGGAACCGCCTCCAACAGTGTGGGGGGTTGTTTTTCCAATCTGGATTGGTGTAATAGGGGGTATTTCGGCACACACAGGGTGCCCACAATTGCCAGACCACCACCAACCACCCACGGGATGATTTGTATGTAATAGGGGGTAGGAGCTACAGCAATCGGGGATTGCTGCCTCTCCTGTTCCAATTCGTGGATTGTGGGAGAAACAGCTGCCACCGGGTGTTTTGCTGTTTCAACAGCAGGAACAGCAATCGGGGATTGCAACGACCGTTTGGCCTCTCGAAGCTCGGCGAGTATTTTATCTTGTTTAACTTTTCGAGTGGCAGCCGCTGCCCGCCCAACTGCCTGTCTGTTTGGGTTTTTATGTCGTGCAACCCCCAACGCCGTTGGAAGTGCTGCAATCGGGTTCAACTCCAATTTCGATTGGGTTGGAGCAATCGGGGATTGTGGTTCCGTCACTCTCGCAGGTGTGTCTTGTGTCATCATTTTCTGATCGTATAGTTCGTGGGCATATATGTCCAAATTGACAGTGTGTACCCGTGGTCAACGCGGTTGTCAGCGGAGCTAAGTACATTCCAAACTTGTGATAAATTGAGCAGCAGGCTGTTCTAAGAGTGTGTCCTATAAAAGGGTCAGTCTCTAGATCACTCTCAACCCCGCGGTGTTTGGTATAGGGAGAAGTATACTAACAGTGGTAGCGTACAAATGAATAGCCGCCGATCCAAGAGTTTTTGTCATCTCAGCCCCCAATTTGGATTCGTATCGCGCATACATTTTATCAATCTTTAAATCTGACATCTTATCCACCTGACAAACTGAGAGACGCCTACCGAGATAATGCTCCGATTGTCCCCCAGCAACCAGCGCAGCTGGATTGTCCCCCAGCGCAGCGTCGCGCCGCGTTTTCATTTTCATTCGGAGTCGTGCCATCTTTCAGGACAATCGCGGATTGTGTTTCAGTTCCTCCCAATTCACGATTAGTGTTGGGGACAGTCGGCACGAGTGTTTCTTCCATTAGCTGATCGAGAAGTTCGTCGCAGTTCATTATTTTATTTATTCTGACAAGTCTCATAAGTTTAACATATTGATTTATTTATTCCAACAGTGTTGGGTGTAATAAAAGTGCACTGCTGAACAATTATTAAGCGGAGCAATCCCACATTGTTCAACATTTGTTCAGCATTTGTTCAGCATTGTTAAGCAATTGCTAAGCATTTCTTCAGCATTGTTAAGCAGTTACTAACCAATATTATTGGATTCAACACAATCTAAGCAATTGCTAATTTTCATAAAATTATTTAATTGATAACTTCATAATTTGTTGGTTGATCGGTCTTTAGCAGAAGCTTGGCGTGCTTAGTTTCCGAAAGCATCTGTCGAACCTCCAGGCGCTCCTCGCGCGTTGGGATAACGTCGTTCTCTCGAAGACAGTCATCGAATGAGTCTCGGTCCTTGCAGTGAAAGAGGGCGACCCATTTCGTTTGCTCTCGCAGATCCTTGAGGACGGCGTTGTACTTCTGAGTGGAGATCCATACACGTTGCCCCGCATGGCGGCCAGAAAATGCGAGCTCAGAGAGCATGTCCTTCTTTTTGGTCATCGCCGCCTTGGCCGAGCAGTCGTCAATCACATATAGGGTAGGCTCGCCCTGAACTATTTGGTAGAAGACACGCAACCAATCGTGAAGCCTGTCATCGGGGTCAAAGACGTATATCTCAGGGTCGGCCCATATCCACTGGCACCGCTGATAAGTGTCGTTGTGCCGCGCAGTGGGACACAGGATCACAACGTGTGGAAAGACATTGGGATAGGACCCCTCGAGCAAGTCGATGATGAAAACCATTTTTCCACATCCTGTCTGCCCACATATTATGGCAGAGTGGGCATCTTTCGGTAGAGTTAAATCTCCAATCGTGAATTGGTGTTGATTTTTTATTAACAAATCGTTAGATGATTTTTTTATTAAATCAGTAGAGTGCTGAGACGTATCGACCATCTTCGATGGTGAGTTGTGCGTCTGTAATTATATATAAGTACACGTTCAATGGCCCATCTCCATCCGCCTCTTTGGTTATCTGGATCGTCACACCCTCACTAGCGTTCTCAACTTGGCGTCCACTACCGTGCATTTGGTCGTCGTTGCTGGCTCGCATGTCATAACGCGTATTTGGTAGTCAGGAACTCCCGAGAGAGACGTCCGAGAGTTGCAGGTCTTTGGCAACCGCGGCAACCTCCGGGGAGCGCTTAGAGCCGGAAGCAAACTGCTTTCTGACTTCGTCCCACTGCTGGTGTGCGCGAAGACCCGCGCTGTAGAGTTGATTGGGGACTCCCTCAATCGTCACCTCTACCTTTGTGATTTTGTGATTATAGAATTCGTCGGTTTTTCTAGCCCCGAGCGCGAACCGACCCTCTTCGAACAGCATCAGTATACCTTTCATCGATCGGGCGGGTACGTTGACATTAATATTCCATAATGTGTCGCTTTTGTCTTTCGTCATCTTGCGGTGGCGAAGAACTCGTTCGTAAAGTATGGCAACGCGCCCGGCATACTGGGATCTGATCAATCGCGCGAGTTCGGGCATCGTGACCATGTCGTACTCCAACGAAACATTATCGATCGTATACGTCGATGCTATGTTGGTGGCTATGAGAACTCGGCCGTAGTCGTTGAACGTTAGTTCGTATTCGAGGCGGTCCGCCAAAGCGCTCTGATAGTAGGGCATGTGACTCTCCAGCAATTCAAAGTCGAGCGGGATGTAGAAGCGGTTGCCGTAAGCGGCCGCGATCGCGTTGTCACTCGCGTTGTTATCTGCCTTGTTACCAGCCCCGATTCTAAGTCTGGTTACGTTCTTAATTCGGCTGGTGTCAATACCCTGATAGACCGCGTGTTCGCACTCTTGCGCCGTCTTCCACAGGTACTGATAGCAATGGTAGACGTCACTGTCGTCGATCGACATCACCTCATTACCAGAAATCTTTATCATGGTCTTCTTGACGATGGCGCGACCCAGGTTCTGAACGACGGTTCGGTCCGCGTCCGTCGACGTCAGCGAAATAGTGAAAGCGAGGCGAACAGTCCCCGGCACAATGACGTCGCTAGCTCCGATGTTGGGGAAGCGGACTAAGAGCTGCTGGTTCTGGTCGATCGTCGATGGGTTGTTCGTAATAACGACACTCTGTCTCACGCCTTTTGCCCCGAGGGGCTTACGCAATCTGCGGTATGGATTGAGTTTGCGACCGTATTGACTCGAAGACATATTTTCAGTGAAACTAAATACCTCTATTAAACCCGTATGGTTTTGTCTTTAATACAAAATTATATAGATGGCTGATTACGATATTGACATGGATGAAATCGATAGAGATGATTACCTCGATGGCGATGATGATGACATCGAGGATTCCCTCACGACCATCGCCGAAACACCCTTCATAGAGACACCAGTTCCAATACAATCGCGATTGGATGAATTGGGGGAAATAGGTAGCGCTACCAACACCATTAGTCTAAGCAAGGAATTAGTCCAGTCAACTGTAGACGACTACTACAACAGTTTGGCATAAAAAGGTGAAGTCCCATCTGTCGGCCGCGACTACTCCAAGTTCGAATTGGATCTGAAGGGTAGGTTGTCAGTATGAAAAAGCAGCTCGCTTGGAGGCTGCGTCGGCTTGCCGTGAGGCTCTCCGCACCCAAATAAGTCGGATCCGCGAAACAATCTTGAGGGTTCTGCACGAGGAGACGACACTCGGTGAGCGTCTTCGCACTCTGTTCAGAGAGCAGAGCGTCACAATAGTAAGCATCCTCGCAGCTGTCGGCATGACTACATCAACCATAGTTCTAGCTTTCACTGGTGATGCGACTGCACCCACGCCAGCACCCGCGCCATCATCCGGTGGAGCTAAGGAGTGGGTAAAAAAACAACTGAAAGCCCTCGCCAGTCTCCTGACTAAATTAGCTGAAAAGGCTGCTGCCGCACTACCAGGACTGATCGGAAGTATCGTTTCTTACTTGTTATCTATATTATCAAAAACGGCCGGATGGCTCGCCGACAATGCTTGGGCTCCAATCGTGGCGATCGCTGGTCTCCTACTATTCTTCACCCGAGAGTTCCTAAAACCAAAGCGCGAGTAGTCCTATCGCCATGAGGGTGACGACGAGCCATAATTTCTCCTCCTCGTGGGTTGTGACACTAGTTCCCTCTCCTGTTCCAATTTCACCCAATCTGCGATTGGTGGAACTTGATGGTTGGATTGGGGGTACTGGGTTCAATGGTGTTGAGGGAGGTGCTTGCGGTTTAATGAATTTTTTTTTAAATTTATTTGAATTTCCAATCTCAACTCCCATTCGATATTGAATGAACCCGGACCTCTTGGGGGGGGGGAGTTTGATGATACCCGTATTCACGTTCCCGTTGTGGCCTATTTTTTTATTGTCGGTGATCTGATTATTGTAACCGTCAACCGGGTCGTCTCGTTGTATCATATTGCTCGGTGCCATATAAAGACCTATTCCAAATGCGTAGTCTACTGGGGTGCGGGCAGTCTGCAAAACGTCTTGATAATTCAGGATCGCCTTCTGGAGGTCCACCTTAGCTGAGATGGCTTCCTCGACAAGTACCAATAATTGTTTGTGTGCGTCAAACGCCGTTCCCGTGTCCAGTATAGCACTGCGCGTTTGCTTATGTGAGGCGAGGATTGCCCAGACGTATACGCGAATGGAGTCGTTGAGGCGAATAACCCCGCCCTGTGTAAATCCAGTGCTTTTATCTAACATAAATGTGGTCCACGCATTTCGCATCTGTGGAGTATCACCCTGGTCTAGGTATTCCACGGGGGCTATTTTAGTAGGTAGTGGAATACCTAGTTCGTTGAGAATCCTCCTAATAGTATAATACACATGAAAGTTGTAGACACATCGGAGCATGACATTCTTAGATGTCAGATGGTCTTTATGTGAAACTCCACATCCGGCTGTGGCGCACCATACAGCGAAATTTAGCTGGTTCTGCCAGAAGTTCATATGGGAAAAATCCCAGCTTACTATTACATCTTGACTAGTAGTCTTTGGAACTACATATTTCTCAAACATGTTAGGGAAATTGGTGGTAAAGCCACTGTCCGGTCTAACTGTTACAATTGGGTGTACAATGGGGTTAACAACGTCTTTTTGTGTGTATTTACCACCAACTTTATACTTTGCATTAGAATTAAAGCTAAATGCTTTGGTATCCATTGAAATGTATTTGTATTATTATGTTTGCTACTATCACTAATGTTCAAAAAGAGAGCTGTGAACTTCAGAAGTCAATTGTCAACTGCTGCGGAAAACGCCGGGTAGGCCTCAGATCAATCACCTTCACGGTTGGGTGGGAGAATGTGGGGAAGAGTGAAGGGTTTGGCTATGTGAAGGATGGACGCTCAGTAGGTGTAAGGCTGCCTCCAGGACTGTGGAGTTTTAGACAGGTCAAAGATGTTGTCACCTCAGAGCTTGACGGTAAAGCCAACCTCACAGCATCGAAGGCTACCGGGCTCGCAACAATGACCATCGGCCCAGACAGCCGGGTAAGGATCTCCCCGACGTTGGGTATTCGACTCGGTTTTAGAGCGACATACTCCGCGAATAAAGGTTTGTTTGCCCCGGGTGAGTACGTCGGTGATAAGCCCGTGGACTTTGCCTTCACGAAAACTCTCGGGGTGCACCTGGATCTGGTGAACACATCGTACAACACGGTAGACGGATCCCCCAGCACATTACTGAAAACCGTGCAAGTCAGTGATTGTTTCTTTGGGAAGACTGTGACCTTAGACTTCCCACACCCCGAGATGAAAGTTTTGGAATCTGGACATATCCACGAATTTACGGTCTCTATTCTCGATGATCAAGCGAGAAAGCTGAATAACTATTACCCGATTTCGGTCGTCCAAGAAATTTCAAATTAATTAATTTTAAGAAAATTAGAATTAAACGCATGTTCGTAATTTATATATATATATATTTATAACAACCAACATTATGAGTATATACGGACCAGGTAGTTCTTCCAATTCCAATCGCGATTGGGTGACAGATATACATTCAAAGAATTTTGAACCGGCAGAAGGGGTATTCATCCCGACAGAGAGCGACTTTTTAACTACCGGAAAAACAAAGGCCTTGATCAATACGACTATATCGGAGGCCACAAACGCAATTCGCAGGAGTATAACACAGCTTCGCGAAGAGGCACATACAGGACTTAAGGATATCGGCGAAAAAATAATCCAAGTTGAGGAAGAGGATCATGCAGCACTTACTGAACTAGGAGGAAAAATAACCGAATTTCGGGAAGAGGCACATACAGAGTTTATGGAAGTTTCCGATAAACTGAAACGTGTTCGTAGAACAGCAAACAACGCACTTGATGAGACCTCTGAAAAGGTTCGTGCTGAGGCCCATACCGCTATTGCACAGCTTGCAACATTGTTGGACGCATCTGTAGAGCAGTTTAAGTTATTGCAAACACAAAAACGTGTCATCACAGTTTGGGCTGAGAAGCGGGGCCCATTGAATGAGGGGCTCTATGAATATTCATTCGGTGACAAAGCGAGCAATAAATATGGGGGATACGCCATGACAGCTCCATGTACACTTCTCCGAATGGCGGTCAGCTCGGTTAATGCTAATGGTAAATCTGTGGGCGCGGTCATGGTAAATCTCGTACTGGATGGGGAAGAACGGGCAATTGGAGTCAATAAACTCGCTGGAGATAGTTCATCGGTGGTTTTGTTCGCCGGTGACGATCCAATTAGACTTTCCGAAGGTAGTGTTATTAACTTTGTTACGAAAATCGCTGACCAAGCGAGTTCTTCCACTATTGTTACATTGTTAATTGAACTTGATTTGTAAAATACCAATATATGAACGAATCACCACTTCCGAGCACGCTTCCAATTCCAACAATGTTGGATCCCAATCCATTAACACTGTATCCAAATCGCGAATTGGATGATATTGGTTTTGGCGTAAGAAGTTCAGATTTTAGGTTGGACAATATCGTCGCGATGCAGAATATTCTGAACCAAGAGGGAGAAAATAGGAAAATAAATGCTAAAAAATATAGACGAGCTGCAAATATGGTGGAGGGGGTGAGCACCGTGCTGGCAACAATTTATATAATGGGTGGGGCTGGAACCGCCGCGTTTTTGTCTACAGTCGTGGCAATTCCTGTTGGAGGGGGTTTGAGCGGGGTATCCGCCGGAGCGGGGTTGTTATGTATGGCGTTTAGAGTAGTGGGAAGAAAATTCGAAAATAAAAGTAGAAAGCACGACAGAATATCAGTTCTCGCGAGGTCTAAGAAAAATAGCATCGACGTTATCGTCTCAAAAGCGTTGGCCGATAATAATATATCTGATGTCGAGTTCGAATCGGTGGCGGAGGAGATGTCTCGATATGAGGATTTAAAACATACTATTAGAATTAAGGCGCGCGCCACCCTTCCAAAAATTGAGAATACTAATTGGGATAAATTTAGTTCAAAACTGGGAGATAAAGTGGGGGTAAATTTACAACACCACCTGCAGTAAATTGTGATATTTTATAATTTTTCAATTTCTTTAAAAGCGATATCGTAGAAATGTATATTCGTAAACGAATCGTTGGGTTTTAACAATTGTATATAATACACCTTAGTTTTATATCCGATACGCATTATCCGTCTTAATATTTGTATTTGCCCCTTGTATAGTTCGCATAATTGCCGGTATAATTTTGTAAATTCAACGTTTTTATCGGAGCTTAATTAATTACGCTGATATTCCATGTATTCGATATCGCCTAGTGTTTTAAATTTATAGAATTTATATATAGTACTATAACCCCCGTAATCTTCGTAAACTTCTTCAACACAGTCATTATAAGCTTTCAATTCCCATTGTATTTTATTATCCATTTTCTCTAATAATAGTGCAATAATTGATAATGTTTTTTCTGTTCAATTTCCAATATAATTGGGACTACAAACCACTTTTTATCATTCAATACCACCACCAACTTTTGGTTGGTGGTGGGAGCTACAATACAGCTCAATAACGTTACAAACGTTGGTGGTATCATTTTGACTCCCTATATACTACTACATAAGTCTGTGCCAAACTCTCTAGACCACCAAATGCAGCTCACGAAGACGCGTTTGATGCGCCATATTTCATAAAAATCCGTTACGTAATAAGGACACTATAAAATAATACGTACTTTTAATCGGTACTTATTATTGTTGTTAGTACCACGTGATCATACACCTTGATATATGGGCCACTGAAGGGGTTTTGCAGTTGTTAAATCAACGTAATCAAATCATTGCTTCAAACATAACTGCAAAAGTGTTCTATTTGCTTTAAACATTATTATAGAAAATGATTGCCTCGTCATATTTCTTTGCAGATATGTGTTATTTTCAATCTAATCTATTATTATTTTACAGGGCTCAGATTACCAATCGCTAAACGTTTTTATGAGTTACTAATTCATGAGTAAATACACACCGGTTGATGTGATCTAAAACATATAATTGCGTACAATGGACATAGTGTAATACCTCACTGTAGTAAATCTCATAATACAGCATAGTGCCATAACCACGCAAATGAGACCGATAGAGAAATACCCTGGATGTCAGTACAGCTTTAATGTTTGGTGCTGTGTGTATAGAATACATATAATATTATATAGCATGTATGTGGATTTAGTATGATGTTTATTAAACTCGTTAACTATATTCATAAGAAACTCGGCATAGCTAACTTAACTAACACGGGCGCTAATCATCTTGTAATTTCAACTCATATCACCGAAGTCCAGTGCATTGTGCCTATTTGTGGTATTAACGGTACATTGGCTTTCTTACATCATTGCCAGCAGGCGTCTGTGTCCCTGTAGCCGATTTCATCAAAATTGCGAAGTATACTTTTCTAGCACAGTGTACTTTGAGGGAGTAATCATTTATTTTTCCCGAAATGCAGGCATGATTTCATATAGAACTAACGACTGCATATATTTGATGATTAAAAGTATGCAGAATTATTATGCTGAACTAATTACATTATCACAGACAAAATGGCTGTGATAATGTAATAAATTGAGTATAATAACAATTAATAAATTTATCCTAAAATTGAAAATTTCTCCCTCAAAGTATACTTTGCTAGAAAAGAATACTTTGCAATGTTGGTGAAATAGGCTACTGAATATGACAATACTGGCACACTGGGTGACACAAATGCACAACAGCAATAAGACAATATTCGAGTTCAGCAATTATCAATTTGTCCTGTAATAATTTTCACTGAATATAGCGAGTGTAGCATATAATTAGTATTTGGCATATTGTAGCATGTACATACATGTAAGGTATGTCAAACTACTGGGATGGTGAATTTACCACAAATATCTCACTCACTACCTGTACCTATAGTGTTATATACACTGAGATGTGTCAGTAATTTCACGGTCCGTTGTGGGGGAATAGCGAAATATAGCAGACATACTTACCTGTTTCGTAAAATGTCCTGAAATGTATATGACAATAAGAACTAACATATGAAGAGAAGGAAGTAAATACACCTGTGTCTTAATGCTTAGCTCCGCAAATACAATATACTAAGCCGCTCGTTCGATAATATAGTCAAGTATTGCAAAATAATCAACCGAGCAGAGCTCGATATAGCGCAGGGAGGGTCCGGGGGGGAATTTTGGAAATCTACATCGCACTTCCTGCGTTCTGGCGCATTTTGGAGCAAAGATATTGACACTGTCACAGTATGTTTAGACATGATTTTTGAAACAATAAGAAAACGACCGAAAAATGAATGGAATACATGGCACTTGGCATGAAACGTGCCTTGTAACTTGTAAACAATCTTTACTCGGTGAATTTTAGCGCGCGCTCACGGGTCCCCCCCCCCCACCCCCCCCCCCCTCCTGATCCGCCCATGGGTATACAGTATTTGTGCGCTACAAAATATTTCACATTCATCACTGGAATATTCTAAGTTATTGTGATTCTACACAGGCTATATGGTGTAATATTGCCCGTCTGAACATACCTTCAGACGGGCAATATTACACCATATAGCCTGTGTAGAATCACAATAACGTATTTGTCATACCGCAGATCCTGTATTTGGCCGTATAAACATATCTCTTCTTTTGATCTTTGCGTTTTTTCAGGAAAAAAAATAATCCGAGATTCAATTTTCTACCGTCAGTCTTAATATAAAGGCGTAAATGAACATTTAGTTTTTTTATTGAACGAAAACAAACTAAATATGGAGTAAGAAATCCATCGAAAACGACTTTATGACAGTTTTTTTATATCGTGTAATTTAATTTATATTCCACTGCTCTATCGATCTGCTCTCCCTTTGGCGCCTCTAGAATAATGCGACTGGTTCCCAAACATTCTCTGTCATTGCTACGCCGCGGTTTCGTGCGTGGAACCCATAGTTTGTGACCTAAATATAGCAGTGTCACGAAGACAAGCGTGTTGAGATTTGAAAAGCAATTTTAGTTATTTTGGCTAATTTTTCGCTCATATTTTGATGAGCGAAGAATATTTATGGAAAAATAAACAATAAAGACTGGTTTTGAGTGTACAATTTGTTACTTGTATTGATCAATTCGGGGTTTTATTGTGTTTAGTGAGGAATACAATTCGCAATCGATAGACGCTTGCAAAATGCGTCTTCATTGGACGCAGGGCGCCGGAGGGGAATCTCAATTCCTGTATGTCCGACGGCCTTGGCAGGTCATATAATATATATGACCATGCAAGCTAGCCAATCAAAAGCCGATAAACTTATCTGCGGTATGACAAATATAGATGTGAGTAAAGTAAACACTATCTATGTAAATTATACGAAACATGCTTCGAAAAAAAAAGATTATAGAATCCTATTATAGATTAGGTACTAACATAGTAAAGTACCTTTGGAAAGTAGGTGAGCTCGATCATTAAGGTTGAGGTGATCCCCACTACGTGTCACGTGTGCCATAACATGCGAAGATAACGATTTATTTTACTGCGTAGTTTCACGAAATAATTATTATCAAAATGTGCATAAAATATAACATATGTGCGCAGCAGTTGATTTTTACCAGCGTATTTGGACGAAGGTTTAACATTGAATAACTTTGGGAGACATTTCATAATGATAGTCATATATGATGAAAGTTGATATGTCGGATGAGTACCTACACCACTATCAACATCGATGACTGACTATGGCAGAGCTGCAGATAAGTTCTGTATCTAAAGAGTATTGTATCCCCATATTTCAAATTCAATGCGTATTTTACTTTTACAAATGTATTATTGATTTTCTTCCTTATTAAATAGGGAATAAATTATACAAAAATAAAACAAATTTAAAAATGTACTGCTTTTTACAGCTGAACTAAGTAAATTTTCAACTTTGTTACAGTATTTTCACTACTCAATTTGATAATCCATACGTATTTTCACATTGCTGTGAGTATTTTGTTCTCCAACTTTTGATAATCAAGTCGTATTCTGCTAAAATCATTTATCTGGAGCCCTGTCAGAGCTCCGGATAAAAGATATTAGCAGAATACGTCTTGATTATCTGTTATGGTGAAGCAGGCAAAGTTACCGGCCGTAGACAGAGTCACCAAATCAGATAGGGCACAAAGGTACAGTGTCGAAAAGGACGAGTCCGATATGTCAGTTATTGATGACCATATGGACAGAGGTTTCAGAAGCCCAACAACAGCAAAAACGGTTGTATACACTACATACATTCATATATAGCTTGTATAGTTGAACCCCTCTAAACCGAACACCCTGGGGATCCCATTGTGTCTTATTTAGATGGGTTTCAATGTAAGTTATGTCTTGTTCTGTCTGTTCATAACAGAAAATGACAAAAAGTGGCCATCGAGTGATTAATTGCAATGGAACCTCTCTAAACCGGACACGTGGGTACTTCCCAGTGTGTCCGGTTTAGAGAGGTTCCAATGTATAGACCAGATAAAGAATTATATGCAAATGAGACCAGTATAAAGGAACAGTGTCACCAGAGCAGAAAAAACACACTATGATAACTAGCTACATGTAACTGTAATAACTACATCATTCTTTATGTGATATCTGCAATGTATATACATGTACATGTGATATATTTTGACTATATCGAGACGTCGATGGTGTTATTTATTCTCATATGAACCAATGCAAAATGGGTTCACCAACCGGAACGTTGTTTTTCACAATTACCACGTACACGCTATGTGGTATATCAATTTATTTAGTCTTGCTTCTTAACAGACAGTCTATTTCATTTTGTTCCGTTTTCAACATGCCACGGCTTTCTGAAAATGAAAGAATTCAGGCCGTTGGGATGTTGGCGGCTGAAATGACGGCCGCGGCCGTCGTGCGTAGGTGGTGATGCTCCAAGATCACGATACATACAGTGGGATCAGCGTGTAAGTGCACACACGAACGAACACGACAGGTTGGAACCAACCTATTGTGTTCGTTCGTGTGTGCACTTACACGATGACCCCACTGTAACTTGGTAGCAAGTTCCGCGACAAACAGTGTAGACCCAGATGAGCCGGCTCGTAGTGAGCGGTCTCATTAGGATCTTCACTTTTTGCAAGAAATTCTCTCACTTTTCAGACAAAGAAACACTCCCTTTTATAAATGGAACAGTCTGAGAATCAGTTTGTGACGATTGGATTTTTCTGCAAATTAACATATCACAGTCCATTCCAGTTATTTAAGGCTTGGTCACAACGAACCCACGACGAATTTGTGCCACGACACGACAGAAAATTTGGGCAAATCGTGAGTCATCGGGTGTCGTCGCAAGACAGTCCTATGAAATTTTGAGCATCGTGGCACCGACTTGCAGTCGTGAGGCAAAATTGGACATGCATCTTTTTTGTTCGACGATTTTGTGTGGTATCTATGTCTTGTGGCTGTCGTGAGTCTGTCATACGATAGTCTTGTGACAGTCTTGCGACTGTCGTGCGATAAATATCTTGTCGTGGGTACCAGAAAAAAATTGTTTAGTCAAACAATCTTACGACTGTCGCACGACTGTCGCACAACTCGCAGGACAGTCGTGAGGCAGTTGCAAGATTGTCTCACGAATATTATATTTCGTAAGAGGCTCACACAACATTGCAAGTCTGTCGTGTGTTAGTCTTTCGTTAGTCTTGCAGGGTCACCGGCAATCACCGAGTCGTCATCCGTGTCATCACCTTCATCAGCTTGGGGTAGTGGCTCCTGTGTCTCGTGCACATCAGCCACTGTTACCACCTTTCTCTTGTTGGTTTTCTTCTTGGGAGGCATCCTGGATACAAACTTTGATTAAATTTTCAAAATGTTGAATAAAATAAAGTGACAAATGTCAAAAATTCGGGCAGATGTTTTCACTGAAAAATCTCGAGAGCAAATGGCAGGCAACAGACCGGGCCTCGTTATATAGTCGGGAGACGGACGCGCGAGCGTCCCACGAGTGACGCACGACTGTTGTGCGGCAGTCTTGCGTGAAAAACAGCCCCCCCCCCCCCCACCCCCCCCCCCCCCCCCGACAATGCCCGACAACGCACGATGGTGCCACGACTGTCGCACGACTGACTTGCGACACACCCACAACATAACCACGACATATCTTTTTGTTTCTGTCGCGTCCCCATCGCCAAACCATCTTTAATGTGTCGTAGCCCTTATACAAATATTGTATGGATCTACCACAACACAATTTCGTACGATCCGTTGTGCCGTTGGATTGTAGTTCAGGTCGTTGTTGTTGTGGATGATGTCAGATGATGATGCTGCTGCTGCTGCTGCTGCTGCTGACCCGCGTTTATTTGTTGGCTGCACTCCCCAATAAACAATAAATTAACAACGCGAACATAGAAACGTGCCTTGTAACTTGTAAACAATCTTTACTCGCCGTCCACCACCCCACCCCCACCCCCCCACCCCCCCCCACCCCTATCGTTAGGGGCTTTAGGGGTGAAAGGGCTAATGTTACAGAATACTATCAGAGAGGGCACAATGCAAATATGTCTTGTTTTTGACTGGACATCCCGCCTCTTTTGCTGATATTTCAATGGCTAAACGTTGTCACGGACGTTACCAAATGACGTCAGTGCGATGACGTAGCATTCAAAAAATCGAATTTCTTTGAACAAAAGAAATTAAATGCGCATTTCATAATTATGACCAGATAACCAGCATTAGCCAGGCTATTGTCTTGTGATACACAGTTTAACACAGTTTAACAGACCAGGGGGGCCGTTTCACTAAACTTCGTACGACTAAAATGTTCCGGTAAGTGCAAATTTAGGATCGTCTGTAAATAAATCCAATAATTGTTGACAAGAAAACACTGTTAATATGATGTGTACAGACTATCATAATTGTGCACTTACGAACTTTTTTTCCGACTCGGAAACGGCAGGAGTCTCAAATTTACTAATGTATGTTTCATGTAACCTGCCCAAATTTTACAGGTGTATAAATAATAAACAATAGTTTTTCGATAATATTATTTTTTCTAAAAATATAACAATGAACCTGCTGTTTCTGTTTTGTGAAACTTTGTCCAATATAGATTTTATTGTAAAAAAACAAATTTCCCCATGTTAAATCCTCATAGACATCTTCACAGAAGATATAACTTGAGGATTTTGTTTTCCATTTTCAGACATAGTGGACCAATGTTTAAATTTTTACTTTTTGTTTTCTGACATACAGTAAGCGTGTTCTGGCGATTCTAGAAACAAAATTGCTACCTCCTACTCTCATAGCTATCTCATAGATATCAAATTATATCGGAGTCGAATGACTGAAGCTATGTTCATTCCTCAAGGTGCATGATCATGGGTTACAACAACAACAACACCGGCTGAACGTGTTGAAAGCTCGCCCACTCCAAAGTAAGTAGTATTTAATATTTTCCTTTAAGGTACATGCCCACGCAGCAGGTTACACTGTACTACTACTTTTTATTTTCTGTCATGCCTTATATAAGCCATTTGTCTACCCACTAACGAGTTATTTTTAATTACGGCGCGTGTTCATTGGTGTTAAATCGCATTTTATATGCCGCGACCAGAAAGGGTATTTTCTGACCTTGTGCTATTTTTACCAATACGCGTTACGTGACGTGGTCAATCATATCACATCTTTGACATGCGCAGTGAAGTATCGGAAGTTGAGAAGAAAAATCTCTGTTCGAGTCCAAATCTAAATCTGCACGTAACTCCTTCCATTTGGTGATCTGGTCGCCAATATTAACCAATCTCTCTCTGTACTGCCTGTCCCTCAGACATTTCGCCTTTTTTTTGGCCGACGCCGTTTCATACAATTTCCGTCCTGCACGTTTCGACATGTTGATATTCTTGTTTACATATTGGGAAGCCTACTTGCGCGCGTAGTATATTGCGCATGCGCACCGCAAGCCGTGATGTGAAAGTCGTCGTCCCCGCATATTATCAAAATAGATTGTTACCGCCGCGCGTCGCTAACAGTAAATTGATAATTAATAAATGATTATATTTGTATAGCGGGCACTCGTAATATTTAGAACTGGTGGAATAGTGACATAATTATACACTTATTTAATTCCTATAAAGAACATTTTGTGCCTACTGCGTGGGTATGTACCTTTAATATGCAACGGATTTTGATGAAATATGACGCATCAAACGCGTCTTCATAAGCTGCATTTGGTGATTCAGGGAGTTCGGGACAGACTTATGTCGTTTTTGCGAAGAATCATCGATTCTTCGCAAAAACGACATACGTTTAGGCGAAAATACAGAGACCACCAAATGCCGCTTAACAAGACGCGTTTGATGCGCCATATTTCATCAAAATCCGTTACGTAATAAGGACAATATAAAAGAATACGTACTTTGAATCAGATGGATTCTGGAAGTTTCAGTACTTTTTATTGTTGTTAGTACCACGTGAGCATACACCTTGTTCCTGCTAAACTTGATATCACATGGCACTAGTCTCCTACATTTATTATTTATTTATTTGCTACTTAGTAAGACTAAAATGTTCGTATTAAAGTGCAAACTTATGATCGTCTGTAAATTTCACATTAACAATTCTTGTAAACAATTATTGGATTTACTTTTATTGAACATAGGCTTCATGTTCAATAAATGTAAATCCATCAATTGAAATTTACAGACGACGTAGAATTCTTCTTTTCTATTAATTCGATCCCACGAAATAACAATTCGTTCCCTTTCGTGGGAACGAATTGTTAAATTGAGGGAATCAATTGTTAATTCATGGGAACGAATTGTTAATTCGTGGGAACGAATTGTTAAATTGAAGGAACGAATTGTTATTTCGTAGGAACGAATTGTTAAATTCAGGAAACGCATCGTTAATTCGTTTGAACGAATTGTTTATTCGTGGGAACGAATTGTTAAATTGAGGGAACGAATTGTTAAATTGACGGAACAAATTGTTATTTCGAAGGAACGAATTGGTAAATTGAGGGAACAAATTGTTATAGAAAATAGTATATGTAGAGTTTTAGATACAAAGCAAGAGAGACCAAAACTCCATAGGATAAGTTGGCACATGGCACTATTTTCTTGGTCGTACTCGCCATTTATGCGTAGCACGACAATATGGCTGCCCCCATAGAAATGTGCGTGGCATAATATGCTATCTCGAGGGAGATAACATATATAAAATGTCCATTGAAAAAAATGCCATTACCCCACCCACATGGTATTGTACGTTATCTCAGAGACATAAATAGTCCAGAGCTCCAGATAAGGTGCGTATTGGCGTATTTTACGCACTTATTTTAGCATTGATTATCAAAAGTGGGAGTACAAAATACTCACATCAATGTGAAAATACGCATTCATTTTCAAATTGAGTAATGGGAATACGGTAATAAAGTAGAAAATTTACTTATTTGAGCTGCAAAAAGCAAAGCTCAAATAATTGATTTTGTTTTAATTGTTTTTACCATTTGTTCCCTATTTAATAAGGAACAAAATCTATAATACATTTGTAAAAATAATATACGCATTGAATTTGAAATCTGGGGGTATAATACACTTTAGATACAAAACTTATCTGAAGCTCTGTATATACTATGCACAATCCTTGGTTATGTATACTGAGCAAAAAAAAGAAACTTTACTGTACCTATTTTGTTCATAGCTAAGTCATTTCAAGAGATGCATCATTGATGTTGATATATATATGTCAAGTGACCATTTTGCAACACATCTGCATTTATGTTGGAAATCTAAAAGATGATCGCATACTCGAAAAATTATGATTATGATAATGTTTTCTGTTAGGTCGAAATTGAACTGATATATGTTTAATATCTGTTGTGTCCACCACGGGCGTTTATTAGTGCATTGACGCGACGTCGCATGGAATTGGCGTAATTTTTAACCACGGCGTTGGGAATAGCGTTCCATTCCCTGACTTGTGCGTTGGCCAGCTCGTTCACATTGTCTCCCCAGCTCATCCCATATGTGTGATATGGGATTCAAGTCTGGGGAGACAGCTGGCAACGGCAAAACGTTGATGTTGCTAGCGGCCAAATGGTTTCGAGTGACGAGAGCCGTATGCGGACGCGCATTGCCCTGTTGGAATGTTCATGGGCTGTGTCTCTGCAGAAAAGGTATCGCCTCTGCAGTAAGAATTTCATTTATGCTACATTCATTCATGTTTCCACGAATGACATTCAGCCTTGTTTTACGCCCTCCCATAATCCCTCACCAGACCATTACGCCACCACCCCCAAACCTCTCTCTCTCTCTCCTCTCTCTATCTCTCTCTCTCTCTCTCTCTCTCTCTCTCTCTCTCTCTCTCTCTCGTACGCACACTTGTGCGTAGCGTTCACCTTTACAGCGATACATTCGCTGCCGGCCGTCGGCGTGGCTGAGATTGAAACGCGAATCGTCGTTGTTAAACACTACGGTATCCCAGTCACGTGAACGCCAATGACGGTGACGCCTCGCCCATTGCAGTCTGGCACGGCGGTGACGATTCGTCAAATACTGCCAGTGTATGGTTGGTAAGCCCTTACCAGTCTTAGACGATTACGTATCGTCTGCCCGGACACGCGGTATTGGCATGCCGTAACGGTTGCCAGCTGGAAGCTATCGCGTAAATGAGTCAGTCGGATTGCCCGATCTTGACGCAGCGTTGCAACATGCGGTCGCCCTGCCCTAGGACGATCAGCCACATCCCCAGTTTGCTGCATACGCGTAATCAAATTGAAAATGGTTATACGGCTGCAACCAAACACTCTACTGACGGCAACGGGAGCAACGCCAACATCTCAATTGCCTGATTTCTTTGCACTTGTGATAAACGCGGCATATCTGTCAAACAAATGTGTGTATGTTTTAGACTTTCTACCGAATGACTTGTCTGCTCAGGTAGGCCAAACCGAATTTTCAATTCATTGAGCACGAGCACGTGCAAATGGCTCGAAACGACTTTCTGACGATTCGATCGTTACACATTGTCCGATGATAATATTTTGATACAGGTAGCGTGTATATAAACGTATAAATAAAAAGGTTATTACACATTAATGGCAGTAAAGTTTCTTTTTTTGCTCAGTATATAAACACATGCCCATTGAAAAAATCACATTATCCCACTCACCTGGGATGGTGTCTGATTGTACGCTAATGTTTTCTATATATAACGTAGCGTAGAGTACGACACCGGGTGTGTGGGATAATGGGATTGTGTCGATGTATACAAAACGTAGCGTATAGTACGTAACCATGTGGGTGGGCTAATTCAGGATTTCGCGTTAGGGGAAGGGGCGGAACCTCTTAATTAAAATAGTTGACTATATTTTCGAACATTCACCGCTCGTTTGTCGACGGAGAAGATTTCGTGAAACTGCTAGGCAGTCCGGGGCATGCTCCTCCGGAAAATTGTAGATACAGTGGGGTCAGCGTGTAAGTGCACACACGAACGAACATTCGTTCGTGTGTGCACTTACACTGACCCTGCATGCGTTCTGGCGCATTTTAGAGCAAAACAAATCTTTACTCACCAAATTTAAAAGGGGGGCCGGGTCCGACCCCGAGATACGTGCATTCCCGGACAATTACCAGCACACTGTATACCACATTGAGTAGTTAATTACATATTGAAGATCCTCACAAAACGTAACTACATGTATGTATGTGTTTAGTTCTCCTGGGGTTCACTGTAATGTATATCCAACGATACAGATGCTGCATTGTACAGACTGCCGATGGTGCATTACATCGCCGTAATAGAGCATTTTTCAGGAAAACAAGGAAGAATATAAGTATTTACATTTGAAATGCAATATACACGACATTGATATAAACGTTATTGGACAAAATGGATGACTTGCCATATTCTTTATATTCTTATCTTAAAGGAAAACACATGTGCTGACCAAGATATCATTTGAAAGAACATAACTAAAGTACACAACAATACTAACATATGTAATACATGTAAATCTTTGAAGTGGCACTGTATGTGACACTTATTTTCAGCGGCTAATTTGAAGAAATGATGGTTGGTACCACAATACTACTTAGAAATAATCCCAACAGTTTGTGTTAATTGTAGTATGATTTTAATCAGTAGCCTATTTCACCAACATTGCAAAGTATACTTTTCTAGCAAAGTATACTCTGAGCGAGAAATTTTCAATTTCATGATAAATTTATTAATTTTTATTATACTCAATTTATTACATTATCACAGCCATTTTGGCTGTGATAATGTAATTAATTCAGTATAATAATTCTGCATACTTTTAATCATCAAATATATGCAGTCGTTATTTCTATATTACATAATGCATTTCGTGAAAAATAAATGATTACTCCCTCAAAGTCTACTTTGCTAGATAAGTATACTTTGCAATGTTGGTGAAATCGGCTACAGAATAAACATACAAAATATCACCACTGTATTAAATTGTACAAATATTAGATTATAAAGTTTCAAATGGCGGGCATTTTGAAAATAAAACTGCCGCCATTTCAAAATATATTGAAATCATTATGCTAATATGTATTATCCATAATAATGTGTTTGGCTGAAAGAAAGGCACACCACATATAATGACGTTAACGTGGAATATATATTAATTTCAATGGCGGCCATTTTGAAATTAAAACATGGCGGTCATACGGATCTTTGTAAAAATGGAACCAACTCCAGTTTTGTTGTATGTGCTATATATATATGTTTTCAAACAAACACACATGTGCCAATCACAATATCATTTGAAAGAACATAACTACACCACAGAAATACTTGAATGTTTGATGTGGGGCGATGTACATAACACACTTAGTTTCGGCGGCCATTTTTAAATAAAGATTACTGGTAGCTCAGCATTAGTTAGTAATAATCTCAGCAGACTGTGTCCAAAGAAATACGAGTATAACCAGAAGGATACTTCAAAGTTTTACCACGACATTAAACATGTACAATAAATACTGGATTTTCCAAGTTTATAATGGCGGCCATTTTAAAAACCAAAATGGCTGGAATCTCAAAATGTATTAAACTCATTCCGCCAATATTGCTTGTCCATACTAATGTGTTTTTAACTGCTAAAACACCAAATATAAATGTCAATGGCGGCCATTTTGAATTTCAATTTGGCGGCCATACGGCCATACGGCTTATAGAAATTTTTTTAACCAAGCCCAGTTTTGTTTATGTGGTCTATAGATGAAATAAACCCTTCAAACAATGTAGCAAAACAATCACAAGACCTCTAAAATAACGACATAAATAGAGAATAGTAGGTTAGTGCCGTGAATGGGAAAAAATATCTGGCAAGGCTTAGGAAATGGAAAATAGAATTTCTTTATTTCTCATCAGAAGTATATGTAGTGACCACCATTTGAACCGTCTCGCCGAGACGGTTCAAATGGGTGGTCACAACATATACTTTGGTTCAGAAATAAGGAATATAGATAGAGAATAGTAGGTTAGTGCCGTGAATGGGAAAAAATATCTGGCAATGCCCAGGAAACTGGATGGGCGAGGCTCTGCCGAGCATATCCCGTTTCCGTGCCGCGCCAGATATGGTTTCCCATTCACGGTACTAACCTACTATTCTAATTATCCCGTCAACACCTACAAATGGCTGTAAAATGCAAAAATAGTATTGACTGGATATCAAAAATGTTTCACGGCACCGTGTTTCACGGCACATACGCACTGTGTTGACGGGATAACAGTATGTATCCCGTCAACACAGATCGGTCCAGGATTACTGAAATTCGAAAAAAAATCCACATGTTAAATCCCCATAGACATCTTCACTCTGTGAAGATGTATATGGGGATTTAACATGGGGAAATTGTTTTTTCGCAATAAAATCAATATTTGACCAAATTTGCGTATGCGTCGTGAAACACGGTGCCGTGAAACATTTTGGATATCCTGTCATTACGACCTAATCACTGCGTATGAATATGTGCGGTTGTCATACTAGTCTATTCTCAGATTTTGAGGATGCGGCTGTGGTTACTTTTTGCATTTTAAAGCTATTTGTAGATGTTGACGGGATAAATAGAATAGTAGGTTAGTGCCGTGAATGGGAAAAAATATCTGGCGCGGCACGGAAACGGGAGAGCCTCGCCCATCCCGTTTCCTAAGCCTTGTCAGATATTCCATTCACAGCACTAACCTACTATTCTCTATACACAATATATTGTTTTAGGCCAGGGTATTTACGTGAAAAAGCCAGGCAACCCACACAACCACCAGTATTGCCAATAATTCGAGAAAAATATGCTGATCAGCAGAAATAAAATAGCCAACAATCGGAGGGTAGGAAAGTTGTCATTTTTTTAAAAAGGTGGTGATTTTGTACAAAAATCACCAAAAAATTGTAAAAAATATTGCAAAAACACTGTTGAATTATATTACATAAAACTTTTGATAATATATTGCTCAATAATCCGGTTCTCCCGGATGACATTTTTTGCGATAAAAGTACAAATTTAATGCAGAAATCGCTAAAAACTGGAATATTTTTTTAAATACCAACTAACCAAAGATATAAAACAAATGACAATATATTTTCAAATGTGTTTAACAAATGAACATAATTTCCTATGTGTATGATGTTAGGGAAGTTGTCATTTTGGGGCATAAACATGCGAATTGAAACGATAAATCACTGAAAACAGGAATTCAATATATAAACAACAATGGGTGAAGACTATCAATGATTTAAATTGATCCAATATTCTTAACATGCGTGAAAGATTCAAAACGAGATATCATGATTTCTCTATGTCCCCCAGTACGTCCGTCCGTCCGTCCGTCCGTCCGCTCTCACTGAGACGTACTTGTGGGGCGAATAGCCAGTACAGTATAGACTTGTGGGGAATTTTCGACTTATGAGTTGCATCCCATAATTTTATCCTTCCATCCGTCACCAAGGATAAAAACACGTCAGATTAATAGTTGTCCATGGGGCATCCCACTTGTTTTCTGATTTGCGGATATTTCGGCTACGTTCGGCCAAGACCATAAATGATTCGAGTTTTGTTTTGATTCGCCGTTTCGCGCGCTGCATGACCACGTGATATAGATAGCGGAAACCAATAAGTGTTAATTTGTTGTATTCGGGAGGGGGGGGGGGGGGCGAATACTAAACTGAGTACCAGCTATTCGGAACACTTGCTGACGACAAAGAGACACGACTCGTCACGAGACACAAGTTGATGAAAACAGTAAGTGTTTGGTAGCCATTTTATGTTGAAAGCATGGATCTTTTATCTATAATAGTGTCTATTCTTATCAGTATACTTGTCATAATGTTATTAATTAATATATCATTAGTGTTTTGGAGTAACACTGTTCATTGTGTTTAGAAGATGGAGTAAACTATAAGATCATAAGATGCTTTCAGCGATCCAGATAAGCTGTGTATTTGCGTAAATACCCAATTAAACTTGCCAAAAATAATACAATTGAAATCAGAAGTAGCGAGTATTGAAAAGCAATAACAAATGTGTGGTACCTTTATCATGCTACAGAAAACAATAAACAGACCACAAACATAGCATATTTTTCGTATTTTCCATGAAAACAGATCTTGGTATTTCCTTAGAATTGTCTCCAATGCATGTTTTCATTTCGAAGCAAACTATTCAATAATTGCTGTCTGTCGATGTGTAAGCAGTAGTGTGATTTTATTTTACACAATTAAAATATTGAAATACCCAATAATTTGCTTCAGATGTGATGGAGTGAAAATACTCAATTACTAATTCCTTATCTGGAGCTCTGTGCCTGAGATGGAATGTAGCTAATAGTGAACACATGGCCACAGGATTTGTGAGCTCTAGTTACAGTCTCAGACAGATACAGTGGCGGCCCCCTCAATAATTATATAATGAAGCACATATTATCATCGTCAAACTTGCTGAGAATGCAGGAAATGGCGTTTCACGCCTCTTAGATTTCAAAAATGTCTGGGGGAAGCATGCCCCCGGACCCCCATAGCAACATCGGGCCCTCAATAATGGGCTGGAGAATGCAGGAAATGGCGTTTAATGTCTATTAGATTTCAAACATTTCCGGGGGAGCATGCCCCCGGACCCACCTACTAAAATCAAGAATGGGCCCTGAGATAGTCCAATAATATTAGACCTCGGGTTTTGCTATCTGATGGACCCGAGTATTCAATCAGAAATAACAGATGAAAAAGAATTGAATATATATACGTTTTATGTTATAGAACTAGGCCCTGATAATCATGATGCAGGAAATCGCGTTTGTCGCCTCTTAGATTTCTGGGGGAGCTAGTTGCGAAGGTAACTTGCAATCTATTCCTGTACTGTCCGTATATATGTAGAGTTACGATTCCACTCATCGGATTCCTCTGCAGAATAGCGAATCAGATCTGATTCGCACTTTAGTAGTTAATTGTGACATATTTGAGATATTTTCCATGCATGAAAAAATATTAGTATTTTAAAAGGAATACAAATCAATAATTCTGAAACAATTTTTAACATTGTAGAAGGTTTAGAAAATTATTTTTTGCATTTACAGAAAATGGACCCCATCTTAACTTTTACATGTTGAATTTGGCTGCCACTGACTGGGTCTCTTCTTGATTCTAGCTTAAATTTACTTATCAGGTCATCTACTCATGTAAATTTATGTCATTTCAGTTAAAACACTCATTTCAGTTTAAAAAAATAGAAAATATTTCACAATTAACTTCTAAAGTGCGAATCAGATCTGATTCGCTATTCTGCAGAGGAATCCTGTGAGTGGAATCGTAACTCTGCCTACGGACGGTACGGGAGCAGATTGCAAGAGTTACCTTCGCAACTATGGGGGAGCATGCCCTCTCCCGGACCCCCTAGCAATATCGGGCCCTCAAGACTGCCCCCCATCCCCCCCCCCAATAATTTTCCGCTTCCGCCGCCTATGAGACACTATCATGCTTTCTTTGGAATGACATTACTGCTGATATAATTATAGTACCATTAACTACTACTGATCAGCGACCTTGTTTTGGCTTTCAAATATATTCTGTTTCCGGTGCGGCATTCCTGTGCAGTGGAGTTTTCATCAATATGGAATGAATATATGTGTCAATTTGGTTTAAGTTGATCTCCATTGATAAACACAATTGGATGATTTTTGTCTCGACCACGATAGTGGGAAGTGAGACGTATATAGCGGTCACGGTATCAGTAGCCTATTTCACCAACATTGCAAAGTATACTTTTCTAGCAAAGTATACTTTGAAGGAGAAATTTTCAATTTAAGGATAAATTGATTAATTTTATTATACTGAATTTATTACATTATCACAGCCAAAATATTCAGTATAATAATTGTGCATACTTTTAATCATAAAATACATGCAGTCGTTAGTTCTATATGAAATAATGCATTTCGGGAAAAATAAATGATTGCTCCCTCAAAGTATACTTTGCAATGTTGGTGAAATAGGCTACATAGTCAATTCGCTCTCAAGTCATTCTCATTTTGGTCCGTTCGCTCTCATTGGCATTGCGTTTTTCACACAGGTGCTTCTAGCGTGTCTTGGATGGTCAGTTATTGTTTGTATATGTGGCTGTCACTGGATAAATGGGGCTTATGGGTTTTGCGACCAGTGTAGATCGAGATCCGCCTGTGCATCTGCACAGTCTGATCAGGATCTGCACTGTTCGCCATTCCATCAATAAAACATCTGTTATATCACGTTATCATGCTACAGGAGTGCTATTTTATCTGGAGCTACACTGATCACAAATCCCATAAGCCCCATTACTCCAGTCCAGTAACAGCCACATATGCATGAAACATCTTTCTAAACAATGTGTAAAGCAATTTTGATTGTATAAAACTGTATCAATACACATCAAACTAACGTAAATTCAATACTTTAAATCAAATACATTCACTTCTGATTATCAATAAATATTGGCCGCCGTCTTTAAGATTTTTAAATCATGTGCCACAGTGATTTGGTTGGCTAATGGAGACTGGCTAATGGAGACTAGCAAATGACGTCGGTCTCCTGCAGGGACTAAACTACGATGTTTCCAGGGGCTGAATATCGGCCGCTTCCCCAACCCTCGGGCCGTTTTTTCCCCAATCATCAAAAAAAGAATTAACTCGGATCATGAATGTTCGCGTCTTTTAGGGCGAAAATGCAAATTTATATCTATAATCAAGTCCGGTATAAATCATGCGACCGTAATCAAGTCGGCATGATTGATGCAGAATTTTCAGTTTTTGTTGTTGATCAAGTCATAAATCAGCTGGTCTGGTAATCCCAATTCCGGACCGAAATTCATTCCAAACGTCCCGGAACTGTTCGCCACCATTTTGCTTCATCCGAGATTATAAGTTCGTCCCAATTATGTGAACACTTAAATTTTAGCGATTCCCCACATATACCAATTATTATAATTTGCTCAAACTTCAACATACTTGTATTCCCATACTACACTGGCCGAACTATAACCAGCACATGTGTGTCATAATGAAACTGTTGTTTTTTTGTGTTTTTTTTTAAAACTCTGTAAGATAGGCTGAACGTCTGGATTTACACCATTTACTAACATCAAAAAGATTCCCAATTCAAGGAAATTCACGCGCTAATTTTTCCCAAATAAAAATAATAGGCCCCTTCCCAAAATTCCTGGCTTAATCCCTGTCCTGTATTTTTTTCATCCTGCCTGAACATTTTGGATCAAATAAATAAAAGTATCACTAAATCATTAAAAACCCTCCATAATTCGCATAATTATTACAATTCGTACACGGGCCGAAACGTCCATGGTCCGAAACGTTGACAGTCCGAAATGTCCATATGCGTAAATCTGATCAGCATTAATGATTGACGCTGTATTGATATATACATTACAAGTATTTAAACATGTTTACCGAGTGTACCATATAATGACCAAAGTGGGCCGAAATGTCTTGGTCCAAGATGTCCATAAACTGACAGACACTACAATCAAGTCGGGTCAGACGTTTGAGAGTAACGTCCCTTCGTTATGTTTTTGTTAAGATTGGAGAAAATCGTATATTTTTATCATTTTCCCTATGCCGAATAATACTTTCCTCTATTAAACGCCCACCCAGGACTTCGGAGCCAGTGGTGATTCTATTAAAATCTTTACAGTATACATAGACCAGGGCTCCAGATAAGGAATATGACATTGAGTACTGTTACTCCATACTTTTGAAATCAATTGGGTATTCTCAATTTTCAATTGGGTATTTTAAAAACGTTACCCCATCAATTTTTTTCAATTGGGTATTTCGATATTTTGATTACAAAAACCGATTCGGAAACAAATCGTACTAATTTATGTATTAATGGTACTGTTTTGTTGTTCATATAATTAATTGAAGCAGTGTTATACTTACATGTGTATGGTAACACTGCTTCACTTACTTATAAGAACACCAAAATGATTAGTTCAAGTTTTCAATGATTCCAAGTACATATAAGTAACTGTTACTAGAGTAATTGGGCTTATGACATTTGTGACCAGTGTAGTTCCGGATCTGCTAGCACACTTATAGTTATAAGTTATGTAACAAGCAGTATCGTGTATTCACGATTTTGTTGCGCCATGTGTCACCAATTTTCTACGAAAAAATCTGACATGATCCGATTGTGTTATTTATAGTGTCTGTCGCTACTACGATTATATTCATTGGTGAATTCGGGCGCCGTTCAACTCGTCCTATTTTAACTTAGTTAATTCGACCGTCATTTTATTCAACGTGTGCGTTGGTCGAAATAGTAATAAAGTTACCATATTTTCATTTATTACTTATGATACTGTCCCGCATGTAAAATATAAATCTGAAACATTCAACATAATAAAATGTCTGCTGTGCCCCGCCCTCCCCCAGAACCAACTCCACTGTACCATTTATTTTATCTGTGCGGGATAGTCGTTTACGAATGTCTACGGACGTTTTTCGTTGCATCTCCTTGAGTAGACTCGGGGTCGCCGAAACAAGCAGTTTCACACATCGATTTCACAATAGTGTCGCATCACCGTTTTTTTTTCCACAATTATTGATTTGAAAATCAGTAATATTTTCCGTAAATGACGTGGATTGTGACAACAAATTCAGAGGTAAAGGAGAATTGAATTCCGGCTCGCGTGAACTCTGAAGTTTGTGTCAACTTTCGCCATAATTGATAGGCCCCGTCTTATCCGATTTTTTTTCTCAAAATCAATATGGGCAAAAACGGCCGATGCAATAAGGGTGTAAGTTCTAGATTTGGGATCATTAACTTGAACGGTACTCGAAATAACTGCCGTGTGGTGGGTTTCTAGAGTTTCGTATCGAGTTGGACCCGCTGATTCTGAATCGCTCCCTCTAAATCCTGGAGTTCAAATCGAAAACACCCGAAATACAGCGAGACATTGTCCGCAGCTAGAGCCGGGACCAGACTTTGTAAACATTGAATGGCCGATCACACAGATCATCGGCGATGATTTTGTACGATTGTATACATGAACAAATCTAGCAGTACGCGACAGACTGAAAATACATTTGAGGAGTACGCTAGAGGATAAAAAAGAATTGCGTACCGGACATTTTAATTGCTTTTTGGTACGCATTGTTAATTGATCATCTGGACCTCTGCATAGAAACATATTATAATATCCTGTGTGTGTCGACACTCAAGGCATGTCCCACTGTGCCTGTCTACTTTCTTGGGAGGACTATCACCTGTAATTTGAGAACCGACTAGTCATTTGGACTACTAGAATTCTTCTCTTTGTCCGCAATGAGTCTTATATTTGGTGTATACATGCTACATGTACAAGCAATTAGTAAGGTTCCAAACATACCAAAATACATTTTGACATATTATTGTATATTTGGTTGTCCTTGATCTGAACCATGAAGTGATGGAAATTTTACCTGAATGAAGCAGATAATTAGCAATACTGGTACTTGCACTATTGAAATTAAGGCATGTTATTTTGAATGTCCAGCAGGAAGGCATGTCATGCCTTATGGGACTATGGAGAACACTGTATTGTAATTCCAGTGTTTTCCTGGGTATTTTGATGGGGTGAGGTGGTGGCACACAGAACCGAGTATTATCACCAATATAGAAGAGTATGCGTAATTAACGAATGGGATTCATCTTTTCTGGAATCCCATGTCTCACCTGGTCGGGCCATCATATAGTTGTAAAGTGTATTGGAGAGTTTGGTCGGATTATGCCCCGTGATAGTGTTGCTGGTGTGTTTTTGGGGCACCTGGCACCAGCTCAAGATATTATGATTTCAGCACTGAATATTGTTATTATTGTTTGTGTTGTAAATATTGTGTGTTGATCATGTAATTTTCTCCCTTTTGGCGGTCCAATATGGGATTCGACCCTGTTGACCCGTCCGTATATGTCATGACCTTAGCTGCTTAACAGACGTGTTTCAAATCAAATCAAAATAATTTTAGCATGTCTGAAAAAACACTGTGGGGTGCAATGAATTTAAAAATTAAAATAATTTCAGTATGTCTGATAGATATTGTAGGGTGCGATGTCCATACACTGGGTTGTACATGTAGCTTTTGACATAGTAAATAATGTCAGTATATGTCTGACTAATAATACAGCGGTGTGTGATGTCCATACATTGTGGCGTGCGATATCCTGTACATACACTGTGGTGTGCACATATGTCTTAAAGAACAATTTACAAGTTAAAAATAGTTTGAATGTGATCACACATGTATGCAACCACCATATTTTCCTGGCCCCTTCCATTTTTAAAGAAATCACTGTACACAATGCCGAGTTACCTGTACTTGTAATTACCTCCGCAGGGCTCCAGATAAGGAATTAGTAATTGAGTATTGTCGCTCCATCATTTCTGAAACAATTGGGTATTTCAAAATTTGAATTGTGTAAAATACAATCACACTACTGTTTACACATCAACAGACAGAAATTATTTAATAGTTTGCTTCTAAATGAAAACACATCTTGGTATTTCATTAGAATTGTCTCCTTGGACACAATTCTAATGAAATACCAAGATGTGTTTTCATGGGAAAATAGAAAAATATGCTATATTTGTGGTCTGTTTATTGTTTTCTGTAGCATGATAAAGATACCACAAAGTTTTCATTGCTTTTTGATACTCACTACTTCTGATTTCAATTGGGTTTTTGGTAATTTTAATTGGGTATTTACGCAAAAACTCACCTTATCTGGAGCTTTGCCTCAGACACTTTCATTTTCGGAGCCTAACTGAACTTGAAAACCAATAACCACTGTCAAGTATGTGGTTGATAATCAGGTGACTTTCACTTACTTTTTTTACTTTGATTACTTAGTTACATGTATTTCCATTGGTTGAGGTTTTTAACCCCTGTCTGTAAAGCAATGGGTGTAGCAATCACCCCTGTGTCTCTCTGACGTTTGTGTGTAGACATTCTTTACAGTTTTGCTAAACGCAGAAGCTATACTGACAACCCTTACAGTTTGGTCATTAACTTTCTGGGCGGGGGTATGCCACTCTCTGATAGCATATTTGTCAAGCTTCTATGTTCAATACTATTGGCGCTACAGCAACCAAACTTGGACAACTTCATCAACTGGCAGTGTACACCTATAACCAATGTGTCAAATATGTGACCATCATGTGACCAACTACATTTTCATTTGAATTACTTATTTATTTATCTTAGTTAGGGTTTTCCATTTTGGCAGCCATAGGGTGAAAATGGAGATAGCGTTATAACCAGAAGCGCTTTATTTCAGCTCTAGTGCATTGTTGATAATATTACGTTTCAGCATCACTATAAACAATCCAACTGTTCGGCACTTCCCTGGAAACATTGCTTCAGTAAGCAGTGGCATGGGTAATACATGTTAATGCGCCTATCATTTTCTTAAACATTATGTTATGCACGCGGTGCCTTGATTTGCTGGCCGAATAATGGTTATGGCCACTTTAAAACCCATTAAAGTCTCTTGTTTCGTTTCAATTTTAATATCCCTTCGCGTAGCGAAAAGGGGATATACCCCTTTTCATAAATGGACTAGTATATTAAGATATACAAATCCATTCCAGTTACTTAGGGTGAAAGGGTTAAGGTTAAATGTACTAGCTGTCTAGTCAATAGCCCCGGCAGCTGCTAAAGCAATACATGTGGCATCCTTCACCCACCATACTGTGCACATGTCAGGAAGTGTTTTTGTCTATCCAGATCAACAAGCTTCATTACTACAGATAATGTGAGGGTGACTAGGCAATTTCTCCCTGTAACAGGATATCCATTATTCTCAGCCAGTGTCATATAGGCCAGTACTAACTGCAACTTGGGGGGGGAGGGGGGGCCGTTTCACTAAAACTTTGTACGACTAAAATGTTCGTAAGTGCAACATTATGATAGTCAGTAAATTTCACATTAACAATATAAACAATTATTGGATTTATATGTATTGAGCATAGGCTGCATATGCAGCCTATGCTCAATAAATGTAAATCCATCAATTGAAATTTCCAGACGATCCGAAATGTGCTCTGTTAGTCGTAGACAATTAGGTGAAACGGGCCCCTGGTCTGCAGCGCACTAGATAAAAGTAATAGTAATCTGCTATCTGAGATATAATAACTTGTCTGGCCTATATTATGTAGCTGGTTTAGGGTAACATGAGATTTCTATGGAATATAATGATGCTCTATGTGATAATTTCAGCGAAATTGGAAGAGAAAATTATGAAATTGTTCTAAAGCATCAGTGACGCACATTATATATTGTCTCCGGTCCATTTAAGCCATTTCGTGCCGAGGATACGCCATTATGTTTGCGGAAAATCGTAAATGTTTTTCTTATATGCGCTCAGAAGTATATCTCGCGACCACCAGTTGAACAATCTCGTTGAAACGGTACAAATGGGTGGTCACACTTTACATCGACTTTTATTGAGAAATAAGAAAAATGAAATATTTAATAAATTTCATACCCGTAAAGGTGTATTCTGCATGTAATGTGTTACCCCTTTGAACCCGAAATCCCGCTATAGCGGTTTATGCAAAAAGTTCAGATCCAGGTGAGCCGGCTCGTAACGAGCCGTCTCATCAGGATCTGTACTTTTTGAAAGTAATTTTAATATTTCTTACAACAAAAACAGCCCCTTTTCATAAATGGACGAATCTGAAAATCATTTTGTGACCATTGGATTGGTCGGAACATTAGCATATCACAGTCCATTCCAGTTCCTTAGGGTTGAAAGGGTTAAAGGCCATGTGTCTCAGATGTTCAATAGTGGTTTTTTATCAACCTGAAATGCAACACTTTTATTTTGATTTCAACATCAAAACAGACTATAACAAACAGGAGACATTTTTTTATTCTCGAATATCAGTATCTCGATGATATCCCCTATCTTGATGATTCACTAAAGTCCCAAATTATATCCTTATTTGTTTAATATAAATTTCCTCGGCTATCTCGACCATGCCCTATCTCGTATATGTTCTCTATCTAGACTGTTCATTCAATCTCTTCACTATCTCGATCACATAAACGCTTAAATAAATCGCCTAAACATCTGGCTGCCAATATCGATTTGGTTTACATTAATTTCCAAAACATATCAAACTTCAGGTTGTTTGCTTAATTTGTACACCTGGATATATTTGAGTGTTTGACATGAATCATTAAGCATAATCACGCTGGTCATTTAAGTAATTCACAGAGAGTCGTGACGCCACCTTGTAATGTTGATCAGCTTGCTACCTTTGGTCATTAGTTAATTGGTGATTGTTTTCTCGGGATATAATGGGTAACATGATTTCATATTTTTCGTGAAAATATTCGACCATTTCACTTCATCGCTATCTCGAACCTAGTCCTATCGCGACTAGTATATGGATGATCTCCTTTCGACTTCGAGATACTGGTTCTCGACTGTATATGTGTACATGTTATGTCACATGTGGTTATGCCCAATCATAATAGTCTTTTATTTATATTACTCAGGGTGACACAGCTAGTTGATACTCAACTCAACTCAACTCAACATATCTTTATTTACATCCCATTACAGTGAATAACATGCAACATGGGGAAATAAAACAGAGTATATATGCATGGCGGTATCTGCTACAGTACAATATAGTGGTTTTTCAAATATGTAAATACCGTATAGTATTCAAATGCACGAAATATATTACTATTGCATGTCCGTATTAAACATGAATATGCGCAGTGTATGTATGTTTCTGGGGAAAGCCAAATCCATCATTTTTCCTAGTAAGTATAGGTAATTGCAGAGAATTACTTGCGATGCGGATTATCGACAAAAATAGTGGTGTCGGTACGCCGAGTGGATTATATTACAAATGTATCACGTACTGAATGTGGACGTACTGAATGTGACGTACATGGTTTACAAACATGTCTGCGCACAGAGATACGTACTGTAAATGCTCAACAGTGTTATCAACAGAAGCCTAGATCGAAACGAAATATCTAGGAGACTGTTATATTCGGGTACTACTCGGGTATATGTACAAGTCTGATATCCTGCAGGTGTCAGTAAATATTATATTCATTTCATGTGATTTTCATCTCAGTTCGGATGGAAACACGAGATGTAACAAAATTTCATGTTTATCAATGACAAAAACGTTTTAAATTATTCTTAAAGAAGCATACGATTAAGTGCATGTATTAAATTCAATACATGCTTAACTAACTAGATTCTTGGAACTACACTTCTTAAGACTACAATATCGGAACACAGGTGAAAGACTCGGACCTGTGACAAATGCCCATTACAAACAAGAGGGCCATGATGGCCCTAATTCGCTCACCTGACTCCATGAACACCAGAGGAGAATGTGACATGGAGTTCAAATGTGTTTTAAAAAAAATTGTTTTTAGATGGCGGTCATCTTGGATTAAGCGATGACTCATTTTACCAAATATGAAAATGCTTCATCCAAGGATCTTAACTTACTATGAAGTTTGGCAACATCGGCCATGTGGTTCCTGAGAAAAAGACGTTCAAAATCTCGAATAAATGGACCTTTTGGCGGCCATCATGGATGTCATAATCATCCGATTCCGACAAATATTGCACCAGAGCAATCGCCTCATCGATACCTTCAATTTGATATATGACCTGAGCATATTCGGTTAAAAATAAAATTTGACCCTAATTTGACCCCACGGGCCACGCCCATTTTTGACCCCGGGGTCATCGTTTTAACACCTTTGAAAGAGCATTCTACATGAATTATTCCTACCAAGTTTCGTCGAAATCCGGCTGGCGGTTCATGAGAAGAAGATTTGTTAATAATTTCTGCTATTTTTAGACGGCGGCCATCTTGGATTAGCGACGACCTCCGTTTTAACAACTGAAAAGGCTTCACCCATGGACCATAACTGTGAAGTTTGGCCACCATGGGCCAAGCGGTTCGTGTGAAGAAGAATTTTGAAATCTCTAAAAAAAGAACGATCTTTTGACCTTTCGGCGGCCATCTTGGATAACATGACCATCCAATTTCGACAAAAAATGTACCAGAGCGATCGCCTCTCTGATACCTTCGATTTGATATAGACATGACCATATTCGGTCAAAAATAAAATTTAACCCCAATTTGACCCCACGGTACACGCCCATTTTTGACCCCGGGGTCACCATTTTAACAACTTTGAAAGAGCATTGTACATCGATCATTCATAATAAGTTTCGTCGAAATCCGGCTGGCGGTTCATGAACATTTTTTTGAAGAATTTGTGCAATTTTTAGACTGTGGCCATCTTGGATTAGCGACGACCTCCATTTTAACAAGTGGGTGGGGTAATGGATTTTTTGTAATGGGCATTTTTTGTGTCACAAGACCCAATCTTCCACCTGTTTATCGGAACACCTATTCCAGAATTAAACAGTAAACTGACTGAAAGAAAGTTTTTAATGAATGGTGTTTTTTGTCCGTTCAAGAAACAAGGTCACATACTGGCAAGCATTGTGGATCATTGTGAATTTGGCACTGTAAATACACATTAAAAATCATTCCAGCAACATACTCAACATATCCTGATCTGGTGTCAGGTGCCCTTACAATACCGTAGCTCTTATCATCTTGTCTGAATCCTGGTGAGATCCACAGTTGAACTATGAATACATGCATACCCTCACAACTTCTGCCAGCTGTGTTAACCCACGCACGCCTAAGTAATTTCAATTATATATTCTACAGTGGAACCTGGTCACCAGGGCGTTCGATTTAGAGGTGTTACACTGTAAATCAGACATATGACTATGCCAAGGTTTTGTTTGTTTGTTTGTTTGTTGGGGTTTAACGGCCTATCAACAGCTACGGTCATTTAAGGCCAGGTCAATGGGTTTAGTACTAAATCCCATATATTACCTGTACAAGTACATGTACATTTTCAAGTAAATGTACAAATGGGGGGAAAATACCAAAATCGAACTGAATTTACAATAACAAAAATATATATTCAGCCCTGAAATCAGAATAATCCTGATCTGATGCCAGGTCCTCGCCACACCAGAATCACTTGGCCCCTCCCAAAAGCAGTAGGATCAGTAATAATCTTACTACTTTTATAATGGACAATAACCCAATTCAACTCCCAGGTAACAAAAGAGCCAAAGACAAAAACGTACCGGAGGGCCAAACCAGGCAAATAGTGATTCCTATAAGGAGGAACCCCTACCGTTAATTTACGCCGTCTCGTTCGCCCGACCACCACCCACACTATGCCAAGGTATGCGCCTGTGATTTGCTAACTTCAACATGCATTATCATCATAAATATACACCAATGAAACCCATAAAATTCAGGATACAAAGACTGCCTGCGTGCCCGGTTTAGAGAGGTTCTACTGTATGTTGAATTTAATATTTATTCCATGAACGAGAAAAGGCGTCATTGTGTAAAAACTCAGAAACAATGTACAAACGATGCAGATCCAGATGAGACGGCTCGTTTCGAGCAGGCTCATCTGGGGACGGTTTCACTAAAGTGTGTACGACTAAGACGAAAAATTGAAATTGACAACAAAGTTGGCATTAGCAGCCGATGAAGGTAAATCTGTGGTGGATTCTTTCACATTTAACTCTTTGCATGCTAGCGGTGAAAATAACATTCAACAACTTACGAGTATATTTCTTATTTATGATATTTATAGCGAGAAATAAAAGAAACTACAATGAATTGTCGTCTGCTATATTTTAACTATTTATAGCCCACAAATTTCCCAGCATGCAAAGAGTTAATGACCCATACATATAGGTGGAAAATCGTAGCATTAGTGAACAACATAAACATGTGAAGTAAATTTATATAAATCTTCAGATGGTCAACCATAGAACAATCATTAGTATAAAAAAATGTTCTTTAGACTTTTCTTGTTTACTCTATAATATAATTAAATGTATTACATTACCAAGGTGAGGGATCACGTGGTTTCCGAACGGCATGAGATCATGTTTTTTAGATGTGTTTATAGTAGATTTCCTTTAATATCTTGCTAATGGAATGCTGATTATTTTTTATAAGATTTACCGCAGCAAATGCGGGTACACGTTGCCCTTTATTGCATAGGCGGCTTTAATCTCATAATTATGTCGTTTTGACGAAGACTCGGTTACCGTAAATAAATAAAAACAAGAGCACGTGAATGTAAGAAATAAACGTTACTCGATTCTTTGCGAAATTTATAAGTTATTGTAAAGAACTTTCAGAACACCAATAAAACACATATGCCAATGTATTTGGTGCGCTACATCTCATCAAAATCCGTCCGTTTGTTAAGAAGATTTTAATGAAAATCTACTGTAAAAATGACGTCAAAATCAGGTTCGGAAACCACGTGATCATACACCTTGATTACATTATTACTATCAATACCGGAGCCCCATACTGACCTTTAAGTAATAGTTACTGCCCTAATCGAGGTGTTCATGCGTTTGAACAACCTACATGTGCCCATGGAACACCGATTCATGGGCACATGTAGGTTGTTTAAACACATGAACACCTCGATTAGGGAAATAACTGACTTACACATCTACTTACCGACTACCGTTGGCTAGTATTCAGTGGAAATTTTGAATTTCCATTTGACATTAAAGGAACTGTCTCCACAGTTATGCCAGCCGATCAATAACATCCATGTACGCATGCTGCCAGTGGGATTATACGTGTCCCATTGACATATTTCTCATTATTATATTTGTGTTTGATATCTAACGTATACGTATACGAAGCAAGCACTCAGTATGCTGCATAATATGCATTGGAACATGCTTGCATAAATCATACTAACTCACAGAGAATACCAGGCTAGTGTAGTTTCAAATACCAGTTTATCAGGCAAGACTAGGCCGTGTCCGAGCCGAGCCTCATTATCTTAATATCGAAAACACTAGACTAGATTTTTTTTATCAGGTCACGTTTTATGCTCGCCAATGATCAAATAAACAGTTTTGGTTGAAAAGAACGCGGACTTGTTTACGTTACGTGATTAGTCTGACGTCGTTCGGTAACGTCATGTGACGTCGTTCGTCCAATAGAACGTCGCTTTTCAATTCGATGTAATCCGGATATTCGTATCAGGTCGATTCGTTATACAGTAGTATGTTATCAGTCGGTACGTATTGGGTCAATACAAAGCTCGTTTCCCGATAACAAATAAGTAAACAGTACAGTGGAACATCTCGAAAACCGTCACCCTAGGAGGTCCGCAGGGTGTCCAGCTTAGATAGGTACCACTGTATCAATGAATGGCAGCGTTAAACGAAGCTTATGCCCTCGCTGTCTGCCTTGATAATAATAAAAAAAGTCCTCGGTGACCTTAAAATTGGGCGGTCGTACTGGTACATGTAGCATTGATAATAAAATAAGGATGTTAAAATTATTGCCTTACACGTTTGTCTTATTACAAAGAAGGTGAACCTAAGTCCTCAGTGACCTTGACCTTGGGCGGTCGGATGTGGGTAGCATGCATAACAAAGCACGATCACAGTGTGGCCAAATATTATCAAAATCGGTGAAGCAGTTCATGAGTTTTTGAAAAATGAAAGGTGTTACTAACGTACGTATGCATGTACGTACGTACGCAGTACATGGACTAACGCTATATCCCATATTGTCTATCGGCAAGGGGATAATTAAACAGTCCATGCAGATTTGTTTTCATTTTCAACCGTGAAAAAACTACAATCAATGCCATATAAATGAAACGCAATGGGGTCCTCAGGGTGTCCGGTTTAGACGTGTATACATAGCCCACCACGTTCTCTGTCAAAACATTGACGAAGTGATAAGCACCCGGCCATGTAGACTATATTTGTAATTGAAGGGCCTCTCATCGCCTGGTGCATTGCGTACAACTGTACATGCACGTGCAGCATATGAATGCATATATCTATTATTGGATGGTCAGTTATCAAAGTCATTTACGAGGGGTGTTCAATAATTAATTTCCCAACACATACATGATCACAATAAAATGAAATGACATTAATTTAATGAATGAAAACTATTAGCATAATTAAAACAACAGTAACATTTAAAGACACGTGCATGTGTAAAGACACAGGTATGTGCATAATGTGATGAAACATGTTTAATTTTGGAAACAATAATTAAATGATAGATTTACATGGACTGTCTTTATCAAATTGTGCTTATAAGTCGTCTTGAAAAGAATCGGTATTTGGTAAAATATGTTTTTTATACCAAATCATAAATAGCGTTGTGAACGCTAGTTTTGTTGACAGTCGATGGTACTATTGTTATTTAGTAATTACACATGTGTCTATAAATAGCAACATAGTATATGTGTGGAACAGTATTTTGATTTCAAAGTAAAAAAATTTTATGTTTCACTAAGTGTGCTTTCTGGTACTGAAATAGCGAACGGAAATACGTTACCAACTATCTCCCCTCTTCATCAGAGTCAATTGTAGTACATTGTATTCATATATCATCAGTTGGGTATCTGTAGAGTGCACATCAATAACAATTTAATCCTTCATATGTTTAGCCACAGTGACTGTATTTTCACATGTTGTTTCAGTAATAAACCAACTTATTATAATTGATTAAACTTAAAGTGATTGATGCAGTTCATTCAACAATGAAACATGCGTTTTTGTACGATAATACAACTATTCTCAGTCAAAATGCAGAATATATCATAGTTGTCTGCCAGTCCACATGTACATGCATTTTATTATTATAATGCATAAATTTGACATATTATGTCCTATTTTTGTATAACTGGGATCAAGTGAACAATGTTCTCGAGCCAAAAAAGTGTTACAGCTATTTCATTTTATCTTAAATATGCACTGATCACAAGTTATCAATAAGCATAGCTTAAGTTCGACGCGTATGTTCTAAAAGGCCGGCACTAGTTTATATTCAATATCATTATACACTAAGTGTAATAAATGTGCAAATCAGACGGGTACAATAAAACACATTAGGTAACCAGTATATGCTTAGTATGATGATGTGCTCCTGCAATAAAGCAAATCTAACATTTGTGTTGATGTAATATTATATTTAGTAAAGCTCCTTGACTGATTTATAAAGAAACTCAGCATAACCTCTTATGCCATCAGTAAACTCGTTAATAAATATCATAGTAAATGATCACGCAAGTAAGATCCTCTCTATATATATATATAGCACTGTTTTTGAGACCGGATGAAATATGCCACTTCACGAGTGGGTGTAGGTTTATAACCGTTGACACCTTTGTGTTACTTACTGAACGCCCCTCAATTATATCCCTATTTTTGTCGTTGACAAGTGTCTTTCCACGTGCTAAACTATACGTAAACAGAAATATACTGTAGACTACGTGTGGGAGATTCACCAGGTAAGCTTTTATTTAAAGTATTTCAACAATGTTCTACATTATAGTTTTGACATTTCTGCTGCATATATATGTATATATATTTTTGTTTATACATCTGTCCACGGCATTGACACGATTTGTGTTTACATATGCGTCACTGGCACGGAGAAGGACTTTGCAGCATTTGTAAGGCGAATATGTGTACCTTTATCATCATTCACCATCCAAATTAGCATTTTATGTTCTACATGTAATTTGCTGATCGCAAAACATCAACAACTTCTACATTGATGACATGTAGTAAATATAGGAAATGGTATTGATCAAATGGCGATCAACATATGCAATGATCAAACTGCGCTGCGCGAATGCGCAGACTGATCCGGGCTACGCTAGCTATCGTAAGACCGCTTTTCTTAGCGAGTGTTCCTTGTGTAAAGCTATCAATTCACACAATGTCCATGGACACACAACGTGAGTGATTTGCCGTGAAGCACGACTTTTTCGTACCAAGGTTTGTATACAGATGCCAACTTTTCTTTTGCCTACAGAGGTGTTCAAATTACTTACCAACCTCTGATAAACAATAGAGTCGATGTGTAACCTAGGAGATTTAGTTTCCAGTTGCTCTGTTTAGTAAGAACGAAAGCATGCGCACCGAGTGGTAAATAGCAAATGCATGTTTACCAGTGAAATCTGTCTAAATTTCTTTACTTTAACGTAAATAATTCAGGCGACGTTCATTATATAATCTGTTCAGGTAGCAGTCATTAACTTTTCACTCATTTTCCAGTGCAAACCTCTCAGCCACCAACAATCTGGGCTTGAAATTACCGGTAGGTGACCTCAAACGTTGACTGTTATCAAGACTTTACTGTAAACGTAATTTATTAACGCTGTGACCGTCCAAACGGCCAATAATAGATCGTTATCTGTACATATACTAGGTAGTTACCGGCATGACTGGACAAATTTCACATGAGCCTGATATCGTACCGTATCCACTGTTTGGCTTCTATTTCACGCACAGTGGTTTTGTAAACGTGACTTTCACCAATCTTAAGACCTTACTTAACAAAAACTGCAATTTCATTCTCTCAATTAAATTTCAGAAGCATTAGTTCAGCTCATTACATAATGATAGTTTTTGTCGCGCCCGCTTGCGGAAAGCGCGATATAGTCGGCCGTTTGGCGTACGTACGTTTTTGTTTTTGTTAAAGTTTTTGGTTAAGCTGTAAGGTTAAGTTTTTTGGTTAAAGTTTTTGGTTAAGTTGTTTGGTTAAGTTTTTTGGTTAAAGTTTTTGGTTAAATTCTTTGGTTAAAGTTTTTGGTTAAGTTTTTTGGTTAAGTTTTTTGGTTAAAGTTTTTGGTTAAAGTTTTTCGTTATACTATATCTCTGCAACTGCTTTGCCCATTACCTTGAAACTTCACATGGGTGTTTATCATCATCTTTATTTTCATTCTACCCCCATCCCGTGCGGCCACTGTGCCCAATGTCAAGGTCAAATTACTTTGAAGTTTTTGGTTAAGTTTTTTGGTTAAAGTTTTTGGTTATGTTTTTTGGTTAAGTTTTTTGGTTAAAGTTTTTCGTTATACTATATCTCTGCAACTGCTTTGCCCATTACCTTGAAACTTCACATGGGTGTTTATCATCATCTATATTTTCATTCTACCCCCTCCTGTGCGGCCCCTGTGCCCAATGCCAAGGTCAAATTACTTTGAATTTTTTGGTTAAGTTCTTTGGTTAAAGTTTTGGGTTAAGTTTTTTGGTTAAAGTTTTTGGTTAAGTTCTTTGGTTAAAGTTTCTGGTTAAGTTTTTTGGTTAAGTTTTTTGGTTAAGTTTTTCGTTATACTATATCTCTGCAACTGCTTTGCCCATTACCTTGAAACTTCACATGGGTGTTTATCATCATCTATATTTTCATTCTACCCATCTCCCGTGCGGCCCCTGTGCACAATGTCAAGGTCAAATTACTTTGAAGTTTTTGGTTAAGTTTTTTGGTTAAAGTTTTTGGTTAAGTTTTTTGGTTAATTTTTTTGGTTAAAGTTTTTCGTTATACTATATCTCTGCAACTGCTTTGCCCATTACCTTGAAACTTCATATGGGTGTTTATCATCATCTATATTTTCATTCTACCCCCCTCCCGTGCGGCCCCTGTGCCCAATGTCAAGGTCAAATTACTTTGAAGTTTTTGGTTAAGTTCTTTGGTTAATGTTTTTGGTTAACTTTTTTGGTTAAGTTTGTTGGTTAAAATGTTTGGTTAAGTTTCTTGGTTAAAGTTTTTCGTTATACTATATCTCTGCAACTGCTTTGCCCATTACCTTCAAACTTCACATGGGTGTTTATCATCATCTATATTTTCATTCTACCCCCCTCCCGTGCGGCCCCTGTGCCCAATGTCAAGGTCAAATTACTTTGAAGTTTTAGGTTAAGTTGTTTGGTTAAGTTTTTTGGTTAAGTTTTTTTGGTTAAAGTTTTTCCCCTGTGCCCAATGTCAAGGTCAAATTACTTTGAAGTTTTTGGTTAAGTTTTTTAGTTAAGTTTTTTGGTTAAGTTTTTTGGTTAAAGTTTTTCGTTATACTATATCTCTGCAAGTGCTTTGCCCATTACCTTGAAACTTCACATGGGTGTTTATCATCATCTATATTTTCATTCTACCCCCCTCCCGTGCGGCCCCTGTGCCCAATGTCAAGGTCAAATTACTTTGAAGTTTTTGGTTAAGTTTTTTGGTTAAAGTTTTTGGTTAAAGTTTTTCCCCTGTGCCCAATGTCAAGGTCAAATTACTTTGAAGTTTTTGGTTAAGTTCTTTGGTTAAAGTTTTTGGTTAACTTTTTTGGTTAAGTTTTTTGGTTAAAGTTTTTGGTTAATTTCTTGGTTAAAGTTTTTCGTTATACTATATCTCTGCAACTGCTTTGCCCATTACCTTCAAACTTCACATGGGTGTTTATCATCATCTATATTTTCATTCTACCCCCCTCCCGTGCGGCCCCTGTGCCCAATGTCAAGGTCAAATTACTTTGAAGTTTTAGGTTAAGTTGTTTGGTTAAGTTTTTTGGTTAAGTTTTTTGGTTAAAGTTTTTCCCCTGTGCCCAATGTCAAGGTCAAATTACTTTGAAGTTTTTGGTTAAGTTTTTTGGTTAAGTTTTTTGGTTAAGTTTTTTGGTTAAAGTTTTTCGTTATACTATATCTCTGCAACTGCTTTGCCATTACTTGAAACTTCACATGGGTGTTTATCATCATCTTTATTTTCATTCTACCCCCTCCCGTGCGGCCCCTGTGCCCAATGTCAAGGTCAAATTACTTTGAAATTTTTGGTTAAGTTTTTTGGTTAAAGTTTTTGGTTAAGTTTTTTGGTTAAGTTTTTTGGTTAAAATTTTTTGTTATACTATATCTCTGCAACTGCTTTGCCCATTACCTTGAAACTTCACATGGGTGTTTATCATCATCTATATTTTCATTCTACCCGCCTCCCGTGCGGCCCCTGTGCCCAATGTCAAGGTCAAATTACTTTGAAGTTTTTGGTTAAGTTTTTTTTGTTAAAGTTTTTGGTTAAGTTTTTTGGTTAAGTTTTTTGGTTAAAGTTTTTTGTTATACTATATCTTTTTTTTTAGTGTCCATGCCTCGCCAGAAGGCGCGACATGCAGGCCGCGGCCATCTAGTATTTTCCTTATTTCTCCACACAATTAACCCTTTCAACTGGAATAGATTTTGATATGTTAATTTTGCAAGCAATCCAACGATCACAAAATGGTTTTCAGACTACAGGTAGTCCATTTATGAAAATGGGATGAAAATGGGATGTTTTTTGTTCTCAAAAATATGAAAATTACTTTCAAAAAGTGCAGATCCTGATGAGACGGCTCGTTACGTTTGCATAAACCGCTATATAGTCCGGGGGCAAATGCACATATACGTATACAAATACGGCACCTCGTGTTAATTTTTGGCACCCGATGATTTTATAAACTTGACTGTATTCGCTTTCCAAAAGATCTGGGTGCCATTTTTTTAAACCACGGCCAATGTCAATTCAAGGTCATTGAACTTCATGCATTCTTAGAGTCCGAATACTGATATGGATATGATAATTTGCAGTTATTATTGCATTGATAACCGCATAAATTGCTCAGAAGATCGGAATAATAGATATTCTGCATCTTACTAGCAGAAACACACAAGTATTTTTAATGTACGGCGGTATTATTTTCAAAATGGCTGCCAAAAGGCTACATTTTCAAATAGACTGGTATGTAAGACAGGTAGGAGCGTAATTTCATGTATACATGCGTATAGTTGTAGTTCAAAGTATCATATAAGAAATTTAGTGATGCCGTTTCTTATACTTTACCATATTTAAATTTCAAAATGGCCGCCAAACTGAATTTAATTTTGTTTTATAAATACAGGCTAAAAAAGCTTAGTAGCGATGCCAGTGCAAATGAAATAAGTTAACATGATCGACTATTGATAATAATGTATTTGCTATTAACGGCATAATAAGCACGGAAATCATGTTTATTTTTAAAATGGCCACCAAAATAAAACGATTATAGACCAGTGGAAAAGTCAAATAGTGAACTTCACGTGGATGCTTTAATCCATGCATTCAATATCAAAGATTCTAACAATACACCAGAAATATATGAGTCAACTATTTGATGAACCTAGTCATGGTTTATATCACATTTGCTAGTCAAGTACATACTTTACACATATATTGATTACTTTGAAGTGTATACACATTTGTTCGAACACACTAGCTGTGTCTATACCCACATATTCAGTATCAAAGAATCCAGCACTCACGGTGCGAAGTACCATATGCAAATTATGTTACATACTCAATGAGGTTTTACTATATATACATGTACATGTATGCTCCTTAATTTTTGAACATGCTGCACAAGGATATTACTTAATTGGAATAGTTACACAGATTTTCTAACTTACGTAATTACTTGTAATTGTGGAGTTGCTCACTTGACTAGGTGTCACACATACATTAAATAGGTTTATAGCGTGCTCAGGGGTACCCCATACCAGGGACTAATATTTGGTTATACGGCTCTACTTATGTGCTGTATGAATGGCATATAGAGTTACATAGCACTTTTGAATGTGATGATATTCATGGCACCTGCATGGACTAAATTAATTTTCATCAATACAATGTACCGTATATACACAACTATAGAATATGTGGTTACAACGATATATTATGTTTCCATGATGTGAAATTACTCGTGTTAAGCAGCTGAATCTGATACATACACTGCATTCATAAAAATAAAGATATTCCAAGAATGATATTTGCATATGCTATGCTCTTTTTAGAAGTCAGTTCACTTAGCGAGTTGAAACAGATACTGGTTAACTTAAGTAATTTAATAATTCCTGTCATGATCAGCTTCCTCATAATGAAGGTCACCAGACTGGGTTGTTTGTCTATTTGCAAAATCATCACATGTTTATTTACAGGTGTATACTCATTACTAGTAAACCATATGGACCATAGACTCAGGGAAAATAATGTCAACTTGTCAATACAATAAAATGCGCAATTTAGGAGGACAGTAATTTTAACGAGGCGCTTAACCATTATATATGCTATTTGTATGAGCTTATATTATATAAGGAAGAACATATGTCAGAATGCTCACTGCTGATTGAGGGCTTGGCCACGTTCTTTTATGATATCCGTTACAGTGAAGAATGTATACAATGCATGCTAATATGTCATATCTTGTGCTAATCGTGTCCATTATCTGTCATCATGCTTGTACATGTATTTTCAAATTTATTTTCTGTTTTTATCACTACAGCATGGTTTATGTAATAAACTATCATTGTGCATAGTCGGATGGCACAACAGACTGCTGGTAGCGATTATACATTAGGAATGATACATGATCGGATATCATTATACTTATGAAAGCTAAGACCTTTGTGGATACGTGCTGATCTGTCTGATTTGTTAGCTAGAGATCATTGCAATGCATTGTTTCTTACATATCTTATGTGAAAGTTGCTATTTTAATAATAAGTTGGTGATATTATTTAGTATTACATGAAATACGCTGACTATATAGATCCTCTAGTATGGTGTCTGGTTAACAGTGAATCAATCCTCATTTGGATTTTGTACATATCTTTTTACTCAGAGAATGAGACATGGTTATATATTATGGGGGATGCTATCTCAATGCGAGTCCTGTATGGAAGTAACTGAGCACGGTCCCACCAAAAATTAATTATAGGTTATTAGATTTGTACGGAAATATATTTCGGCGTACGAGTTCGTTCGGCTGGACCGACGAGCGAAGAAGCGAGTCGGTCTGCCGAACGAAAGAGTACACCGAAATATATTTCCGTACAAATCCAATAACCTATTCATTATATACAAAACATGCATCATAATCATTAAATAAACCGATAGTTTGTTTGTTTATTAGTGTTTAACGGCCTATCAACAGCTAAGGTCATGTAAGGCCGGGCAAACGGGTTCGATCCCATTTTAACCTGTTGCATTGGGGGAAAAATCCCAAACTCAGAACAGAATATTTACATCGAGAACAAATATATTCAGCCCTGAAATTAGAATAACCTGACCTGGTGCTAGGTCCATAGCATACCAAAGTCACTTGGCCCCTTCCCCTAAAATAGGATTACGAATATCGTAATACTCACATTAGGGGTATAACCAGATTCAACTGTCACATACAAAATGCCAAAGACGTATGTGAGGGCCAAACCAGGTCTCCAATCGGGATTCCGGTAAGGATGAACCCCGATCGTTAAATTACCCATCGCTTGCTCCCACCTGCCACCCACTAAACCGATAGTGTGATGAAATGCGACTCTCTATTATTTTTGTTGAACAATCCGAGCGCCTGTGATGGCTTCAGTTTATGCAAATTGTAGCGTGAATGAATACTAACTTGACAACGTCATTTCGCGCATCTGAATCGATACAATACACGAAAACTAAGATGGCTGACATCACTACAGACACAACAAAACTGGGGAAAAGGCATTAAATTTGGATAAAAAGCTGTAGCGTGTCGGCGGTCAAGGGTGATGCGAACACTACACTGGTTGCAAATACCAAAGAAGTAGTAGTAAATATTGTAGTTGCGCTGCCACCAGCAACCAGTGTAGATACTTACGCTTGACCGCAAATAGGCTCAATATCGCCTCGTTTGGTATGACAAATTACAGAGACAGATGTACACGATAAATGATTTATATAGTAACCAATGTGAATGTTGATATACAGGAAACAATCGAATAAAGTCAGTATTCGCTTGACAAGCCTTCTGTTGGTAATGGCCTCGGATGTAAATGACGTCCCGGATAAGGGTCTCCGTCAAATAGATGGGCACACGTTGTATGCCTGGGATGACCCCGTCTGTTGATCAAATAGTCCAAACTTCTGGTCACTCAACGGTGGGCGTGTCACAAAGTATCCCCCATCAATGGACGTCGATTTGTTGATGGGTTCAGAAACAAAGGCTGGTATCTTCCAGTGCATGGGACCTGCCGACGGTCTGGTAAGCTACCGGGTTCCACGATCTTCTGGTAGATATTAGCTGTCGAGATCCACTATGTTCTTCTAGATATTCGCGGTGAAAACGCCACAAACCGGGTTACGTATCCCAGCTTGAGTAACGAAAGTATAACGCGCGTTAACGATGGTGATATGGGAATTACAGGTGACCAGAAGATTGCCCAAAAGTTTACAGCCCAAATACGTGGTTATAGGAGCAACGTTGTGAGTACATTCTGGTTAATACAGCGAAACAATATTCCATGGGATAATGGTACGTGTAGATCCGTTGATAGATGTGCACTGATAAATGGGACTGCTAGCTTGCAGTGTATCTTGATAGTACTAAACATGCATCATGTTGGCAAAACGAGCATGTATTCATCAGTATGTATCTCCCTGCACCACTTCAGAGTATTATAGACATGGATGGAGTAGGACAAGGTGGTGACCTAAGTGAGGATCTGTGTTTGAGGATCCCAGGTGAGGATCTCTGGTGAGGAACTGTGTTTGAGGATCCCAGGTGAGGATCTGTGTTTGAGGATCCCATGGCATGTGAGGATCCCTAGTGAGGAACTGTATTTGAGGATCTCCGGTGAGGATCTATAGTGAGGATCCCAGGTGAGGATCCCTAGTGAGGAACTGTATTTGAGGATCTCCGGTGAGGATATATTGTGAGGATCCCAGGTGAGGATCCCAAGTGAGGAACTGTATTTGAGGATCCCAGGTGAGGATCTGTGTTTGAGGATCCCATGTGAGGATATCTGGTGAGGAACTGTATTTGAGGATCTCCGGTGAGGATCTGTGTTTGAGGATCCCAGGTGAGGATCCCTAGTGAGGAACTGTGTTTCAGGTGCTGTGTTGCCGCAAATCTCGTGTTTTCCACAAACACTGGTTGTGTGTAGAGGCGTGAATCGACGAATCTAGCCCTGGTCACAAGATTGTTACTCCGCAAATACTATAAACGTAGGGGGAAGGGGGGTCAGGTTAGTTGCGACAATGCAGTTGATAGAATTCTGTCCTGGTTGTGACAATTCTCACAAAATCTATATTTTCATAAACCTAGCAGTTGGACGGACGAATGCATCCACAATAAAGCTCTAATTACCCACGATATGGTCATTGGGCGAGTGTTAGCTTTCGAATCAGTGAATTCAGAATATTAAAACAAATGCGAAATCTCCGAGACGATGTGATTACTTCGACTGTTGGAACACGACTGCTCGATGCGCGTTCAAACCTCACGCGCCTGCGAATGACGTATTTCCCATAATGCCCTGATGACGTCAAACGCAATCCAAGATGGTGGACAAGAGAGAAAAATCATTTCCTGTCAAATTGTAGAAACGAATATTATCCATTATTGGCTTCGGAAGACGATGTCAAGCGGTAACAATGTGAACAATATAATTAATAACATATTTACATTCCCTAGGACTAATTAAAGGTACATGCCCACGCAGTAGGCACAAAATGTTCTTTATATTAATTAAATAAGTGTATAATTATGTCACTATTCCACCAGTTCTAAATAGTACGAGTGCCCGCTATACAAATATAATCATTTATTAATTATCAATTTACTGTTAGCGACGCGCGGCGGTAACAGTCTATTTTGATAATGTGCAGGGACGACGACTTTCACATCACGGCTTGCGGTTCGCATGCGCAGTATACTACGCGCGCCAGTAGTATTCCCAATATGTAAACAAGAATATCGACATGTCGAAACGTCCAGGACGGAAATTGTATGAAAAAGTGTCGGCCAAAAACAAAGGCGAAATGTCTGAGTGACAGGCAGTACAGAGAGAGAGAGAGGTTAATATTGGCGAACAGATCACCAAATGGAAAGAGTTACGTGGAGATTTTAGATTTGGACTCGAACAGAGATTTTTCTTCTCAACTTCCGATACTTCACTGCGCATGTCAGAGATGTGATATGATTGACCGTGTCACGTGACGCGTGTTGGTAAAAATAGCACGAGGTCGGAAAATACCCTTTTTTGTCGCGGCATATAAAATGCGATTTAACACCAATTAATACGCGCCGTAATTAAAAATAACTCATTAGTGGGTAAACAAATGGCTCATATAAGGTATGACAGAAAATTAAAAGTAGTAGTACAGTGTAACCTGCTGCGTGGGCATGTACCTTTAATGTAACTGTCCACCTGTTTGGATGGCAAAACTTTCCTTCGAAGATACGGTTCGGAAAGACAGTTCCGACGCAAAATCCAACTGCGCATTGGCGCTGTATATGCCACAAAATATAAGGCTAGATTACTGAATCCAGCGTAAATATCCAGTAGATACGTTTTGAGTGTCCCAGACTCCGTATCGATACTTCTTAGTGGATATAAATAGACGAAACTTCACCACACGTCCCGCAAGTATTCGAGGTGGGTGGGGTAACGTCATACAATTTAGAAACTGTATGAAGGCACCACAGCCCATGTGGGACATCCCGACTTCTGTGGCGGGCTTCTGAGCCACCATAAATAGGTATAGTAGTCGCTAGCCAGCACCCGCGGTTACATGGAAGTTGGTGGGGTAGCAACACAAATTGTGGTATCATCACATCATCTGACACCACTATGGAGTAAGGAGAAATAGGTAGATGGACGGGCAGATTGAAGTAACTCGTAGTGGCATATTCATTCTTCATTATCGGTATGCAACCAGTAAAATAAAAGAAACAAAATAACTTCACTAATGGAACTGTCTCTCGACTCGTCACAAAGCCATACTTAAAGTTTAAGTTAAACACGCAAGTTTATTTAACACATGTTTTATATGCCGACCGTGTCAATGATTATTGTTAATTCCACAAAATGTTCATATAATCGTCCCGAAAAACTATGAAGCACGACTCACGAGGCCACATCAGATCAACCTAATTTAGGAGTTAAAACGATTTGTGTCGGCAATAACTGTATTTGGAATTTAACGTTATCATATTATCCCATACAGGCTATATTTGATAACATACATCTTTTGGTGGTTTTATGGACCTTGGATTGGGACATTTCCTTATTCGCGATCAACTGTTGTCAGCTTAACGAACAGGCGCGCGACGCAGTTCGGTGACAACACGACTGCGTACAATACGGCAATTTATTGGTGGGTAGCAACAATGCAAAGTCAATGGGGCAAATATGAAGGTATATAATAATAATGATTATACTATACTGAGCAAAACTAGTAACGTCCCTCCATGTTTAAGGAAAGATTCATCAAAAACCAAAAGGGTTACTTTTAAAAATCAAAATGGAAAGACAAGTTCATTCATTTCTGTATCAAAGCCAATAAATTGCATTTGGATATCTTGTTAAATATTCGAGAGATAACCGGCCAAGGGCGGTAGGGGTCAAAATCAAAAATCACAAAAACTCAGAAATGTGTTACTTAATGTTTAGAGATGGAATTTCAATAAGTAATGTGGCAAATTCAGTAAATCTCGTTAGTACCGAGTGTGGCCACCATTTGCATGAATGCATGCAATGATCCTACGCCGCATCGACGTGACGTAACGCAATACCAGTGCGTTGGGCAAATTCCTCCATTCCCGTTGTAACGCCCGTGTAAGACCGCGAACATTGTCAATCTGATGGTTAGCTCGTGCTTTGCGGCCCAGCTCATCCCATATGTGCTCAATGGGATTGAGATCCGGGGAGACCGCGGGCCATGGCATGACGTCGACGTTGTTTTGCTGTAAGTATTGAGTGGTGACCCTGGCTACGTGAGGGCGGGCATTGTCGTGCATCAATGTCACACCAGGACCATGCTGACGGATAAATGGTAAGGCATGTGCATTTGGCACATCTGCAATATAACGTTGTGCATTGATGTTGCCCTGTACAACAACCAAATCTGTCTTCCGGTTTCCCATGATCCCACCTCAGACCATTACGCTCCCTCCCCCAAACCTGTTCTTCTCAACAATGCAACAATCGGTGAATCTTTCATTTTTACGCCTGTATACCCGTAATCTTCCGTCAGCATGACTAACTGTGAACCGAGATTCATCGGTGAACAAAACTCGGTTCCAGTCAGCCCTTCTCCAGTTCAGATGACGTCGCGCCCATAACAGTCTGGCAGCACGGTGACGTTGGGTCATTATCTGACCAGTGTACGGGCGGCGTGCCCGGATTGGTTGGGCGTTACGACGTAACCGGTTGCGAATGGTCTGCCCTGAGACACCGTATCGCCTAGCAGTGACTGTGGCTGCCAATCGACGTTGACGTAAGTGTGTCAACGTAATGTAACGATCGGCTTTAGCCGTCGTTACACGAGGCCTACCTGCCGGTCGTGAACAGCCCCAGTCTGCTGGTACCGGGCTGCAAGACGATCAATCGTCTTCCGACAGCAACCAAACCGAGGCGCGACCGCCCTGGCGGCCATCCCACCCGCAAGCATCCCAATTGCCTGATTTCGCTCGTTTTCGGAAAGCCGTGGCATATCGAAAAACAGTGAAAAATTAAAAAAGTTTTTTAATTTTCCGAATAGCCCCTATCGCATGAATGGTACGACATGAACTGAATCACCTTATCGATGACAAGTATAGCGTGCACGTGCAAAAAGTGGAAATCAACGTTCCGGTCACTGGCCGCTATGTAAACCGTGTGTATCGGCTAAACTCTACACGATCGTATTCTGAACATCGCCACGGTTTAAAATACATGTACTTTGAACATGTGGTACATACATAGACAGAGCTACACCGGCTATAAAACAGGGACGTTTCTAGTTTTGTTGAGTACATTACCACAAACCTTGAATACAATCATGTATGTTTAGATTTCCAATGAACCCATGAAAACATATGTCTGGCACAATACACAATGGGGTAGCAGCATGACACGCGTACACATTAACTATCGCCTATAGCCGTGCATGTATGACAAACTGTGTTCGAATCTGCATTTATTGGAAATTAATAGGTAGCGTAGCAATCAGTAATTATAAAAGTTATGAAGCATGACATTTAAATTATCATTTCCTAAGATATGTGCTTTAATAGTTTTCTTTTATTTAATGAAACCTGACACACATATTCAGTAGATAACCATTATATGGTATTTATCCTGTTTCTGTTCTTTTGATAAATACAATACGACATTATTCTTAATTTTCCATAATTTTCCATAATATTGAACTGGCATTCAACTAAATACAATTACATACAAATACAATACATAACTAGGCATTATGTTGTAAAATATGGATATGCCCCCGTGGCATACTGGACTCTAACCTCAAAAGCAACGCAATATGCCTCCTTGCTATCGCATAGGGGGCATAAATACATTTCTGAAGATATTTTTCTTTAGAAATACGTCACTCTTCCACTCCTTCACATCTCTTTCACCGGATCTTACAAGCTTCAATTCCCTGGGTGCTGGTTTAGTCATGATAGTAAGCTTTCCGCAATAATACGATATGTTGAAGAATTATGCAGTAGCAAGGAACCATGCAGGTTACTGCAGAATTGTTCAACATATCGTACTATTGCGGAAAGCATTACTTTAGATTAATAAATGCGGCATTATGACAAAGAATACGAAATATATGCAATTTGACTGTTGAATTTAAAGGTATCACCATCCGCGACCTACTATGATATTGATAGTTGATGACTGCTTTTCTATTTCACAAATAAATTTATTATCAATATCAATGAAAATATTGACCATTTTTGTATGCCAAATGTGTTAATGAATATGTTTAAAAAGTATATATAGCATCAACTTACTCTTGACGTTCAATGACCTTGAAATGACATTGAACTTAATTGGAAAGAAATGGCACCGTTAATTTCTGAAAGGTGAACCCTATAAGGTTATAATATAAAACACGAGAAGAAAGATTAACACGATGTGCCGCATGCATGGCGATTACTAGAAACAAAATTGCTACCCCGCTTCATACATTTCTCGAGGGTAGCAATTTAACTCCATCTCTTTAATGTAACGCATGGAAGAGTGATTTTTGCAATCGGTTATCCGGCGTGTTTGATATGTTAGCGATATAAAACTGTCAAAGCTGTATCAATAAATTATTAATAAAGAACATAAGTAGTATAGAGGGTGGACGCAGACTATGGAAGGTGAAGTCTGAAGCATGATGACGTCATCCAATTTTCCCGCCAAAATTTCCCCGCCAAAATTCAAAAAATAAAATTTTCCCTCCAAAATTCAAACAAAATCAAATTTCCTGCCAAAATTTAAAAAAAAAAAGTGGTTTTGATCGGATGCGCCGCCAAAATCAAAAATTCAATAAAAAAAACAAGTGTTTTTGATCGGATGCGCCGCCAAAATTCAAATGTTCCCGCCAAGATGCCGCCGCCAACAAGTCGGCACGGGTTTTAGCGAACAAACTGGCGAATCGCCGATCGACACGTACGTGTTGAGACTCGTTCAAAAACCGCAGCTCTCCAAAAAAGGGCTTTAAAAAGGCGAGACAACGCTGAAGCACGTAGAGCCGCCAAACCGGCGAACGACCACAGACATGTCCGACCAAACGGTGGCGTATATTTGTTGGTGCGTGTTGAGACTCGTTCGAACCGTTCTCTTCATATGTTCGACCCCTGCCAACGAGTTTAAATATTTCCCGCCAACAGACGGCGCTGTCGTGTTGATTAGTCATTTATATATAGTCTATCGCGCCAGGCAACTAATATTTCAACTCCCCAAAAGGACTTTAAAAGGCGAGACAACATCCGCAAATCTATTATTCTTACTGTCTAGTGGGGTTTTGTCGTGTGCGTCGTTTAATCAGAAACGCTTGTAGACAACGTTGGACATCATTTACGGAAAATATTAAACACTCGTATCAGCTCGCGTTAATCCGCTTTCTACACCATTTACGGAAAATATCACACATTTAATTTGCGTCCTAACCCGAAGATAAAGCGAGAATCAACACACCCTCGCGTTGACATCCACATACATATACAAAGGCGTAGCGTGACGTTCGTTTGAATAGATATGTAATCATGTATCTGGCCCAAATGCATACTGGTGTTTAAAAACACAAAAAAAAACACAGACTCTGAGTTAGAGAACCATTCACCCCTAAATATCTTGACATGGACTGCTCAAATTAGCGAAAAACTTTAAAATATCATAATTATAAAACTACTCGTCTTATGAACTCCAAATTTGGTACGGAAATAGTGTTCAGCATGTACTATCGTATAAGAGGAATAAAGAATACCCAATATTAAACACACGTTTTCAGTACACAAAACAATAGAAAACCTTAATAAGGCCATAACTTTGTAATTGTTTGTGCTATGGTCGTCAGATTTGGTATGTAAATAGTGTTCAACATGTACTATCGTATGGGAGGAAAAGGAATACCCAATTATTTCACATACGCTAATTAGCTGGCGAAAACAATAGCATTTGTAATTAGGCTATAACTATTGACTGTTTGGTCCGATCGTTCTCAAATTTGGTATGTAAATAGTGTTCAACATGTACTATCTATCGTATGAGAGGTAAAGAGAATATCCAATATTACACACACACTAATTAGAAATAAAATTTGTAATTAGGCCATAACTTTTGAAAATCCAAAAGCTCGTGATCTACTTGACCGATTGGCTTCACATTTTGTAGGACGATATAGTGGACGGACGGCTACCGTTTACAGATAGTCGGTAGCTCTTCGAGGACGGTTCTAATGAGTTAAAACGAAAGAGGGGCATAACTCGTGATCTACTGGACCGATTGCCCTCAAATTTTGTAGAAGGCTAGAGTGGATGGACGGCTACCGGTTAAACACAGTGGTTAGCTCTTCGAGAACAATTATAATGAGGGGGCAGTGACCAGTTAATTTAAAATTATCAATTTCACGCCCTCGGACAGTATGCATTTAATTCAATATTCCAAATAAGTGGGCAGACAGCAATATGAGTTCGACATTTGTGACCTAGACACACTAGAAGCTTTTACATAAACACAAATATGCTGCTGTATTAGTGCTCCTTACCTATGCAGGAATGTGAAATATCTTGGTGCAGCCTCTTTAAAATTGTCCAATTCTGAGGTAAAATATTCACTTTAAAACCATGCCGTGCCACGCTACTTGCGGAACTACAGATTGAATGTTGTATGTGTTCTCAATCATCATCCAGAGGCAAATGCACTATCATGGTGCAAACCAGTTCCCATCCATGAGTTTTCTCTCAAATAAATTCTTGTTTGAAACTCCCAGAAAAATCTGTTGTTTTCATTAGTTTTTGTCACAACATACCCTCAATTCGTATTTGGCCATTTCTGATCAATGGGAACAGGTCAGATGGCCCTGGATTGAGCATTCATCAATTAATACGATGTAAAATCTGAATAAAATACAAAATCAACTACAAAAAATTCACTAAACAATTAAAATGAATTTTAATCAGCAGAAAGTGTAATATTTATAAATTTCATTATACGAAACTAGCGGCTAACTGGTCACTGCTACCTGATCTACAGCGAAGAAGGGGCATAACTGCTGAACGGCTTCACCTAAATTTGGTAGGCGGTTAGAGTGGCCGGTGGCTTTCTATCATATATGGATTCCACTCACATATTGTGCCGCCGCCGCCCCCGTCCCGAGGAGGGCGTTCTGGGTAGAACCAGTACACTAGAATGCGTGTGCTGCCGTGAGTGTGTCTCCATGGTCGAATAAACACACAGGTACAATTTTTGTGAATGGTTTGTAGTGAAGAAAGCTTTTTATGAGGTGGAGCAAGTACACGTAATGTACACAATCACCATAACTGTGGCTAGGACTGGGCAACTGTGGCTCATCCGATTTGTTACCAGTGTAGCTCCCGATCAAATAACACACTCCTGCAGCCGGACAACTATCTATATTGCTTGTTAGAATCATGATGGGTGATGGAATTGCGAACAGTGAAGATCCTGATCAGACTGTGCGGATGCACAGTCTGATCTGGATCTGCACAGGTCGCAAAACGTATCAGCCGCATTTCTCAATTGTCATATATTGACAAGGTGGTTAACCAAACAACTGACACTATAATTTATTTAAACTGCCGATGCCTTGAACATGACACATACATCTATCCACAATCGAGAGCAAGTAACAAGGACAAGTACAACAGAGCTATACAACAGAGGCGCGTTTCACTAAACCTCGTAATACGAAGATGTTCACAAGTTCAAAATTCAATTACAGAATAACATTTACACCGACAACTGATGTTGGAATATCGTTAAAACATGTGTTCAAATGCAATGATGTGTGCACATCGGTGCAAAATGGTAACGTTAGTTAACCAAGTTAATGTGAGAAGCAAATTAATAAAATTCTTCGTACGAACATTTGTATCGTAAGAAGTTTAGTGAAGCGGGCCCCAGGTATCGGACCTTTGTCCCATCACGGTACACATTGTACGTATTGTATTGTCAATGACAACTATCGTTGCAGTAGCATAGCAATGGTTAATATTTCCTATGCCGATGATAGTTGCGAATGTTACCACATATTAGCCACAGGTAATTCTGGCGTGTCTTGGATGGTCAATTATTGTTTGTATATACATAAAACACCTTTCTAAACAAGGTACAAAACTCCCATTCGTCACCATTGAAACAAAAAGCGACGTCATGTAGACATCTGGAACTCGCCTATACAACGCATTACAGCGTGTCGAAACTGCTGCTTGGGGTGGGTTTTCGGCATAGATTTTACAGTTGCTAATACATTAACATAAAGCTGAAAGATTTCGAGTGTAACCTGCACTCATTGAGACGATTCTAAAAAAACTCCCAACTTGCCATTTTTGGTGAAGAACTAAGAAAAATACCTCGAATATTTGGTCAAATTATGCACTTTAACTGGAACTTTGATATAACAACTTCTGTGCATTATTGACGGTAGAATTTGTGGCATTAGTCGGTCTCATGGATACGTACAATAAACTACATTTTAAACAAAGCAACATGATGACCTACCGACAAATTATTGTGCCAATTATTGCCCGGATGTTTTTCTAAGGGAAGCTATTATGATTTTCCAAGTTCGGTAAGCTATGTGTACGACTGGTATATTCAGAATGCAATAGCTCTCATCTGCACATACGTCACCAATGTGTGTGTTTCAAATAGTAGTACAAATACATGCATTAGTAAACTTTCATAATGGTCAGTGTAAGTCCAGAAAAATACAAACAGCATTTAATGCAGCCCAACGTGTGTAAGACTGAATGTTTGTCCTACTCTGCCAGATTTAGGCGTTCTATTTATAGCAGATTCCTTGCTAGGTACCTAGATGAGCGCTATTTGAAAAGGAATACACACAACATAAAATGGTTGCGGTACAAAAAATGATGTTTTACACAAACTTACAGAGCTCCAGATAAGGTGCGTATTTGCGTCAATGCCCAATTAAAATTGCCAAAAAACCCAATTGAAATCAGAGGTAGTGAGTATCAAAAAGCAATGAAAAATGTGTGGTATCTTTATCATGCTACAGAAAATTTTACATATTTTCTTATTTGTCCATGAAAACACATCTTGGTATTTCATTAGAATTGTCTCCAAGGAGACAATTCTAATGAAATAACAAGATGTGTTTTCATTTAGAAGCAAACTATTCAATAAGTGCGGTCTGCTGTGTAAACAGTAGTTTGATTCTATTTTACACAAATAAAATTTTGAAATACCCAATTGCTTCAGAAATGATGGAGCGACAATACTCATTTACTAATTCCTTATCTGGAGCCCTGAACTTACATACGTTATAGAAAGTATGGCCTTTTACTTTGTTTGTATCATATGTGACTGACATAAATGCGATAGGAAACAGATGTAGTCCCGGTGACAGTGTGAGACGTTATAGAAAGTATGGCATTTTACATCGTTTGTATCATATATGACTGACATAAATGCGATATGAAACAGATGTCGGGTCCGGTGACAGTGTGAGACGGGCAGACAGTATCCATTTCTGAATCCTCCTGATAGATACCCTGTGGATGTATGTGTATTAACACTTACAACGCTGAATTAAATGTTGTCGTCTGCTGGAAATGTTTTGTTTTCAATATTTCTTGACAAAAACCTGGTTTTGACAGCACATGTGAATCGTCTCCAGTGGAGACGATTCTCATGTGCTGTCAAAACCAGTTTTTTGTTGAGAATTAAAGCAAAAATGAAAAACAGCAGACGGCAATTTCCGTCAACAGCGTAGGAATGGTTAACACTTACAACGCTGAATTCAATTTTCTCGCCTGCTATTTATTTTCATTTTTTTCCTCCTCACCAAATACATGGCTTGACAGCTATCAAACCATATTTTTATTGAAAAAGAAGACAACATATAAAACAACAGCAGATGACAGTTTTCGTTTCCCGCGTTCTAAGGGTTAACAGTTGACATCAAACCGACATAACACTGAAGCAGTCCACAGCAGACCTAAAACAATGCCACGGTAGACTGCTGAGTGGGTGGTATCAAAGTCCTACCTGAATAACATAATCATTGGTCAATGACAATATCAATCATGTTGCCTTTTGTGTCGAGTGTAGATCCAGACCAACCTTCATAGCTGTGCAGTCAGGGTCCACACTGGCCATCGGAATATCAATAAGGCCACAATTACTGATATTAGGTTTGCCCAAACCCGACCCTACGTTACAAACACGAGTAGTTAGGTAGGTAGGCAAATTCATCTTTTTTATCGCAAAAAAAACAACAAGAAATGTGGCCTGTTGGCACACAAATGCCCCCGGTGGCAGATTGGAGAAACTGTGGCAAAGTTAATTAAGCAACAGTGATAAGTAAATATAAGCACATTTATGGAGGTCAAAAGGTCAAGGTCATATTAAGGGCAGCATACATGTGTGACAGTTTTCCACAGGTATAATGTGTTACAATATTTAAGTAATCCTTCAAGGGAGATAGAAGTTATAACATAATTGAGAAACTCTGGCGAACCTCTTAATGTACCGGACACACGGACGGACACACAGTCTAAACACAATATGCCTCCGGCTCTACCGAGACAGGGGGCATACAAATGAATTATCTGTGTACATGCATATTAATCTCTGGTAAATACAAATAGGAAAAGCTTTTTTACCCTTACACTGAAATAACGAGATGGTCGAGGCTTTGATAGTATACTGAGCAAAACTAGAAACGTCCTTCCATGTTTAAGGAAAGATTCATCAAAAACCAAAAGGGTTACTTTTAAAAATCAAAATGGAAAAACAAGTTCATTCATTTCTGTATCAAAGCCAATAAATTGCATTTGGATATCTTGTTAAATATTCGAGAGATAATCGGCCAAGGGCGGTAGGGGTCAAAATCAAAAATCACAAAAACTCAGAAATGTGTTACTTAATGTTTAGAGATGGAATTTCAATAAGTAATGTGGCAAATTCAGTAAATCTCGTTAGTACCGAGTGTGGCCACCATTTGCATGAATGCATGCAATGATCCTACGCCGCATCGACGTGACGTAACGCAATACCAGTGCGTTGGGCAAATTCCTCCATTCCCGTTGTAACGCCCGTGTAAGATCGCGAACATTGTCAATCTGATGGTTAGCTCGTGCTTTGCGGCCCAGCTCATCCCATATGTGCTCAATGGGATTCAGATCCGGGGAGACCGCGGGCCATGGCATGACGTCGACGTTGTTTTGCTGTAAGTATTGAGTGGTGACCCTGGCTACGTGAGGGCGGGCATTGTCGTGCATCAATGTCACACCAGGACCATGCTGACGGATAAATGGTAAGGCATGTGCATTTAACACATCTGCAACATAACGGTGTGCATTGATGTTGCCCTGTACAACAACCAAATCTGTCTTCCGGTTTCCCATGATCCCACCCCAGACCATTACGCTCCCTCCCCCAAACCTGTTCTTCTCAACAATGCAACAATCGGTGAATCTTTCATTTTTACGCCTGTATACCCGTAATCTTCCGTCAGCATGACTAACTGTGAACCGAGATTCATCGGTGAACAAAACTCGGTTCCAGTCAGCCCTTCTCCAGTTCAGATGACGTCGCGCCCATAACAGTCTGGCAGCACGGTGACGTTGGGTCATTATCTGACCAGTGTACGGGCGGCGTGCCCGGATTGGTTAGGCGTTACGTACGTAACCGGTTGCGAATGTCTGCCCTGAGACACCGTATCGCTAGCAGTGACTGTGGCTGCCAATCGACGTTGACGTAAGTGTGTAACGTAATGTAACGATCGGCTCTAGCCGTCGTTACACGAGGCCTACCAGGTCGCTGCCGGTCGTGAACAGCCCCAGTCTGCTGGTACCGGGCTGCAAGACGATCAATCGTCTTCCGACAGCAACCAAACCGAGGCGCGACCGCCCTGGCGGCCATCCCACCCGCAAGCATCCCAATTGCCTGATTTCGCTCGTTTTCGGAAAGCCGTGGCATATCGAAAACAGTGAAAAATTAAAAAAGTTTTTTAATTTTCCGAATAGCCCCTATCGTATGAATGGTACGACATGAACTGAATCACCTTATCGATGACAAGTATAGCGTGCACGTGCAAAAAGTGGAAATCAACGTTCCGGTCACTGGCCGCTATGTAAACCGTGTGTATCGGCTAAACTCTACACGATCGTATTCTGAACATCGCCACGGTTTAAAATACATGTACTTTGAACATGTGGTACATACATAGACAGATCTACACCGGCTATAAAACAGGGACGTTTCTAGTTTTGTTGAGTACATTGTATACCGAAAAACTTTCACCAAACATTTTACCCCGGACGCATGTACGCCAATGTGCCGGCTATATCGTGCTGTCCCCAAGCGGGCGAGACAAAAACGTGGTCTGGCAGCACTTGGAAATGAATCTAAAGTGCTTCCAACCATATTTCTTTTTGAGACAAAGACAAATAATGAAACAACAGTAGATGACAATTTTTCCCCGCATTCTACGGGTTCACCCTACAAACATGCGACAGCCACTTCATACATGTTGATATGTCCCAACCACAGGTTCACGGGTTGTTCACCCGGCGATCAGAGGTAACCGAGATGCAGTAACAATGATGCAGTATTGGTGTGCGTGTAAATCATGCCCTGTATAGCTAGCTGCACTGATGCGTGATGGCATGGGTGTGGTGGCATACACGTAAGTTAATCCCCGCCTGGGCACCTCTCCGGTTTTGAAAGGTTCAACTGTATACTTGGATGTCAAGCAATTTGAGCCATGACGTGACAAAAATTCAACTTATTTAATTTATCACCAGGGTAGCACTTGATCATCTGCCATATTCATGCTGGTTATGTTCATTGATAATTTGTAATTTATCTTAACCCTTTCAACCCCACAATCCCAACGTTTGCAATCAATGTAGATCCTGATGAGCCAGCTCGAAACGAGCCGTCTCATCAGGATCTGCACTATTTGTGGATATATTCTAGGTTTTTATAAAAATTCTCCCTTTCTGGTTAATACAATAGACCAAAATAAAATGGAATATTCCATTCCAGTTACTTAGAGGTGAAAGGGTTACGGTAATTATGATGTCTGTTCATGATAGCAATACATACAGACATGTATTGGCGTGCTCATACAGCTGCATTATGGAACGTCCCTAATTATGGAACCTGTGGAAACTCCCTAAACCAGACATCATGTGATGTATTAAGTGATATCAGTAGCCGATTTCACCAACCTTGCAAAGTATACTTTTCAAGCAAAGTATACTTTGAGGCAGTAATTATTTATTTTTCCCAAAATGCATTATTTCATATAGAACTAACGACTGCATATAATTTTATTTGATGATTAAACGTATGCAGAATTATTACATTATCACAGCCAAAATGGCTGTGATTTATAATGTAATAAATTCAGTGCAATATAAATTTATCCTAAAATAGAAAATTTCTCCCTCAAAGTATACTTTGCTAGAAAAGTATACTTTGCAATGTTGGTGAAATATGCTACATGTTTACAGAGGTTCCACTCAATTATTTTGCTAGAAAGTTCACACAAATATTTATTGAATAAATGGCAAATAGTGCAAACGCTGACGTGATCATGCATTTGTGCAGACTGGTCTAGGTCTGTCGTGGTCAGTAAGCCAGTTTTGCATTTTCTCATTATAAATTTTCATGATAAATTACATGTTTCAGAAAGCAGACATAATATGTATAATAATTCAGACTCGTTATGACTTGCAAATAAATGTTGTATAACAACATGATACTCCACGTGAAACCAGGGCCTATGGGTATTACTCCACGTGAAACCACCTATGGGTATATCTCCACTTGAAACCAAGGCCTATGGGTATTACTCCATGTGAAACCAAGGCCTATGGGTATTACTCCATGTGAAACCAGGGCCTATGGGTATTACTCCATGTGAAACCAAGGCCTATGGGTATTACTCCATGTGAAACCAAGGCCTATGGGTATTACTCCACGTGAAACCAGGGCCTATGGGTATTACTCCATGTGAAACCAAGGCCTATGGGTATTACTCCATGTGAAAACCAGGGGCCTATGGGTATTACTCCACGTGAAACCAGGGCCTATGGGTATTACTCCATGTGAAACCAAGGCCTATGGGTATTACTCCATGTGAAACCAAGGCCTATGGGTATTACTCCATGTGAAACCAAGGCCTATGGGTATTACTCCATGTGAAACCAAGGCCTATGGGTATTACTCCATGTGAAACCAAGGCCTATGGGTATTACTCCATGTGAAACCAAGGCCTATGGGTATTACTCCACGTGAAACCAGGGCCTATGGGTATTTTTTCAGTTGAAACCAAGGCCTATGGGTATTACTCCACGTGAAACCAGGGCCTATGGGTATTTCTCCACGTGAAACCAGGGCCTATGGGTATTTTTTCAGTTGAAACCAGGGCCTATGGGTATTTTTTCAGTTGAAACCAGGGCCTATGGGTATTACTCCACGTGAAACCAAGGCCTATGGGTATTACTCCATGTGAAACCAGGGCCTATGGGTATTACTCCATGTGAAACCAAGGCCTATGGGTATTACTCCATGTGAAACCAAGGCCTATGGGTATTACTCCATGTGAAACCAGGGCCTATGGGTATTTCTCCACGTGAAACCAGGGCCTATGTGTATTACTCCACGTGAAACCATCTGCACTGTTCGCCATTCCATCAATGAAACACCAATGATGCTTCTAACAAGCACTCCACTCCAGTATATATCGTTATCAAGGTGCAGGAGTTTGCTATTTAATCAGGAGCTGCACTGGTCACAAATCCCATGTGCTATAGTTCAGTACCCATACGTCCGCCAGCAAACAGGAGAGATGCTGATCTGACAGTAATGGATCAGGATCTACACTGGCTGCAAGTTCCTTGTTAACCCATACAATGCAGAAAACAAAAATTGCCGTCTACTGTTTTTCATAGTATCTCCTTTGTTCTCATTAAAACATGGTTTGGTAGCATTTGGGAAATACTATGTTTTATTTTTATAAAAATAAACTGAAATTAACAAATAAACAGGGTACGACAGAACTTAATTCAGCATGGTAACCGTCTATGTCCATGCTATGTGCAGTTGGCATACATCTCCCAACTGTCCTAGGAATATGGAACAGAAATTGGATGACAAAGTGGTCCAGATAAAATGTACTCTTTACAAGATGTGATAGACTATTTTTCCTTATTAAATTATTTAAACATTTATATACTGCATGCCCCATATGTGATAACATCAATATAAGTTCATGGACTGATTTAATATTCACAGACGTTATACATGCGGACATAAGTGTCAGACTCACATGATATGAATTAAATATACGCTGCAGGACTGGTTTATGCAAACAGTGCAGATCCAGATGAGCCGGCTCATAGCGAGCCGTCTCATCAGGATCTGCACATTTTGAAAGTCATTTTCATATATTTGCTGCACAGTCATGTTATCAATGAAATGACATTCACATTTTGCACGATCACAATAATGCTCAAACACTTAGCCATTAATGTTTTATGTCATATTATTTCTTTATCATTCTATGACTTCAATATAACTGGAAATGTAATTTAATATCGGGGCTCTTGAAACATGTAGACATAACAAATATGAAACGCACTCACGACACCATTATCACAATGGTGTTGACAGTTTGACCTTCAGAAGGTCGTTGAAACACTAAGCAATCTTTTACATCAAACTTATGATGTATTTTCCTTGTTTTCTTGTTTTAGTGGGGGATATACTTGTAAGTGTTTCACAGCCATAATCGTGAGTCATATTTGAACTGTCTCAGTGAGATGGTTCTAAATGTGGTCACAAAATATGTTGCTTGAAGAATTTTACATAATTTTCTATCACGGCCATTTTTTTTTCATTATCTTCGATGACCTTCATTTTAACAAATCTGTAAATACTTCACACATAGGTCATCTCTGTTGTGGTCTATGCATGTGTGATGCTTCATGAAAATACGCGGGAGGGTCAATAAGTAGTGTCACATGGTACATAAATTTAAATGTATGTCTAAAACTACACTTATCGTTCTATATTCCATCAGGGTAGTCCCTCGTGGGGTCTATGACAAAATATGCCTGTTGGCTTGTGCTGCAATATTCGTTGCTAAGCAACCAGCATTGATACATTCGACACTTGCGGTCACGTGCGACTGAGTGCCATATAAGTTACTGTGGCGGATACTTTGTAGTGTATTTTCAAATAATGGAATATAACTATGTTTGTGTAGTTTTTGTCCGATGAATAGGCAGGATATGGTAGAACGTCATAATCCCGCACGCGCAGGAATGACAACACGAGCCGCGAGTGGTGGCACACCATAAAAATATGGGTCCCACGTCCAGTTATTTTGTGCCCTTTCTGGAGAGCTTACGATTTACAGCTTGGAATAAAATGTTTTATGATATTCTTTGTTGATTTCGTTACAGTTTTAACACCAACATACTATAATTACACAATCGGATTCATACGAAATCCGTGTCAGAAGTTTATATTTTTCCCGTTTTTGTCAGAATTTTACTTGTCAATGAGGCTTCAAATCACAGCATTCCTTAGACCATGTAGACTGGCTTGTTAATTCCATTTGATAACTACATATTTATGTTTCTTCATTGACCTTGATGAAAGACAAGTAGGTGTCTTCCTCATTACGATGTAGTTTGGGGAATTTCTTGTCGATTTGAAAACATCACTCTTCTCTGAACGAAGATATTCAGGCACCCACCTTGCGGAAATTGTTCTCATTTTCAAAAATTTATTAAAATTGTATAATATATATGATTGAGATATGTTGTATGCATGACTAATATATGCCTATGCCTGTTTCATTCGCCAAGCTATGCCGTTTATTTCTATCATTTTCTCAACAGTATCATATCTGTAATTGAAATCAACAGTTCCCATGTTTCGTAGTCTCCAGTCCGGCACTGAAAGGAGCCACACATTTTCCGACTGGTGGGTGAAGTAGCACTGGCTTTCTATAAATGCGCTGCTGCATATGGTGAATTTCCACTGTTGTTTTCACTCTTTTTCCTTCTATTTAAATATACTCCATTTGTTTTTCGTTAGTGATTGTGACCGCTGTGCCAGACATGATGTCATAAATGACGATATCATTATGACGTCATGTACTGTAGCGACGCCATGAACATTACGTAAATGAGAATAACGTTAATGAATGCAAGTGCCAAATTGTATTCAAGCTGGATGAGTTGTTAAAACTAGATTTGGCAGTAAGCGAGGTATACGGAATACACCCCCCCCCCCCCCGCGTGTGCCCATGTGCCCCTAAATATGTAAGGAAATAGAAGTTATAACATATTTCTCTAATGTTAAGTTTTGTAAAGAGACTAAATATTTGACCTTGACCTTGGGATCAGCGGGGATGTACGGTCGTGGATTTGGCACAGCATGGTAGTAGAGCCTTACAGGAATGTATGTGTGAAATATTAAGCATTTTATATGAAGGAAATAGAAGTTATAAAATATTTCTCTGATGTTAAGTTTTGTAAAGATACTAAGTATTTGACCTTGACCTTGGGATCAGTGGGGGTTGGACGGTCGTGGATTTGGACGGTCGTGGATTTGGCACATCATGGTAGTAGAGCCTTACAGGAATGCATATGTGAAATATTAAGCATTTTAGATGAAGGAAATAGAAGTAATAACATATTTCTCTGATGTTAAGTTTAGTGATGGACGGACGCATGTATGCACGTACGCACGGATGGACAACCCGACTCCAGCATACCCGGGGTATAATGATAATGGTCTAGTGACATTTACCCACCCTCGTAGGGTGTTCAAGTTATGCTGCAGACAAGAGATCAATGCGTTAAAAAAAACAAAGTGAGATGATTCGAAAATTAGTGAGGCAAAAGTTATAATTCTTGCGCACGACACACATTTGGGTAGTGGTCTATCAGTATACATGTGCAAAGTTTCATGAACATATTCCAAAAGGTATTCAACTTATGCTCCAGACAAGAAGTGTCTGCGGCGGGCGCGGACAATGTTCAGTGTCAAATCCATAGTACCGTACACCCCCCACCCCCGACTTTCGTCCAGGGGATACAATTAATAGCTCACATGTGTATTGGCCGTCGATTTCCATAAGAAAACAGATTTATTCCCAGAACGAACTGGTTCAAGAAGATACAGACTGATACAGATACAGACTGATACAGATACAGACTGATACAGATACAGATACAGACTGATACAGATACAGACTGATACAGACTGATACAGACTGATACAGACTCAAGGTACTGTCTGGTTAAAGCCATGACAAGGCAGAAAAGCTGCATGACGAGACAATAAGGCGAACACAATAACTAACTATCAGCAAGTCATTGTTATATATAAAGCCAGCCATATCAGATTGTGCGAGTCTTGCATGATCAGTGCCTGTATTAAGTGATATTACAATTTATTTTGCCGTTTATAATACAAATCATAAAATGTACATAAAAATATATTCATATTTAATTTTGTGACACCAAGAGCCGAAATGTGCAAACACTGTAGATGCTGATGAGCCGGCGCGTAACGAGCCGTCTCATCATGATCTGCAGTTTTTCTCTGTGTTTTTCAGATATTTAAAGAATATCCATTATCTACTTAATAGATAGTTCAGAAGGGGTGAAATGGTTATTAATTGCAATACATATATGAGGGGAATAAATAGTGTTTGCATAATTTGTCCACAAACTTAAAGAAACATTTGTCGTCTGCTGTTGCTTTTATATCTTGCCTTATTTCTCAATAAAAACATGGTTTGACAGCACTTCAGAATAATTTCCAATGTAAATGATTCTGAAGTGCTGTCAAAGCATGTTGTAAATTATTCTATAGTGCTGTCAAAGCATGTTTTTGATGATAAAAATGGAAAATAAACAGCAGACGACAAAGATAATAAGATAGTGGTGTAAGGGTTAAAATATTTGAACAATTCTGCTTCATCACTCGCTGCATATACATTGTATCTGAGATCCAGTGCCTTATAGGCAAATCAAACAATAGAAACAAGAACTCGTGGATAGCTATACTCACGCGATAATGTGATGACTTCAAGGTTGGAACGTCAGCACCCGCCCTCAGCGTAAACTATATCACATTGTAGCTGCAACACCTGTCAGAATGCCACCTATCCCAGCTGAAATTACAGAAGCTGCAAGAGCAGAGGGCAAAGGTAGACACACAAGGGAATTTGGGATGCCGGCAGAGAAAAGGCCCCTTACGACATTTGCAGCAAATGTAGATCCAAGCCCTCTTTGTATACTAACTCAGTAGGAGAATAATCAATTAGATGACACTAATTATGCTTATGTGGTTTTACACAGATGGAAGACTCAGTCATGTTACACAAAAGAATGTCATTACCCCTCGTACAGTACTAAGTTCTATTTATATATACATTCTGTACAAGACCAAGTGGGTGGGCGTAATGGAATTGTGTTAATGGCATTTTTGTGTCACAGGTCCGAGTTTTCCACCTGTGGTTTTATAGTGAACAAAATAGACCCTGATCATGCTGCGCAGATGCCTGATCTGGGGCTATGCTGGTCGCAAACGTTGTAAGGTAGCTTTTGTCAGCTGTTTTTAAAGTAGCTTTTGACGGCTGTTTTGTTGCGCATGGAAGATTTCGTTATAATGGGTTGTGATTGTGCATAAATTAAGTTGAAATCTACCTCTGCAACTCGGTGCAAAGTTCAGAATGTACACCTGCCTAGAAACCTACCTCGGTATACAATTTCCAGCCATTCACATCAGCCAAACCTGCCGAGTCATTTACGGTAGATATACCACTCGTTCAGATAATCAGAAGGCATAACATTACAAATTGTATTTGTATCAGTATGCATTGTCTGTGCATTATACAATGTCGACTTCTCATTCTGTTGTAGGAAACAGGGCTCAGAATGGCTAAATAATTGTGCCATCTTCTGAAAAAACTGAGCTTAATGCATTTTACAACCAATGTAGCCTTCATGTACATAATATATAGTTGTGCCTAGCGCGAGCCCGGGGAACATTTTCCCACGTTAAAATGTCAATGTGCCTTAACTTTGTCACCCCAAAGTAGCTGGTATGGACCTTGATATGCTAATTTTGAAACCAATTCCACTGTCACAAAATGATTTTCAGACTAGTCCATTTACGAAAAGGGGGTGTTTTTGTTCTTAAAAATATGAAAATTACTTGCAAAAGGTGTAGATCCTGATCAGACGACTCGTGACTAGCCGGCTCATCTGGATCTACTCTTTTTGCCAATAAATTGGTGCAGTTCGATCAGGATCTACAGTAGTAAGGATGGAAATATAAAATCAGTCACATATCATACACTTGGGATTATTATCAGTCTGTTTTGAGTGTGTATGGTGATCAGGATATATACCGTTGATAAATGAAATGTGGCTGTGACTGTTGAAATCGGACTTATGTCATTTGTGACCAGTGTAGATCAAATAGTACACTCCGGTAATATGGTAATATGGTAACAGTAACAATCTATATTGCTTGTTGGAAGCATGACAGACGTTTCATTGATAGATTAGCGAACAGTGCATATCCTGATAAGACTGTGCGGATGTACAGCTAATCTGGATCTACACTGGTTGCATAACCCATAAGCCCCATTTCTCCAGCCACCAGTAAGCCTGGGTTTGTCAGATAGATTGTGGACCAATTGTGATGAAATTTAACTCTCGGAACGTGATAAAATTGTTCACAGTGTAGCAATTAATCAGCTTGTTTATTCCAAAATCCACATATTTTGTTATGAAGTATGCAAGGCTAAATTTGATGTGAATTGAGAATTGTGCATTAGCCAATGCGCAGAATTGGCCGAAATGACAGTATAGAAGTTCTGACAGAAATAAGAAACTCCGGCAATCTGCTTAACCGAAACTTCTAAGTTTTTAAGCAAGTTTTGAAGGTCAAAAGGTCAAGGTCATATCAAGAGCATCATGGATGTGTGACATCTGTCCACAAGTATCATGAATTGAAATATTAAAGTAATCCTTCAAAGAATATACAGTGGAACCTCTATAATCCGGATAACGCTGGGAAGTCCACAGGGTGTCCGGTTTAGAGAGACTCCACTGTAATTAATCACTCCGTGAACAATTTTTGTCATTTTCAATCATGAACAGACACAACAATAACATAATTGACAGTGAAATCCATCTATATTAAACATAATGACATCCCCAGGGTGTCCGGCTTAGAGGCTCCACTGTATTAGACGTGGCAGAATTCAGAAACTCGGACAAACTTCTTAACCGGACGGACACACAGTCCAACAGTACACTATATGCCTCCCAGCCAGGGTTGGCAATTTCGGCGGGAAATACCGGGAAATAGTGGGAAATACCGGGAAATAAGGATTTGGATGATTTGGTGGTAAATACCGGTCAATATACCATACAATTTCTATTTGCAGGTGTACTGATTGTAGTAGTATTTTATTCAAAGTATTATAAGATGGAAATTAACTGTTTCTGAAGAGTGTGGCAAAAGATACAGGCATTTAATAGTGGCATTGTCCATCATCTTTATATAACTGTTAGAGATCTAACATTAATGATACTGTCCATTCCACTTGCTATATATACAAACACAGTTTAGGCATACATTTAATGAAGGAATTTTAATGTAGTAGGCAAAATACAAATGTTTTTGGGAGTATCCCTGAAATTTGTTCATAATCTAGCTGTATTATTAAAATAATTAAGTAGTTATTTCAGATGTCAGCATCATAATTTGAGATGACCCACAATGTTTGTACTCAACATAATTTCAATTAGCAATGCCCACAATCAGGTGTGAAGGTGTGTTGTGGGGCATTTGTAATCCTTCAATTTCAAAGATAGGTGTGAGAGATGTCAGCCAATTAGACAAATGTGTCGGAGTGATTAGGGATACAAAAGTTGTCTGTCCGTCGTCCGTCCGTCCGTCCGTCTGTCCGTCACAAAACTTAACGTTGGGGTTAATCTGCAATAACTTCTGTTTTCTTTCATAGAATGATTTAATATTTCATAGATGCATTTGGAATATCACCCCGCATCATTCTACGGAAAGCGTATGCCCGCTCACCCCAAGGTCAAGGTCACAGACTTAGAAAACACTATGTTTCGAAAACTTAACGCTGTGGTTAATTCATTATAACTTCTGTTTGCCTTGATGGAATGCTTTCATATTTCATATATGTATTTGTAACAGCATCCCACATCATTCTACAGAATGCCCATGGTGCCCGCTAGCCACAAGGTTAAGGTCACAGACTTACGAAATGCTCCATTTCCAAAACTTAACACTCGGGTTAATTCATTACTTCTGTTCCCTTTTTTTTTTTTTTTTGATGGAATGCTTTAATATTTGTTAGATGCATTTGTAACAGCATCCCGCATAATTCTACAGGAAGCCCGTGGTGCCCGCTAACCTCAAGGTCAATGTCACATACTCAGAAAATGCTCAGTTTCGAAAACTTAACGCTTGGCTTAATTCATTGTAACTTCTGTTTCCCTTGATGGAATGCTTTAATATTTCATGGATGCATTTGTAGCAACAGCCAGCATCATTCTACAGAAACCCAATGGTGCCCGCTAACCCCAAGGTCAAGGTGACAGACTCAGAGAAAATACTCTACATTTTTGGCACCATTTTACAGAAAGCATCGCGATCGATTATTTTGCTTGTGCGTTTCCTCACTAATATTTTCATTCTTCTGGAAGCTGACCACGATAGTGGAGGGGCATATAGTGTTACCCTTGTCCGTCCGTCCGTCCGTCCGTCCGTCCGTCCGTCCCATTTTTGTCAAGAAGATTTTACAAGTTTCTATATGAGTTTTTCTGACAAGGCCATGGGTTGGGCATCCGTGTTCCATGAACACATATTCTAGTTTATCTGGGAGCAGCAGTGGTCGAATGGTTACGATGTCGAACCAAAGGTTGTGAGTTTTATCACCATATCAAGTGGAGATTTTTAGCCATGTTTTTTTGGGGAAAAAATCCAGGCTATTGGATTGGCGAAAGCCGGGCGGGCGGGCGGCGTCCACAATCAATGTTATGTTTTCGTGTTTGAGTCCATTTCTTTGTTACTGTACCACCTAGGACCACCAAACTTTCACAGCTTCATAATCAAGGAGTGCCCACCACATATCACTATCCAACATGTTACCTTTTTTTGAACTTGACCCATTTTTTCCGCGCAGTCGACTTAGCCATTTTCAATGTTAACTTTTCGCGTTTACAATGTTAAGTTTTCGTGTTTAAGTCCATTTCTTTGGTACTGTACCACCTAGGACCACCAAACTTTCACAGCTTCATAACCAAGGCGTGTCCACCACATACAACTATCCAACATGTGACCATTGTTTTTACCTTCACCTATTATTTCTACGTAATTGACTTTTAACTTTTTAACGTACGTCTGGTTAAAGTTTTTTGGTTAAAAGTTTTTCGTTATACTATATCTCTGCAACTGCTTCGCCCATTACCTTGAAACTTCACATGGGTGTTTATCATCATCCATATTTTCATTCTACCCCCCAACCGTGCGGCCCCTGTGCCCAATGTCAAGGTCAAAGTACTTTGAATTTGTTTGTTAAAGTTGTTTCGTGTACTATATCTCTACAACTGCTTCACCCATTACCTTGATACTTCACATGGGTGTTTATCATCAATGTCGCGCCCGCTTGCGGAAAGCGCGATATCGTCGGCATTTTGGCATACGTCCGTCCGTCCGTCCGTGTGTCCGGTTAAAGTTGTTTGGTTAAAGTTTTTCCATCTACTATATCTATTTTGTTAGTGTCCATGCCTCACCCCAAGGCGCGACATGCATGCCACGGCCATCTAGTCTACAAAAAGTGGGTATAATTATGTTATCCAAGCGTCTATGCTTGGAAAAAACCTGGGGCCTGTTTCACTAACAAATCTTAGTTTGTTCATAGGTTCGAACTTAAGTTATAACTTATGACAAAAGTTATGACCGACTTAAGTCATTGCTTATTTGGTTTCACAACACAAACTTAAGACGGTCATAACAAGTCCGTCATAAGTTACAACTTAGTTATTGTTTACAGCTTCGGTATGTGCCGCGCGGGTTCGGATCCCGCTCGGGGCTTATATTTTTATGATGACTTTACTTTCCCTTTATGTGTTTTGACATCTAAAATAACGGATTTGCAAGCCTATTGTTGAATATTATTAATTTTTAAAAATAATCTCATGTAAAATATAAATTTTATCTCAATATTCCGACGCCATTGAATACATGTGGATATATTTATTGCCAACTAGTGAACCTTATACTGTAATATAAATTGGCATATGACATGAAACAGCAACAAAAGAAGCAATTAACAATGTTTTTATTTTTACATTCCAATAAAATGGTATGTACGACCATTTTTTAAATTTTACTTAGATTACCTCATAAACTCAGAAATCACGTTTCAGAGTCAGCAGAACACATGTACTGTCGATTATTAATGGTATGCCCGGTCAGATATGGATGTATCTGATACAACTACTGAATGACATATTATATTTATTTGAACTGGACACGGGTAATTTGTTGATTACATGTAGAAATGCATGCACTGTGTGAGTCAGTGTCACACATATAGGATTGCCCCTGAACATGTTGACCAGTATAGGACTGATTAATGCGCACGTGCATTCAGCGGACGGGTCTGAAATTTTGTTTAAATGCGTCAGGACTGTTTCTCCATCTAGTCTGAAAACAAGGTATCTCCTTATCAGAAACGAAACATAGGCTAACACTGTCCGCAAAAGTTCTACTCCACTTTCTAGAACCACTTGATTTGCTAATGTTGTATATATCTCCAGTAACCGCCAGGAAACTACCAGTTGCGTAAAATCGCAATGCAGTCAACACTTGCAATGACACTGACAGACTGTGTGATCTCAGGTTTGACCATATAATGTCAGCATGTGCAATGTCGCATACTTGTAGAAAAAAATTCACGAGACAGCCTGAATTTCGATATTTGGTACTCGTTATCCATGAAGTCTAGGGGATTGGTTCGGTCCTCCAACCACCTAAGATCCCAAACATGTGCCCGGACGAGGGCCGGACGAGGGCAGGGCAGGGCAGGGCAGGGCAGGGCAGGGCAGGGCAGGGCAGGGCAGGGCAGGGCAGGGCAGGGCAGGGCAGGGCAGGGCAGGGCAGGGCAGGGCAGGGCAGGGCAGGGCAGGGCAGGGCAGGCAGGGCAGGGCAGGGCAGGGCAGGGCAGGGCAGGGCAGGCAGGGCAGGGCAGGGCAGGGCAGGGCAGGGCAGGGCAGGGCAGGGCAGGGCAGGGCAGGGCAGGGCAGGGCAACACCGTCCTACACCGACCGACACCGATTCACACTGATACACACTGACCGACACCGACACCAAGGGACCGACAAACACCGACTGACTAACTCACACCGACACCGACCGACACCTATTGACACTGACCGACACCGATTCACACTGATAAGACACTGACCGACACCAACCGACACCGATTGACACTGACCAACACCGATTGACACTGATAGACACCGACCGACACCGATTGACACCGATTGACACTGACTGACACCAACAAACCTACACCGATCGACACCAACCGACCAACCGACCGACCGACCGACCGACCGACCGACCGACCGACACTGACCGACCGACCGACCGACACCGACCGACACCGACCGACCGACCGACACACCTACACCGACCGACCGACACCAATCGACCGACAACGACCGACACCAACCGACCGACCGACAACGACCGACTGACACCGATTGACACCGACCAACACCGACTGACACTGACTGACACCGACCGACCGACACCGACCGACACGACCGACACCGACCGACACCGACCGACCGACTAATACCGACCGTGTGAAACCAACTGACCGACACCGACATACTGACACCGACCGACCGACCGACACTGACAAACCTACACTGACCGACACTGATCGACCGACACCAACCGACAGACTGACACCGACCGACCAACACCGACCAACTAACACCGACCGTGCGAAACCAACTGACAGACACTGACCGACCGACCGACCGACCGACCGACCGACCGACCGACCGACCGACACCGACTGATCGACCGACACCGACTGATCGACCAACACTGACCGACACCGACTGACCGTCTGACAGACCGACAGACACCGACCGATACTGACCAACTGACACCGACCAACTGATACCGACCAACTGACTGACACCAACCGACAAACAGACATACATGTACAGCATACAGATTGTTTGTTACGAGCCGGCTCACCTGGATCTACAGTGGTTGTAAATGTTGTCGATAACTGGGCATAACGAATACTGGTAACGACATGACCTACATCACAAATAGCAATACACGGTAACTAACACAAGTGTGGCTATCTATATGTAAGCATATATGGTTTATATGGCAGATAATTGCTAAAATAGTACGTGTGAAGTGAACATTTACCTGCTATCAGTGAATTGTTTTCTCCACCTAGGCTCACATGGGAGCATCCATCTTTGTTTATTTCATAAGTTCCGACTTAAATATTTAAGTTATAACTTAAGACTGCTAGCTACCTGTCTTAGTTTTTCATAGTAAATTTCGATTGTCGTTCTTGCTAAGATGTTTTGTGAAACGGACTAAGCACGTACTCCGGACTTAAGTTATAACTTATGACAAAAGTACTTGCTTAGTTCGTTAATGAAACGGGCCCCTGGCCTTCGTGGCTTTGCCTCGTTTCTTGATTTATATTAAACCACTGCTCCATTGCACAGACACTACTCATCATGCCCGATTGTATCCTCCAGCTTTCCTTCGCATATTTTTGTACATGCTTTATTGTCACAGCATGGGTAGTATATGGTTATGGATTGGGATATATTTACGAAACTTCGCACATGCATAGATGTCAAAGGTGTGTGTGCAAGAAATACAACTCTCACTTTCATAATTTTGGAGTTATTTCCCTTCATGTTTTTATGCCCCCCGCCACAGACTGGTGAGGGGGGGGGGGGCATATAGTGTTACCGGCGTCCGTACGTACGTACGCTGTCCCGAAACCTTTACGCTCGGGTAATTGGCTTATAATATCTGTTTATTTGCTCGGATCTGCTTTACATTTCACACACGCATTACTCCAATGGTCCTCCACCGCCCTGTGACAAATCCACAATCGTCCCGCGCCCACTAAGCCCAGGTTCAAGGGCACAGATTTGGTGTGTTTGAAACTTTAACGCTCGGGTAAATGGCTTATAATTTATGTTTCCTTGTTAGGATCTGCTTCACATTTCACACATGAGTATTACGATTATTTGTAATCCTATTTTAGGGGAAGGGGCCAAGTGACTTTAACGCTTACCTGATTGAAATGACGATCATTTGACTAGAATTACGTGATTCATTTGGCGCAAAAGTGAACATCATTTTTTTCTACAGAAATGGCACTTTCAACAGGTAATACCGTAAAGATTCTAATAGACGCTCGGGCGTCTATTAGAATCACCACTGGCTCCGAAGTCCAGGATGGGCGTTTAATAGAGGCAAGAGTTATTCAGCAAAGGGAAAATGATAAAAAAATATACGATGTTCTGCTATCTGAACAAAAACATAATTAAGGGACGTAATGGTAATATATATCAAGACAGCGTCAATCATTAATGCTGATCAGATTTACGCCTACGGACTTTTCGTCAGCGTCAGCGTTTCGGATCTGTCGGGTTTGAGATGCTTTGAAAATGGCGTCCCCGTAACCGTGTAAATTCTGATCACCCGGTGTCCGTGCAAATAGCTACTGCTGATGAGGAATTTACTGTGACACCGGAAACAGTCGAATTTCGCTTCCGCTTTTAAAAGTGAAAGTAGCAATTATGTTTTTTCCCCGATTTTAAAGGAAGTTGCTTTAGAAATAATGGAAAGAAAAAAAATATAATAGGACAATTAGCTCTGATTGTCGGTACTGGGCGTTTATTAGAGGCACTAATTTCGTGAAAATCGGCTAAAAAATGTGTCTTTTTCAACGTAAAAAGTGGGGGGTGGGCGTCTATTAGAGCATGGGCGTCTATTATAATATCTACGGTATCTTATTTTTGTTATTAAAGATCGTTATTTTAATGCGTTTTCAGTACAGCCATATCTCTTCTAGAATGAGCCAGAATGCACCAAATCACATGTACATGATAAAAAAATTCCGGGGGAGCATGCAACTGGACCCCCTAGCTACCTCCAGCGCTCCGCGCGGTCGACCACCGCAGCGCTTTAATTTTTTTCTGGGGGAAGGCCTGGAGGGGAATGTGTTATAAAGTGAAAAATACCCAGGCCTCCTGCGTGTGAGGCGAACACTATTGTGTCGCTATAAAAGCCGACTTGTACCGCAAGGCAGTACAAATGTTTGATTATTGTACTATGGCCGTACTACTACACTAGTAATGTGTGTATTTATTATAATATAGTTCATACATTTCTAACTTGTTAATTCTCAAAAGTAACATGTTATGATTATAATTCTAACGCGTGTGAAATGGCACTTATGACATGAATCGCCACTGCCTGGTAATACATACAAAGTTACAAACTGCTATTGCTTTTAATGGTAAAAACTATCACATGGTTGATTATTCCAGTTATACACAGGTCAGCATAAATCTGTGACATTAAACTGTACCATCTACCTGTACATGATCTATGTATTGAGATGGGCATTTGTCTAGTTCATGATATCTGGGAATACATAAAATCTCAGGGATTAAGCCAGGGATTTTGGGAAGGGGCCTTTTTTTATATTTTGGGAAAAAATAGTTCATGAAATTGCTTTAATTGGGAATTTTTTTCGTCGACCGATCGAATCCATTACTGGGATTTGTTGTCGATATTATTAGTAGATGTCATTGATCTCACTTACTCCTGGTTAATATTGTTTTAACCAACCATCCAAATTTGACAACTTGTGTCAATGAATCTGCTTATGGACTGCATGAGCACAATACTCAAGATTTCACTGGCTTTTTGTTTGCCGATTGGGAATTTATTTTACAGATTGGGGGGAAAAAAACGGCCCCGGGATTTGGGGAAGGGGCCGATATTCGGCCCCTGGAGGCATGGTAGTTTAGTCCCGGAATCTAGAGCTAGAGCTGTTTATGTAAGTACATGTATATAACATTGTCTCTGGGCAGGCAGAGGTCACTATCACGAGGCAGGAGGTCACAATCTCGGGGGCCGGCGGGGATGACGATATCGAGGCAGGTGTACGTCAAAATATCGAGGCAGGCGAAATTCATGATCTCTGGGAAGAAGGTCGTACTCTCGAGGCAGATGGAGGTCACAATGCTGTGATCGAAGAGTGTCAAGGTCATTGTTATCTACTCCATTGAGCTGAATGACCAAGCAGGTGTAGTAGGCCATTATCACAACTGGATTTTTTGCTAGCATAAAATATACCCAGGTGCTAACTGCTTTCACCGGGCTGGTCATTTTCATAATGTTTCCTAAAATAAATCCCTCAAAATTGTTGCTGCATTTAGACAAGATGCTGATCGGTCTAGTCCACACACATTTGTTCAGTATTATCAGGTGAAAACTTAGTACCAGAAGATTATTCGGAATCGCCCTGTAGTTGGCCAAAGTTTGTATGGCTAAAAAACGGGACATATTATGTATTCACCTTATACGGGCTGGTTTTACAGCTTGTCCACACAATAACTAGAGTTCTACTTGACAGATCATTACCAAATTCCGTATACATGTTTATCACGACAAGATGAAGAAGCCTGCTGATTTCCAAACAGTTTCAATGTCTTACCTCCCCATTGCGGCCATTTTTTATTTTTCGCACTCTGTACCTTAGTCCACACAATAACTTAAGTTCTTCTTGGCGGATCATAACTAAATTTGGTATACATGTTTATCATTGCAATATGTAGAAGCCTATAGATTTTCACAAATTTCGAATGACTTGCATGTATGTCCTCTTGGTGGGAATTTTTAATTTTCGCACTCTGTACCCTTGTCCACGCAATAACGTCTACTTGACGGATCGTAACCAAATTTGGTATACCATGTTTATTACGACAAGACGAAGAAGCCTTTTGATTTTTAGCTCACCTGAGCGAAGCTCATGTGAGCTATTGTTGCCGCAAGGTGTCCGTCGTCCGGCTTCCGTCGTCCGTGAACATTTTCAAACGTCTTCTCTTCGGTAACCATTGGGCCTATAGTCACCAAACTTCATGGTCATGGTCCTTAGGTAGGGGGATTACACAATTGTTAAAATGACGTCATCACGTAATCCAAGATGGCCGCCGTCAAAAAATAGGTATCAACGAGGCGATCACTCTGGTGCATTTTTTGTCGAAATCGGATGGTTATGTCATCCAAGATGGCCGCCGAAAGGTCAAAATGTCGTTCTTTTATTAGAGATTTCAAAATTCTTCTTCACATGAACCGCTTGGCCCATGGTAGCCAAACTTAAAAGTTATGGTCCATGGGTGAAGCCTTTTCAGATTTATTAAAATGGAGGTCATCGCTAATCCAAGATGGCCGCCGTCTAAAAATAGCATAAATTCTTAAAAAATCTTCTTCTCATGAACCGCCAGCCGGATTTTGGCGAAACTTGGTAGGAATGATCGATGTACAATGCACTTTCAAAGTTGTTAAAATGGTGATCCCGGGGTAAAAAATGGGCGTGGTCATTGGGGTCAAATTTTATTTTTGCCCGAATATGGTCATGTCTATATCAAATCGAAGTTATCAAAGAGGCGATCGCTCTGGTGAATTTTTTATCGAAATTGGATGGTCATGTCATCCAAGATGGCCGCCGAAAGGTCAAAATGTCGTTCTTTTATTAGAGATTTCAAAATTCTTCTTCACACGAACCGCTTGGTCCATGATGGCCAAACGTCACAGTTATGGTCCATGGGAGAAGCCTTTTCAGATTTGTTAAAACGGAGGTCGTCGCTAATCCAAGATGGCCGCCGTCTAAAAATAGCACAAATTCTTCAAAAATCTTCTCATGAACCGACAGCCGGATTTCGACGAAACTTGGTAGGAATGATCGATGTACAATGCTCTTTCAAAGTTGTTAAAATGGTGACCCCGGGGTCAAAAATGGGCGTGGCCCGTGGGGTCAAATTTTATGTTTGACCGAATATGGTCATGTCTATATCAAATCGAAGGCATCAACGAGGCGATCGCTCTGGTAAATTATTTTATCGAAATTGGATGGTCGTATCATCCAAGAATGCCGCCGAAAGGTCAAAAGGTCGTTCTTTAAATATTAGAGATTTCAAAATTCTTCTTCACACGAACCGCTTGGCGCATGGTGGCCAAACTTCACAGTTACGGTCCATGTGTGAAACCTTTTCAGATTTGTTAAAACGGAGGTCGTCGCTAATCCAAGATGGCCGCCATCTAAAAATAGCACAAATTCTTAAAAAATCTTCTTCTCATAAACTGCCAGCCGGATTTCGACGAAACTTGGTAGGAATGATCGACTTATAATGCTCTTTCAAATGTGCTAAAATGGTGACCTCGGGGTCATAAATGGGCGTGGCCCGTGGGGTCAAATTTTATTTTTGACCAAATATACTCATGTCATATATCAAATTGAAGGTATCGATGAGGCGATTGCTCTGGTGCAATATTTGTCGGAATCGGATGATTATGTCATCCATAATGGCCTCCAAAAGGTCGATTTATTGAAGACTTTGAAAGTCTTTTTCTCAGGAACCACATGGCCGATGCTGGCCAAACTTCATAGTAAGTTAAATCCTTGGATGAAGCATTTTCATATTTGGTAAAATGAGAGTCATCCCGTAATCCCAGATGACTGCCATCTAAAAAGAGCACAATTTTTGTAAAACACATGAACTCAATGTCACATTCTCCTCTGGTGTCCATGGAGTCAGGTGAGTGAATTATGACCATCATGGCCCTCTTGTTTAAAATGTCCGATGACTTTTATTCCTTTATAATTTTCACTCTCTGTATCCTTGTCCACGTAATAATTTGAGTTCTACTTGATCACTTGGCAACAAATCAGGATATTCTCCCCAGGTGTATTCTCAGCTGTAAATGTCTTAATTTACAAGTCACTGAGCCATACAACACCATAACATCATGCATATTATTATCCATTCTATTCCTCGTCGGGCGCGACATGCTGCCCGTGGCCATTCTAGTATTGAAAATCTGCAGGTCGGGCATCCATGTTCTATGAACACCGGGGGATACTGGGGGATATCTGGTCAACAACATGTCGCACACAAGTAGAACAACCTTCTCATCTCTAATTTTCGAACTATCTCCTTTTTTTATCTTTGCTCTTTTTCGTAGCATAACTCTAAAACTGTGTACAATCAGCGGTAATTAGTTTTAACTGTACAGCTATACACTTCTTTTTCAGGCGATGGCGTTGTGCGGGCATATGATGCTCTTGCCAAGGCATGTGCAAGAGCAGACTTGGCGGCCCCTGACAGGACCACCAGTACATCACTTCGAAAGTACATGGCGACAATAACACAGGTACCAGCAATTATTATTGAGCAAATCTTTATGGCCTTTTGTTATTTTTATCACAGACGCTTGCTGTCGTTGTGATATTGTCACCGCTTTTGATGTGCGTCTGTACGTCCTATACATTTGCATTAAAGTTTTCGCCACTCTCTGATGGCTTTTATTTTTATTCCGACAGCTGCGATAGTGGGTGAAACACTCCCTGGCGATTGGCTTGTTTTGTACTCTTTTTGTGTATGGTCTATAACATTGCAATTAAATGGTGCCTTCATGATTTATCACGAAGCGGGCGGCATGTGGGAGTAGTAAATAGTAATTTTAACAATGGGATTCATCCTTAACAGAATCTCGATATCCCTGGTTTGACCCTCAGGTACATTGTTGGCTTTTTGGAATGTTAAGAGTTGATCCGGTTGTAATATTACCCGTATAAAAGTAATAAGATTAGTACTAATCCTATTACTTTTGAGGAGTGGGGTTAAATGACTGGTGTGGTGAGGACCTGGCTGTTGACAGTCTGTTAAACACCATTAAATCAAATCAATTTGTTATCACAGAATAACCAGTCCACAAACATCCCGGTCCTACATGGCATGCAAGTTATTAATTCATAAAAAATAACTTTTAACTAATATTTACATTTTCACAGGTAAAACATGCCCCTGCTTCTGTCATATATGATTTAGTAACTAATTCTACAGTAACACCTGCTTGTCATAGACAGCAACTAAAAGTGGATGGAGTTAAGTTTTGTTGTTGTGTCATTGTTAATGCCTCACACCAGATCTGGGATATTGCAAGTTAACTGTTCTTGGCTGATTTTGTTAGACTTTCTAGCAACCTACACAAGTGCACACCTAAACAAAGTAAACAGTTACATTTCTCATGGTATGAACTGCCAAGTATATCTTACTTGGACGAATAACCTTTGTCGTACAATAGAAAGCAATATTCCCGAAAGAAACCCAAAGAGCCTAAGAATGCAAGGAACTACATTTATTGTCATGAATATTCTTTAATGTACAGAGACATTTACAGAATTAAATAACAACCGGAACTGACAATTATTTTTGCAGGTGCACAAGCGACATTTTGGAAAGAACCCAGATAGCCAAAATCTTGATTCTACAAGATCAGGGGTGTATTGCTGACTTCCAGAACAAGCGATTGGATGAGATGCAGCTACAATGGTACGTTACTGATTTACAGATGGCCTCTTTGCAATATAGGTCACGTCCTATGCTCTTTCTGGTTTTGTAAAATGGTTACTGCGTCAAAACTGGGTGGAGACCGTGGTCAAATAATGTTTTGCTGGGAGTGATCGTGTTAATTTTTTTTTTTTTTTTGTGAAAGTGATATGTTTATGCCAAATAATCACCAGTATAACACGCTGGTATGCTTTTTGTTCTAATTGCATAATTAGGTCATCCAAGATGACCAAAAGGTCATTATTGTATTACTAGCTTCAAATTGCTTCTCATGAATAGTTTCTTTTTTCCATGTGACTGCTTTTGGCCTGTATCTGGTTTTCATTACCCATTCCACATGATTAATTTTACCTATATTTTGTTATATGGACACATTTTAAGATCTCGGTAGTGAGCGATACATGCCTGAGGCCCATTTGTGCCAGTTGTTATCATTCATTGTGTTACATGTATGCTTTGTTATTATCCCCTCGCTATAGGCAAGAGGGGATATTGTAACATTCGTTCATGTACATACGTACGTCCATACGTAGTTATGTACGAACATACATTAGTAACACTTTTCCTTTTTAAATAACTCATGAACCGCTTCACCGACTTAGATAATATTTGGCCACAATGTGTCTAGGGATGCTACTTTGTTTTGCATACGACCCAAGTCCGACCGTCCAAGGTCAAGGTCACTGAGGATTTGCATTTTTTTTGTATCAAGGCTGCCAGCGAGGGGATTAGCTTCGCTTAGCAATGCCAGTTCTTGTTTTAAGATATTGTGCTGTCCGGTGACCATAAGGAAGGTGATAATCAACAGGATGTAGACCCACAGTACGTACAGCAAGTTCAAACTGCGTCAGATGACGACGACAACTCGACAAACCCTGACACGTATGTTGTTTGAAGCAGAGAACTTCTTTGAGGAAAATGAGGACTCCAGGTCTACTGATTCCAGACTGCGGAAGAAGCCTCAGAAGTTCAATCAAATACCTTGGAGTACTGAAGAGGAGGAGGAAATACATGTACTAAAAATAGCACAAATTCTTCAAAAATCTTCTCAAGAACCGCCAATCGGATTTCGACAAAACTTGGTAGGAATGATCGATGTACAATGCTCTTTCAAAGTATTTAAAATGGTGACCCCGGGGTCAAAAATGGGCGTGGCCCGTGGGGTCAAATTTTATTTTTGACTGAATATGGTCATGTCATACATCAAATCGAAGGTATCAACGAGGCGATTACTCTGGTGCAATTTTTGTCGAAATCGGATTGTTATGTCATCCAAGATGGCTGCCGAAAGGTCAAAAGGTCGTTCTTTTATTAGAGATTTCAAAATTATTCTTCACATGAACCGCTTGGCCCATGGTATCCAAACTTAAAAGTTATGGTCAATGGGTGAAGCCTTTTCAGATTTGTTAAAATGGAGGTCATCGCTAATCCAAGATGGCCGCCGTCTAAAAATAGCATAAATTCTTAAAAAATATTTTTCTCATGAACCGCCAGCCGGATTTCAACGAAACTTGGTAAGAATAATTGATGTACAATGCTCTTTCAAAGTTGTTAAAACGGTGACCCCGGTGTCAAAAATGGGTGTGATTCGTGGGGTCAAATTGGGGTCAAATTTTATTTTTGACCGAATATGGTCATGTCTATATCAAATTGAAGGTATGAAAGAGGTGATCGCTCTGGTACATTATTTGTCGAAATTGGATTTTTATGTCATCCCAGATGGACGCCGAAAGGTGAAAAGGTCGTTATTTTATTAGAGATTTAAAACTTCTTCTTCACACGAACCGCTTGGCCCATGGTGGCCAAACTTCACACTTATGGTCCATGAGTGAAGTCTTTTCAGATTTGTTAAAACGGAGGTCGTCGCTAATCCAAGATGGCCGCCGTCTAAAACTAGCACAAATTCTTCAAAAATCTTCTTCTCATGAACCGCCAGCCGGATTTCGACGAAACTTGGTAAGAATGATCGAAGTACAATGCTCTTTCAAATGTGTTAAAATGGTAACCCGGGGGGGGTCAAAAATGGGCGTGGCCCGTGGGGTCAAATTTTATTTTTGACCAAATATGCTCATGTCATATATCAAATTGAAGGTATCGATGAGGCGATTGCTCTGGTGCAATATTTGAACGGAATCGGATGATTATGTCATCCATGATGGCCTCCATAAGGTCCATTTATTCGAGATTTTGAATGTCTTTTTATCAGGAACCACATGACCGATGCTGGCCAAACATCATAGTAAGTTAAGATCCTTGGGTGAAGCATTTTGAGATTTGGTTAAATGAGTCATCGCTTAATCCAAGATGACCGCCATCTAAAAATAGCACAATTTTGTTAAAACACATACGAACTCGATGTCACATTCTCCTCTGGTGTTCATGAAGTCAGGTGAGCGAATTAGGGCCATCATGGCCCTCTTGTTTTGGCTTTCTTGTACGTGAGAGTTACATTCGGTTATATCCATTATAAGAGTAGTAAGATTATTGCTAATTGTATTACTTTTAGGGGATGTGGCTCTTATGCGATGAGCACCTGGCTTCAGATCGGGCTATTCTAATTTCGGCTGAACATAGTTTAGTTTACCTGAGCCAAAGGTTCAAGTGAACTATTGTTACCCGTTTTTCGTCCGTCTGTCGTCCGTCAACACTTCTCCAACTTCTTCAAATGTTGACCAAACTTCACGGGGATGGTCTATGTGTTGGTCCTTTTCAGATTTGTTTAAATGGACGGTGTGGCATATCCAGTATGGCCACCATAGAAAATTAGGTCAAATTCTTAAGAAAAAATCTTTTTACAAATCGCTAGACGGATTTCGACGAAACTTGGCAGAAATGATCTAGTCAGTGCTCTTTCAAATTTGATAAAATGATGACCCCGAGATAAAAAATGGGCGAGACATTGGGCGATGACCCGGCATTAAATGACAGTAGCTATTGATAGGCCGTTAAACACCATTAAAACCTAACTATGTATCGTGTGCTTGTTGAAGATAACAAAGAGCTATTGTCGCCACATCGGTGTTTGTGTCTGTGTCTGCATACCAAACTCTACAGTCAAGAATATCTTGATATTTCATATATGCATTTGTAACATCTGGGTGGTTGGTCGGGCGAGCGCGATGGTGTAAATTAACGGTAGGGGTAACGGTTCCTCCTTATAGGAATCACGATATGCCTGGTTTGGCCCTCGGGTACTTTTTTAACTTTCGCTCTTTTGTTACCTAGGAGTTAAATTGGGTTATTGCCATAAAAGTAGTAATATTATTACTGATCCTGCTGCTTTTGGTAGGGGGTCAAGTGATTCTGGTGTGGCGAGGACCAAGCACCAGATCAGGATTATTCTGATTTCAGGGCTGAATATATAGCTTTATTGTAAATATTCAGTTTTGATTTTGGGATTTTCTCCCCATGTGTACATGTACTTGAACATGTACATGTACTTGTACAGGTAATATATGGGATTTAGTATTAAATCCATTGACCTTGATCATACTGTACAACGTACTGTATTTGAAGAATATTGATTTTGTGTTGATGTCCCCCACAATTCTATGGTTATTTGCATCCCACAGTAATGGACAGATAAGGTGCTACACACAAGTACCATTTGTACAACCCACACCCCGTAAGTCAAAATATGCACAAGTACCTTCCAGTGAATACGTCCGTCTGTCCGTCCGCAGTTCTCTCCACATGGACGGTTGTCGACAGGCCACTGTTCATTTTTAGCTCGACTACAGCTAGAGCTTATGCAGTCACCACGGCGTCGGCGTCACGCCTTGGTTAAGGTTTTTAGCTCGACTATTCGAAGAATAGTTAGAGCTTATGTAGTCACACCGGCGTCACCGTCACGCCTTGGTTAAGGTTTTTAGTCGAGCTTGTATATGGAATACTACTGGCCCTACACCCACCATTCTTGGACAAGTTCATCTCCTAGTGATGTACATCAATACCCCCTGATCTATATTTGACCTTGATCTACATTTCCTCTTGACTTACTTAATTAATTCCACTCGGTTAAGGTTTTTAGTCAACCTTGGTTAAGGTTTTTACTCAAGCTTGTACATGGAATACTATTGTGCATACCGACACCATACTTTGACAACCTTTTCTCAAATGGATATACATCAATAACCCCTAATCTATATTTGAGCTTCACCTACATTTCCTCTTGAATTACTTAGTTAATTCCCCTTGGTTAAGGTTTTTAGTCCAGCTTGTATATGGAATACTCCTGGCCCTACACCCACCATACTTGGACAACTTCATCTCCTAGTGATGTATATCAAAAAACCCTGACCTATATTTGACCTTGACCTACATTTCACTTTGAATTACTTAGTTAATTCCCCTTGGTTAAGGTTTGTAGTCAATCTTGATTAAGGTTTTTAGTCAAGCATGTACATGGAATACCATTGTGCATACGGACACCATACTTGGACAACCTTTTCTCATAGGGATGTACATCAATAACCCCTGATCTATGTTTGACCTTGACCTACATTTCCTCTTGAATTACTTAGATAATTCCCCTTGGTTAAGGTTTTTTTTTAGTCAAGCTTGTAGATGGAATATTCCTGGCCCTACACCAAACATACTTGGACAACTTCATCTCCTAGTGATGTACATCAACAACCCCTGACCTATGTTTGACCTTGACCTACATGTAACTGTTAATTGCCCTTGGTTAAGGTTTTTAGTCAACCTTGGTTAACGTTTTTAGTCAAGCTTGTACATGGAATACTATTGTGCATACAGACACCATACTTCGACAACCTTTTCTCATAGGGGTGTACATCAATAACCCCTGATCTATATTTTACCTTGACCTACATTTCCTCTTGAATTACTTACTTACCTCCCCTTGGTTAAGGTTTTTAGTAAAGCTTGCAGATGGAATACTCCTGGCCCTACACCAACCATACTTGGACAACTTCATCTCCTAGTGATCTACATCAACAAACCCTGACCTATAGATGACCTTCACCTACATTTAACCTTGAATTACTTAGTTCATTCCCCTTGGTCAAGGTTTTTAGTCAACCTTGGTTAAGGTTTTTAGTCAAGCTTGTACATGGAATACTAATGTGCATACATACACCATACTTGGACAACATTTTATCATAGGGATGTACATCAATAACCCGTGATCTATATTTGACCTTGACCTACATTTCCTCTTGAATTACTTAGTTAATTCCCCTTGGTTAGTCAAGCTTGTAGATGGAACACTATTGTGCATACAGACACCATACTTGGATAACTTTTTCTCATAGGGATGTACATCAATAACCCCTGACCTATATTTTACCGTCACCTACATTTAGCCTTGAATTACTTACTTATTTCCCCTTGGTTAAGGTTTGTACTCAAACTTGCTTAAGGTGTATAGTCAACCTTGTATATGGAAAACTCCTGGGCCTACACCAACCATACTTGGAAAACCTCATCTCTTAGTGATGTACATCAATAACCCCTGACCTATATCTGACATTGACCTACATTTAACCTTGAATTACTTACTTAATTTCCCTTGGTTAAGGCTTTTAGTCAACCTTCGTTAAGGTTTTTAGTCAACCTTGGTTAAGGTTTTTATGCAGGCTGAGGCCACCTTGTTTTTCAAGCTACGTATACATCGACAACCCTCGTAGTTGAGCTATGCTGTTCTCCTACAGCTCTTCTTAATCAAGCTTGTAGATGGAATACTACTGGCCCTACACCCACCATACTTGGACAACTTCATCTCATAGTGATGTACATCAATAACCCCTGATCTATATTTGACCTTGACCTACATTTCCTCATGAATTACTTAGCTAATTCCCCTTGGTTAAGGTTTTTAGTCAAGCTTGTATATGGAATACTACTGGCCCTACACCCACCATACTTGGATAACTTCATCTCCTAGTGATGTACATCAACAACCCCTGATCTATATTTGACCTTGACCTACATTTCCTTTTGAATTCCCCTTGGTTAAGGTTTTTAGTCAACCTTGGTTAATGTTTTTAGTCAAGCTTGTACACGGAATACTAGTGTGCATACAGACACCATACTTGGACAACCTTTTCTCATAGCAATGTATATCAATAACCCCTGATCTATATTTGACCTTGACGTACATTTCCTCTTGAATTACTTAGCTAATTCCTCTTGGTTAAGGTTTTTAGTCAAGGTTGCAGATGGAATACTCCTGGCTCTACACCAACCATACTTGGACAACTTCATCTCCTAGTGATGTACATCAACAACACCTGACCTATATTTGACCTTGACCTACATATAACCTTGAATTACTTAGCTAATTCCCCTTGGTTAAGGTTTTTAGTCAACCTTGGTTAAGGTTTTTAGTCAAGCTTGTACATGGAATACCATTGTGCATACATACACGATACTTGGACAATCTTTTCTCATAGTGATGTACATCAATAACCCCTGATCTATATTTGACCTTGACCTACATTTCCTCTTGAATTACTTAGTTAATTCTCCTTGGATAAGGTTTTTAGTCAAACTTGTAGAT
>CM055268.1:54497912-54563621 GCA_029237695.1 Conchocele bisecta
CAAATTTATTTGAATTTTCACCCTCCGCGCCCGATCATGTTGGGGGTGCGCTTGATGATATCCGTGTTCACGTTACCGTTGTGGCCGATTTTTTGATTGGCGGTGGCGATTACGATCTGATTATTGTAACCGTCAACCGGGTCGTCTCGTAGTATCATATTGCTCGGCGCCATATAAAGACCTATTCCAAATACATAGTCTACTGGAGTGCTGGCATTCTGCAAAACGTCTTGATAATTCTGGATCTCCTTCTCCAGGTCCACCCTTGCTGAGATGGCGTCCTCTACAAGTGTTAAGAATTGTTTTTGTGCATCAAACGCTGTTCCCGTGCCCAGTATAGAACTGCGAGTTTGCTTTTGTGCGCCGAGGATGGCCCAGACGTACGTGCGAATGGAGTCGTTGACGCGAGTAACCCCGGCCTGCGTGAACCCTAGACCCGTATCTAACATAAATGTACCCCACGCGTCCTGAACCTCAGCAGCCTGCTGTATGTAATCGACGTGAGCCCGTTTCGGAGGTAACATTTTACAAGAAAACACGTCACAGTGCCGACCTCCAGACACTTCCGGCCCGAAAGTCATAGTCGCTGGGTCAAAATTCCCGGCGTTCCGACTGACGATGTGGTCACCGGAGTGATCGTGTCTAAAATCAGTCTGCGTCCAATTCCCGGACTGGCCCCTAATGAGAATGTCGCCGAGGCCGGTGCTGGTAGGAAATGCTTTCTGTCTCCAGTCCGCGTCTTTTGAAACGTTAATTTCGTTACACAGTCTTTCAAACGCCACGGTCGTATGCGTTGGAAATGGGATCCCAGGCGTCGTCTTGAGGTAGTGAAATACCTAGTTCTTTGAGAATCCTCCTAATAGTATAATACGCATGAAAGTTGTAGACACTTCGGAGCATGACATTCTTGGATGTCAGATGGTCTATATGTGAAACTCCACACCCGGCGGTTGAGCACCATACAGCGAAATTTATTTGGTTCTGCCAAAACTGCATCGGTGTTGCTTTCCACCCGTTTACCGCCTCCATCGTAGTAATCTTGGGCAGCCTATATTGTTCAAAGATGTTAGGGAAATTGGTGACAAACCCACTGTCCGGTATAACCGTTACGGTTGGGTGTTCAATGTGATTAACAACGTCTTTTTGCGTGTATTTACCTCCGACCGCGTACTTTGCATTAAAATTAAAGCTAAATGCTTGGGTATCCATTGAAAGATATTATTATGTTTGCTACTATCACTAATGTTCAAAAAGAGAGTTGTGAACTTCAAAAGTCAATCGACAACTGCTGCGGAAAACGCCGGGTGGGCCTCAGATCAATCACCTTCACGGTAGGCTGGCAAAACATCGAAACACTCGAGTTTTTCTTAGGAGATATTGACGAGTATGCCATAGTACCTCATGGCCTTTGGAGTTTCAGAGATCTCCAAGCTTTTGCCGCGGCGAAGATTCCCGGTATAGTCACTCTCGCAATCTCGAAAGCCACGGGGCTCACGACATTGACCGTTGAGAGGCGTTTAAGGATCTCACCAGGGTTGGGCTCACTGTTAGGATTAAAAATAACACACCCTGCCAACGATGATGGGATATTTGATCCGGGCGAGCACCGCGGCACGACCCCAGTAAACTTCGCCGTCACGAAAACTCTCGGGGTGCACCTGGATCGGGTGAACACATCGTACAACACGGTAGACGGCACTCCCAGCACATTACTGAAAACCGTGCCAGCCAGCGACTGTTTCTTTGGTGAGACACTGACCTTAGATTTCCCACACCCCGAGATGAAAGTTTTGGAATCGGGACACATCCACGAGTTGAAGATTTCTATTCTTGATGATGAAGGGCGAGAGTTGAAGAACGATTACCCGATTTCGGTCGTCCTAGAAATTTCAAATTAATTAATTTTAAGAAAATTATTTAGAATTAAACGCATGTTCGTAATTCATATATATATATATATATTATCAACATTATTGAAATGAGTATATACGGACCAGGTAGTTCTTCCAATTCCAATTGGGATTGGGTGACAAATTCAAAGAATTTGGAACCGGCAGAAGGGGGATTCATCCCGACAGAGGGCGACTTTTTAACTACCCAAAATACAAAGGCCTTGATCAATAGAATTATATCGGTGGCCACGGATGAGATTCACAAGAGTCTACTATCACAACTTTAGAGAATATGCCCTGGCTGTGAATACACAAAGTCGTGAAGAAACGCATACGGAACTAAACGAACTAGGTGAAAAAATAACCGAATTTCAAAAAGAGGCCCGGTTTTGGATTGATAAAGTCCGAGAAGACCACCAGGCGGACCTTACGGAGGCTTGTGATGCGTTGCGCTTGGAGGACTCTCTCATCAGAGAAGCGGCACTTACTGAATTAGACGGGAAAATAATCGATTTTCGAAAAGAGACCCGGTTGGGTATTGAGGGAGTCCGAGAAGACCGCCAGGCGGACCTTACGGAGGCTTATGATGCGCTGCGCTCAGATGACTCTCATCAGAGAGAAGCGGCACTTACCGAACTAGGAAAACAAATAACCAAATTTCGAAAAGAGGCCAGGTCGGGTATTGATAAAATCCGAGAAGACCACCAGGCGGCCCTTGCGAAGGCTTATGAGGTGTTGCGCTCAGAGGACTCTCTCATCAGAGAAGCGGCACTTACTGAACTAGACAAAAAATTAACCAAATTTCGAAAAAAGACCCGGTCGGGTATTGATAAAGTCCGAGAAGACCACCTGGTGAACCTTGCGGAGGCCATTGCGGAGGCTTATGATGCGTTGCGCTTAGATGGACTCTCTCAGCAAAGAAGCGACACTTAGTGAACTAGAATAGCCGAATTTCTGAAAGAGACCAGGTCGGGGGTTGAGGGGGTTGAGGGGGTCCGAGAAGACCACAAGGAGGCCATTGCGGAGGCTTATGGGGCGTTACGCTCAGAGGACTCTCTCAACAGAGAAGGGGCACTTATTGACCTATACGAAAAAATTACCGAATTTCGAAGGAGGCCCGGTTGGGGGTTGAGGGGGTCCGAACGGGTATTGATAAAGTCAGAGAAGACCACAAGGCGGCCCTTGCGGAGGCTTATGGGGTGTTGCGCTCAGAGGACTCTCTCATCAGAGAAGCGGCGGTTGCTGAACTAGACGGAAAAATAACTGAATTTCGAAAGGAGGCTCGGTTGGGGGTTGAGGGGGTCCGAACGGGTATTGAGAAAGCCCGAGAAGACCACCAGGCGGCCCTTGCGAAGGCTTATGAGGTGTTGCGCTCAGAGGACTCTCTCATCAGAGAAGCGGCGGTTGCCGAACTAGACGGGAAAATAACCGAATTTCAAAAAGAGGCCCGGTCGGGTGTTGAAAAAGCCCTAGAAGACCACCAGGCGACCATTACAGAGGTTTATGATGCGTTCCGCTTAGAGGACTCTCTCAGCAGAGAAGCGGCACTTACCGAACTAGACGGTAAAATAACAGAAGTTTCCGAAAAACTGAAACATGCTCGTAGAGCCGCGACCAAAGCGCTTGAGGAGACCGCTGAAAAGGTTCGCGCTGAGGCCCATACCTCTATCGGGGCGGTTGCCGGATTGTTGCAAACAATGAAAACGCAAAAACGTGTCATAACAGTTTGGCCTGAGAAGCGGGGCCCATTGGTTGAGGGGCTCTATGAATATTCGTTCGGTGCCAAAGCGAATAATACATGTGGGGGATACGCCATGACAGCTACAGGTACAGTTCTCCGAATGGCAGTCTGCTCGGTTAATGCTAGTGGTAAACCTGTGGGCGTGGTCACGATAAATCTCGTAGTAGATGGGGAAGAACGGGCAATTGGAGTCACTAAACCCGCTGGAGATAGTTTGTCGGTGGTTTCGTCCTCCGGTAACGATACAATTAGACTTTCCGAAGGTAGTGTTATTAACTTTGTTACGAAAATCGCTGACCCAGAGAGTTCTTCCACTATTGTCTCATTGTTAATTGAACTTAATTTGTAAATACTAATATATTGTAAATCATGAACGAATCACTGTATCCAATTGTCAATACCACTCCATCAACACTGTGTCCAATTAACGAAAGAAGTTAAGATTTTAGGTTAAATAATATCGTCGCTATGCAGGATATTTTAGTTAGAGAATATAGAATTAGACAAAGACACGCTAAAAAATATAGGCGCGCGGTGAACATGGCTGAAGCATCTAGCACGGCTCTTGCGAGTGTTTCTGTGTTGTGTGGGGCGGGGACAGCTGCAACTATATCCACCATTATAACGGTTCCTGTAGCGGGGGTTTTATGTGCGGTGTCGGCCGTTTCTGGAATACTTTGTATGGTAATTAGGGCGTTGGGTGGAAAACTCGAGAACAAATGTAGAAAACATGATAGAATATCCTTTCTCGCCAGGTCTAAGAAAAATAGCATCGACGTTATAGTGTCCAAAGCGTTGACCGATAAGAAAATATCAAATTTAGAGTTTGAATCCGTGGTGGAAGAAATGGGGAGATATGAAAAATTAAAAAATGATATTACAGTCGAACCTCCCCGAACGGCCACCTCTCTACAACAGCCACCTCTCTGTAACAGCCGCTATTTTATATCCCACCCAAATGGATGATTTCATCTATATCTAACCCTTACACTGCTGAGCATGAACATTGTCGTTTCATGTTGATTTTGCATTCTTTCTCAATAAAAACATGTTTTGACAGCATTTTAGAATTATTTCCATTGGAAATGATTCTAAAATGCTGTCAAAACATGTTTTTATTGAGAATTATTGAAGAAAATAAATAAACATCAGACGATAAAATTGTATTCAGCATTAACCTCCCTACAACAGCCACCTCTCTATAACAGCCAATTTTGCCTCTTCCCATGGGTGGCTGTTGTAGAGAGGTTGCACTGTAGAATCAAAGCGCGTGCCACCATGCCCAAGATTGAGAGTACTGATTGGGATAAATTTAGGGAAAAAATTGGAGATAAAGTCGGAAGAAATTAATATTTTTATTAAATAATTAATTTTCTTTAAATTAATTATAAAATTAATTATATTGGTGCAGTAAACAATTTATTAATTAATTTTAGGAAAATTATTAACAATTTAAAAAAAAAAAAGAAAAAAAGTTTTAGGTCTCAACGAGGCTCGAACCCGCGCCAGCAAACCCCTGACTTTGTTGGTGAAAATAGTTGTGTTTTATTTGTTTTCTTATATTAATTAATTATTATGTTTTCTAATGTAATTATAGGGGATGTTCAGCTTTAAGTTATTAATAATTTTATAATTAATTTAAAGAAAATTATAAAATTAATTTTAAAATTAATAAAATAATGAACCATCCCGTAAATTCTTTAATCTCTCTAAGTGTTTATAAATAACCTGTGTACACACCGCCTGTGTAAATCGATAATTGTACAACACAAGGTAATGTTTATCATAACAGCCTTCGTGGTTGTGTGGGTTAAGGCGATAATGTATAGAGACGAGGGTCATGGGTTCGCGCCGCGGTTGGAGCTAAAACTTTTTTATTGCTATCCCTATAAATGTGGTCGCTATGGTAAACAACTGCATGACAACGGCGTTCCTATCCGACCGCTCGAGGTTGATACAAAAATAAATTCAGATTGCCAGTTTACATACCATCGATAAGGAAAAATACACTCAAAGTATGACAATGGCGTTCCTATAAGACCGCTCGAGGTTGATCAAAAATAATTCCAGATAGCCCGTTTACATACCTTCGATAATGAAAATACACTCGGCTATAAATTAATTAATAGTTTTTTTTTCTGTTCAATAATAATTTTTCAATATCTTTTTAAGCGATATTGTAGAAATGTACATTCGTAAACGAATCGTTGGGTTTTAACAATTTTATATAATACACCTTAGTTTCATATCCGATACGCATTATCCGTCTTAATGTTCGTATTTGCCTCTTGTATAGTTGACATAATTGCCGGTATAATATTGTAAATGCAACGTTTTTATCGGAGCGTAATAAATTACGCTGGTATTTCATGTATTCGATATCGCCTAGTGTTTTCATTTTATAGAATTTATAAACAGGATCATAACCCCCGTAAGCTTCGTAAACTTCTTCAACACAGTCATTAAAAACTTTCAATTCCAAATTGAATTGTATTATCCATTTTTCTCTAATAATATACCTATGAAATGTATCTGTTCAATTGAACGTGAAAAAAACATGATGTATTTACGACACCAATATATTTTTTCAAAAGTCAATTACCAATATAATTGGGATTCATTTTGACTCCCTCTTTTCAAAATTATTTTCTCAAAAAATTCATAAATTTGCTGTCGGGAGACAATTTCCTCGTTAACAAATTTTTTGATTTTTCGGGGGTGGTGGGGGTATTATGAAGGGTTATAAATGATATCACGGTAAGTGGTATCATTTTGACTCCCTTACTACTACTCCATGAGTGAATTTCTGGATATTCAAACAACAATTCTTAATACACAGTATATATTCAATCAAAGTCTCAATGTGTTGTAACCGTATGGTACAGTATTGAAATTGTCAACAATGACACGTTTTGTGTACACAGACCTAAATGTCTTGCTTTGACATTCACTCGTTACTGTTCTGTTTGCATGTCTCTTGATTTTACATGCATACACAACTTTCACTTCGGTACTTCGGTCCTCTGCACATTGAACATATCTATCAAAGTTCACCACTTGACTTGTGTTGTAATCGAGTGTTAGTCCTTTAACTTTGCATATGGATTTCATTTCCCCAGCTTTTGTTATCAACTTGTATGCATAACTCTTTAGTCCTAAACCCCAAAAACTTATTATTTTATTATTTCCGGGTTCTTCATTAGTCCATTTACCAAGTCTACTATTGATTATGGGAGGGTTCCATGAATTATGTTTGTGTATGTACATACAACTGTCTGTATCGAAATACAACACACGCTCATTTAATTATTCCAAAACATTGTATAGTTCAAGTCTTGCATATGCTGTTACATATGATCCCACTACAACGTTTGATGTTGCATGGGATTCAATGTGTTCAAGTCTAGTTTCATAGTTAACCAATATGAATGAACATTCATTATCAAATATTTCTACGTGTTTTACCATTATACATGGATTTGAAATCAAATCAAAATATTTTGAAGGATTATTGATGTATTCCGTTTGTGTCATGATTTCACGTTGTGCCAATTTACCCCATAAGCAATTTAACATAATCTTGGCAAATGCTCTACGTCCAGTATTTGTTTGTATGTTTGATGGATCAAGACAAATACCTTCAGCTTCTTCATAGTCCTTAACAAATTTTTGTTTGACTTTTTCTGTTACACACCATCCTGGATAACCACTTGCTTCTTGTTTGATTTTAAGAAAATTGTCCACATACCCGAGAAAAAATCATTAGATTTTCCGAAAAATGCCATACTTCATACACGTACTAACAACGTATAGCCACAGTCCAATGCTTTAAACAATTCTATTGACACCCATGTACCAATCCAAAGCTCGTTCTATCATTCAATTGTATGTGTACACTTTGTTGAACCTTTCTTCCCTCCTCCACTGTTTTCTAACATAATGGAAACATGAGTTTGTTATTACAATGTGTTGGTAACACTGGATGAAATAGATTGTCCGGAGGGAGAACTTTACATTTTATCAAACCCTCATACTGTCGGATGTTTTCTACATCAATATTTTCTTTAGTCAAAATATCGGGGTGTCCTATCGGATATTATTTGTGTTTACATACAAACGGATACAATGAACAAATATCAATATATTTGATTTCATCATCTGAAATTTCTTCAATGTCATATTTAATTTTTATAGTATTACAACGTCCACCAAACAATCCTTCCCTAGGTTCAATCGGATCACAGTTTGGAAAGAATTGTTCGATCATCTTTTTGTATTCTTTATCAGTTTTCATTTTTAAATCAAACTCATGTTCCCATATAGTGTGAATTTTGTAACCACTTACACTGAAATATTCCAATCTTTCAAATGTTTGAGAATATAGATTTTGCGTTGTTTCACCATTTATCGGGTTTTTTAGATTACGATTTGGGTAACATTTAGGACAACCATGCCATAGGTCACCGAGAAACTCATAGATAGTATTTGATTCTTCGTGAAACCCATCTACAGTATAAGGACCAATTTGATATTCTCCACCATTTTTTGCATGTTGGATAACAATATTGTTTTCGTGTGCAATACTTTGTATCCATCGAATACCTTTCATTGAAAATTTGCGTTTAATCGGATCTCTGCTTGAAATAATTCCGATCTGATTACTTGGCATATATTTGTTACGCCAAACTTTGTTACATGCATCAGCGATTGTACTGGCTTCTAGAAACGGACCTATGCCCCCATATTCCATGAATACCTTCCTGAATTCTCCACAACGACGTCTCAAAATATCTACATCCGATCGACAATATTTTTCCATTTCTTGTTTGAAATTGAAACAATCGTTGTTTTCCACACGTTCGTTATACCATGATAAAAACTTTTCCCTAACAGTTATCCCCATTGAATCTGGTTTATAATAAGAAACATCAACGTATGGGCCAACATATGCGGCAAATTTATCATTATTTGCCCAATGTGGAAAATATCCCTTAGCCATTTCTTTCAATTCAAAGGTTTCTGGAAATTTTGCCAATCCTGGATTTATGAAATTATATGAATCAATCATTCATATACCTCCAGCTTCCATAACCATGATGTTAATACCGTTCATTATTACCTTTGGTCGAAACATTCCCTTTTCATTGAGATGGTGAAGAATGAATTGGCCATCATATGCTTTGAAATTATGTGCAATAGTTGTAGCACATTTATGTTGTTTTAATAACAACCAATTACAAAATTTTTGTCAAAGTATTTTTTCCTTCAAATACTGCTTCTCTTCCTTCAGGAAACCGCCTACAACATTCACAATTGAATTCTATTGGTTCATTGATACATTCATTGCAAGCTCTGTGTGCAATACAATAGTTATGAATGTGAACCCCTGTGTCTTGTTGACATTCAAAATCATAAAATATGAAAAACGGTTTGTGATCATCTTCTTCAGTTTTGCTTTTATACTGTTGAATATGACATTTGTGGTCAAAATTAACAATCTCTTTCCAAAATTTACATTTCTTCTTTCCTTTACATGTATGATTCTTCTTGGAGTCGGTAAACTGACCTCCACATTTGCCACAACATTTTATGAGTTGACAAATTGATTTCTTTTCACGTCCTTCAATTTGCTTATGATTTACAAAACACGTTACACTATAAAATGTCCTGAGGCAATCTTTACACTTGATACAATCTATCACATGACATTTTGTTTTGGAACGACATGCCTTACACGAAGTAGGGCATATATGTGTTTCACGATTTTGGTAACCAACATTACACATCTCACAATAGTAAGTACATCCAAGAAATCCAACAATATTTGTAATACAGTCATAGTGATCTTGATTATAGAATACATGTATTACTTTGGTGTATGACTGAATTTCTGGATATTCAAACAACAATTCTCACATGTTGTTGATGAATCTTGATCACATATTCTGGATACATATATTGTTGTATTTTCTTATATTCTTCAAATCCACAAGCTTTTTGTGGTGAAATTCCAACTTCATCCAATAATTTCTCTGCTTCATTACGTTGTAAAGGTCTTCTGGAATCCCTGATTACATGCCAGCGCATATTCCATGCTGAAGAAACTTCTCGATCAGCATGACATTTTCCAACAACAATAGCCCGGGCTAAACACATATTGTCTTTTGAATTTTGAATTTTGAATTTTCACAACAGTTTTCTTTTTTTTTCGTGAAAACTCGAGAATAAATTTCAGAGGTCGTCTTCTTTCTTCCAGAACCTGTTGGCATTTTGGTAAACGTTGTTTCGATTGACATCTCACCATCGTTCAAATTAAAATCCATATTCGATTGTATAACTTTTTCTATTTCTTGTAACAATATGTTCCCATTCAAATCTCTTCAACATTCAAGAATGGAATCGTTTATCCCATCTTTAATGCAGGATGATTTAATGTTACCCTGGATTTTGTCGTGTGGATCACCATCAATTCGTTCGATGATTTGATGAACGATATCATCAAATAATACCCCAACGAAATTTTGAGGGTGTTCGTCTACATAAAATTTATTGAATGTTGTTTTAAAAACTGATGATTCAGTTCTGAATTTTCTTGATCTTCGACTTTTTTCTTGTATAAGATCATAAAATCTTCTAACATCTGGTGACTCTTCGGTTTCACTCTCGGTGTCCGAGTATGGTACAAGTGGCATGTTGAATTTTATAATAAAGTATTAATCAAATTGCAACAGCTTATATACTATCGTTACATCGTGACGTCTATAAAAGAAGCCAGAAATTCCATATGGTCATCATTAGTCAATTGAACTCTGAAGCGACATGGACTCTCAAGCGACAGAACGCTCTTCCATTCAACTACAAAAACACGAGGAACATTTTGCTGACTGTTTCGAAAGTATGAAATATTGGCATAAAGGATGTGAAATGAATTTATATGTAAATCCGTTTACTCATGAAGTTGAATTAAGCAACATACCGAAAACCTATCCAATAAAGCATATTGGAAACTTTGTTGGATCGTTTACATCTTACAATTATTCGGGCGACTCTGAGTACCTGATTTCTAAAGGTAAGAGGTTTACAAAATTCAGCATCGATGAGAAATATGGAGGGGACGAAATATCACCTAACAGATGTTACATCTGTCAATCAACGGAGCATTGGGCTAATAAATGTAGCCAGAAGCTACAAGGAAAGTACATGGATGTGTTTGTGAATCCATATTCTCATGAAGTTTAATTTTTGGATTCTCCTAGTATTACCCAAGACCTGTGTGTTGGAAAATTCATGTCTTATTACAACAAAGAGAGTCATCTGAAGCTGCCAAGAAATGTTATGTACGCTGGATGTTTCATCTGTAAATCGAAATCACATTGGGCTTGTGATTGTGACCAGAAACCCAAGTCTAAGACAGTGGATGTTAAGACCACAGAGAAACCAGTGAACAATCGTAAACGTAAACGCCAAGATGAACCGAGAGTTCAAATCAAGAAGAGGAAAATTGCGGTTCCAGTCAAGAAGATGAAAATTGACTTTTAGATTTGATTATTGATTTATTTGTCTTGTTAAATGAATACAATTTTGAATAGACACTATGTAATTACATGTTGTTAAATATATTGTTGTTCAATAAAATATTGTTAAATGAATACAAGTTGAAATGTATTTTCTTGTTTTGTTATTTATCATTTTTATAATTTATATGGTTAATTCATATGATTTATAAAATGCAAGTGTTTCTTTCTGGAAAATATTATGGTCCTGAAAAGGACCGTTTGTTCACTGTCTAATAGAATTCAGACAGATCAGGATATAAGTTATTCAATGTAACTTTCCAAACAATTTTTTGTTTGGAAGGCCAATGATAACCACGTCTTGCAAATAATTGTTGTAATAATTCTTTATTTCTCTCTTTTTCTTCATTAACATCATTTTTCCTGGAGAATACAATGTTTCTCAAACGGTGGAAGAAATTTCCTTTTGATTGTCATTCTTGTATGTAAGAATGAATTAGAAATTGAATACTATACTCCTTTAGATCCCTGAAATGATTTCATCCATCATTTCATTGGCTAAAAATTAGAGGATTTGATTGGTTAAGGATTCTGTCCCTCTCATTGGATTGATTTTCAATCCGTATTACAGCCAAGTTTGTGTAAACAAAACTATGTTCACAAAACTCGTTTTGCAACACGCTTTCTGATTGGACGAAAATCTGAAAAAATGACTAAACTACCAAAAGTAGGTCAATCCGTTTGATGGGTATAAAAGCATGTGTTTTTTAACACATACTTCACATGTTTCATTGAACACTCAAAGAAATGAATACCGATCGAAGCAATATGATGGCAAGTAGGATCGCAGATTTGGTTGAAGTCGTAGGGTCGATGCAGAAAGACATAGAGACGCTGCAAATGGTTACGGCTGACCTGTTGAGGAGAATAAAGGAACAATCAAAGCCTGCTTACAAAGAAATGTAAATGGAGGACGAAAAGAGTTTTACACAGAAGCAAAACCTGACACTACAGGCGTTTTGAGAGTTAAAACTCGAGAATCAAACAACAAATGGCGACGCACTACCATTGAATATTAGTTTGTACAGGTGTACACGCTAAACAAAAACGGTCCTTTTCAGGGCCACCACACATTATTACGAAAAGATTACTTTGCAATTTATATCTTAATAACTTTGTATATTGTATCATTATTTGTTAAACATTAAGCAATTTGCAACAGCTTATATACTGTCGTTACATCGTGACGTCTATAAAAAAAGCCACAAATTCCATATGGTCATCATTGGTCTACTGAACTCTGAAGCGAAAGCATTACATTGTTCAGAGTACAACCCCTGATAAATGGATCAACTAAGAAAACATTATGACCAGCATCCGGAAGCCGAAGAATGTAAATGTTTCGATTTTCTCAAAAATTGTACTATAGGCATAGTAAACGGAGAATACACTATTAATAATGTAAACATTTATAAATCACCCAAATATCAATATTATCCTTTCATAGGGTACATAACAAACAATTCTAGATTTATACCGTTTGGTATTTGTCCAAAGATAACTGTGATAGAAAAAAATAAGATTTGTATGTTAGTAAGTTCTAGAACATACGGGAAGGATAGTCAGATTTACTTCGATAAGGATCTTAAACCTTTGCTTCATCTATACAGTCATAAAATTCCTTTTTCGGGGGCTGCCGACATAGAGACTAAAATTATTAAGAGTTATCCCGATATCGCTCAATTAAATGTGAGAAAAGAGTACTGTAAATGGAATATTGATTAGCAGCTATCGTTTTGTAAGACACACTGTGATTGGTCACTTGATTTTTTATCAATTTCTAAGTAGGTCAATCCTTCTGATGGGTATAAAAGACGATCATAAAATCATTAATTTACATTCGATACTATGGCTGAAAACAGAAGTTACGATTGTGTCGCTCAAGATTTTGATATATTAGCAGAGACGATGAATGAAATATATCAACCAACCTTCCAGCTACCACAACAACAAAAACTACATCATCAGCCACCTGTTCATGTATACATTCCATTAGAGAAGAAGAAGAAGATTCTATGATATTGAAAGAACTACAGAAACTGAACAACAATACAGAAAGAATATTACAGAAACTAGAGAACATCGCATCACGACATAGTGTTCAACTGGACCGTATAACAGACAAATTATCAAGGAAACTGGAGAAACAGTGTGAAAATCGGGACTTGACATTTAACACAAAGCCAATGAAAGTACCCATCAAGTTTGAATTGGACAAGAAAACAGTGACACAGATCAGTCAACATGCCGAAAGGGCCCTGTGTGATACAGTTGACGAAAAAATACATTCACATAAAAGTGGGATTGGTGCACATCGTAAACACATTCGTCCAGAAAAAGAAAATCATATGATTCCACGAAAATAAAATAGTACCAGTACTCGTGTCTTTAAAAAAAATAAAAATTACAGTACTCGCACCTTTACCCAAACGGCCCTTTTCAGGGCCATCCCAAACTATTCGAACAGAATTCCTTTTCAAATAAAACATTGCTATACACATGATAGTATGTCATTATACATCTGGACCTTGTACTGTAAACAATGGAGAACGAAGACCTATTGTCTTTGTTATTTCAACATCCCTGTAACATTTATATAGCAGGTCCAAGTGGATGTGGAAAAATTGAAATTGTAGAAAAGATTATTGATTATCGCAAGTATTTATTTAATATTGTACCCGAAAAAGTAATATGGTGTTACAAAGAATGGCAACACAGTTATACTATTATGCAAGAAAAGTTCAATTTCCTCAAATTTATTGAAGGTATCCCAGATGATGAAAATGAAATTGTATCCGATATAACAATTCCACATCTTGTAGTATTTGATGATATGTTAGGAGAAAAAGATGAAGAAAACATAAAATTGTGGTTTACAAGAAAAAGTCATCATAGAAATTCAAGTGTAATATATATTACACAAAATATGTTTCAACAAAAATAAATTCGAGTAGAACTAATAAGTCTTAATTCTCGTTTGAAGATTTTATTTAGAAAGAAATGAACGTGATGGGTTACAAATTAAAACATTATCACGTCAAATGCAAAGTCCGCACTTAATTTCAGCCTACAATGATGCTACTTCTCAGGAACATGGTTATTTGTTAACTGATTTTCAATCAGGAATTAAAAAACAATTTCGTTTAAGAAGTAACATTTTTCACCGCTGGATTACAGATAAGTATGTTAGAGGACCTACTATTTATTCTCCAATATAGTAATATAGATATCAGTATTGTACTTTCTACCAAGGTGCTAACATGGCTTTCTCATACACATCAGGAAATATTATTCATGCTTTAAGAAATTTGAGTGATGAACAACATAAACTTACAAGAGAAATAATATTGAAATCTGGATTAAAAGAGATATTGAAATGGTTTTCAATAGCTGCTCAAAATATACTTGAAAATAAAATAAAATTACCAAAACAAAACAGTGCGTTTTATAGAAAAAAATAAAAAAGATGTTAAACAATTAGCGGATCCTACAGTTGATGATACAAAGCAAAAAATAATATTAAAACCTGGTGGTGGAGGATTTTTAGGTGGTGTAACTATTAGAAGTTTACTTCGCTGGACAGGTACAAAAAACGTGAAAACTAGAAAACTAACCAAAAAACAAACTAAAAAGAAAACAATTAAAAAACAAAAGAAAACACGAAATAAAAAATCTCAAAAGAAAACAACTAAAAAGAAAACAACTAAAAAGAAAACAACTAATAAGCAAAATGAATCTTCAAGATTTTCTTCAATGTCTAGTATGTCTACAAATCCTAGTCCTGTTAATTCGCATATATCTATATCACCGTTTCATACACCCTCATCGACTGGAAAACCTCAGTTCACATCGACACCAATTTCCTTTAGATCTCCACAATTACCACTTACGTCAACTTCTAACAAATCTGGATCATCATACAATGTATCTTTCCCCAGTAATTCTGGTTCATTTGAGCGACAAACTCCAAAAAAAAATACAAGTATAGCCCTGAAATTGAAAATTGGATTAGACTTGTTAATAAAGAAACAAAATAACATGAAAAACTGTTACAGGAATATAATGCAATGGATGAACATCCAATAGCTAGGTTTTCACCGTTAAGAACACCTTTGAGATCTCCTAAAACCAAAGAAGCTGTCAGAAACAAACTTATTCAAAAAGAAAAGGAAATAAAACATCTAAAAGATTTTGCGTTTAAAAATCCAGAATTAAGAGTAAAAATTAAAAGTTACTTAGGTGTATAAAATACAGTTATTAATTAATTGTGTATCATTCAATGTACAGTATTGTTAGCATAAAGATGGGAAGGTCAAGAATAAAACCAGTAAAAAGAAACCATTAATTAAAAAACATGGTTCTATGCTTTTGGCTATGGCTAATGAACCTACAAAATATCGTGAAAAATTAATAAAAAATGCACGAAATCATATAATTAAGTGTATTTGTGAATGTTGTTGCAATCTCTTAAAAGGCATTGTCACACTTACATCTGATCAGAAACATAAATTGTATCCTAAGCGTAAACATCTCAGACAACTTGTATCAAAATCAATTTCAATTAAGAAAAAGAAAAATATTATAAATCAGACAGGAGGTATTTTACCAGTTTTACTTCCATTATTACCATTAATAGGTAAAGCTGTTCTAGGTGGTGCACTTGGTGTTGGTGCCAGAGCAGGTATTCGAGCCTAGTTAAATAATGTCGGTCCGGAAATGGCACTTGTTCCTTTTCATTTACTGGAAGAAATGAATAAATGGAAAATAGAACAAAGTCCTAAACCTTAGCTTCCACCGGATCCACAAATTGCAAATACAGCTAAACTTCAAAAAAAAATATCTAACCTTTTAGAAAGAACAGATTTGTCGGAAAGTGAAAAGGTAAAGCAGCACGGAGAAACATTACATAAATTTCAGGAATCATTTAAAAAAGTTTTAGAACCTCAACATGTTACAGTAAATGAAAGTACAAAAAGGCCACTTAATGATAAGATTTTACAAAGTATACCAAAAACAATGCAAAGAAAGGCAGAACTTCTTTTAAGCATGCTGAAAGATAATCCAAAAATCAGTTGGGATGAAAATGGTTTAGTAACATATAAAGGAAAACTTATAAAGGGATTAAATATTATTGATTTAGTTAATGACACTTTACGTCAAAGAAAAGGATTTAACCCCAGAGGTTGGGAGACATTCAGTACAGCTTTACTGGAACTCAATATACCACAAGACGTAGTTGTAATAGACAACGATGGAACTGGATGCATAAATATCAAACTGATACATCTGACATTGAGTCGGATTCAATATTTAGTACACCTAAAACAGTAATGAAACATCGTAAAACACAAAATAAAATTTCAGTCACCCCACTGGTATAAAGAGAAAGTCTGATTCAACATATCTTAAAAAATGGGAGCCTTATTAAAGCTAAAGAGAAGAAACTTAATTCATTACTAAAGAAAATATATTATGATCCAAAAAGTTCAATTGCCTACACAAGTGCAAAACACTTGTATGATTCAATTAAACGAATAAACACATTTTTCAAAATTTAGAATAAAAAAAACAATATACAAGAATGGTTGAGTGACAGACAAAAAACATATACACTTCATAAACAAATTCAAAGACGTTTTACACGTCGCAAGACAATAGTAGGAGGTATCGATCAACAATGGCAGGCTGATTTGGCAGATATGCAACAATTCTCAGGTGAAAATGAGAATGAAAGATATCCATTGTGTGTAATAGATGTATTTTCAAAATATGCATGGGTCATACCCCTTCCTAACAAAACGGGGAAAACATTGATTAACGCGTTTGATTTGATACTAAAAACATCAAAACGAAAGCCAAGGTCTTTACAAAGTGATAAAGGAACGGAATTTAAAAATAAAGAATTTCAGCATTTCCTGAAATCTAAGCACATTCATTTTTTCACAACCGAAAACCCTGAAACTAAAGCAAGTGTAGTTGAACTATTTCAAAGAACTATAAAAACACGTATGTGTAAATATTTCACATATCATCAAACTAGAAAATATATTGATATTTTACAAAATATTGTTGATGGATACAACCGAACATACCATCGCAGTATTAAGAGGACCCCAATTTCTGTCAATACCTCAAATGAAATTGAGGTTACACATGCATTGTATGGAATGAAACAAACTATTCCAGCCAAAAATAAATAACATGTCGGTGATTTAGTTCGTATTAATAAAACAAAACGCACATTTGAAAAGGGTTATCTACCAAACTGGACGAACTAATTATTTAAAATATTTCATATTAATAAAAGTTTACCAGCAACTTATAAAATTGAAGATCTTGATGGTGAAAAAATAATGGGTACATTTTATGGAAAGGAAATTCAAGGTATAAAAGATGATGAAATATATGAAATTGAATCAGTTCTTGCTCGACGTATAAGACGTGTAGGTAATAAAACAATTAAGGAAACTAAAGTTCGTTGGATGGGTTATCCGTCAAAGTTTGATAGTTGGATTTCAACATCAAACATAATATGAATGAACAAGATATAATTGAAAACGGAAAAAATAGAAAAAACAAGAGTTTTCATTTTGTGGTAAACGAATACCAAAAAATCAATTTCAATATATTTCTCAAGTAATTATAATATATGCAATTGTTACAACAGCCATCATTCATTTAAGTATCCAAAGTCCTAATCGTGAATTGTGGCTCGTTCTTTTAAGTAGTTCTCTTGGATACATTTTACCAAGTCCCAGGTTAAAATTTACCAAAAAACCACAGACAGGCTTCGATTTTACAGACGGTAAAAAATGAATTAATTTTACGTAACCTTACTGAGTGATAGTTCTATGGATATTTATCCATCAAATATACAATGTTGTTAAATTACCTCGAACAGTTCGCATCGATAAAGAAAACTGGGAAATAGCATTAGCGGAATTAATTATTCCTTCACAGTTTTTAAATATCACCAAAGACGAAACAGAATTTAATATGATAACAAAAGATTTATCTTTCTACTCGGATGTTCCAGAAATAAAAAATAAAATATTTGATATAAATGAGATAGGCTTTGGTGAAGATGGTACGCCTGTTAAATGGATTATCAAATTTAATTTTCAACCTGGATCCTATTCATCAATAGCTCATGTATTGGAAACAATTGATAATATCATTCAAAATTCTTTTGGCAATATTTTTAAAAAAAACAAGCAAGCGATTAACGTTTCATATTCTCCGGGTATGAAACGTCCAAAATTTAGTTTCCATAAAATTCGCAAAACAGGAATTAAATTTAACCATACATTGTTTTTAAAGTTAGGTGGAGATCCAAAGCTAGTAAACGATACATTTTTTTCAAACAGTAATGCAAATGATTTTTTTCCACATTTGTCAAATTTAAATGAGGGGTTTAATCATTTGTTTATTTACTCTGATATTGTTGAATATTCGATTGTAGGACATATTCAAGCTCCGATTTTAAGAGTTGTACCATTCAAAGCATCAAATTCAATTGAAAATGATATAGGTAGTCAACATATTAACCATGACCTTTTAAACTTACATTATATGCCTATATCAAAATCTGAATTTGATACAATCCATATAAATATAAGAGGAGATTCTGGCAATCCTGTTCATTTTGTTCTTGGAAAGTCTATGGTGAAGTTACATTTTAGGAAAAGAAAAATAGATCGAAGAGTTAAGGTCCATAAATCAAGTAACAATCAAAAAGGTCTTGGTAGAAAAAGGAGAAAAATATCTAACAGAAATTTAGATATTTTGGACTAAAATAAAAAATGATGCAAAACGGTTCTTGTAAATGTAGTAAGACTGAGTTGGATGTTCAATCAGTACCTCCAACCATGACTGCTATGCACGAAAGTTAGTGGGTTGAACATTTTCCGATTTCCTCTCTCAACAATAATGCTCCAATAGAATTTGTAATTCCACCACAAGCAGATAAATGGACAGATTTATCTCAATCTTACATGTATTTGAAATTGAAAATTTTAAAAATAGATAATACTGTGTTAGACGCAGATGATAATATTGCTCCAGTTAACAATTTCTTTCATAGTATCTTCAGTAACATTGATTTATATCTAAACAATAAACTGATAACAAATAATTCTGATACATATCCTTTTAGGGCATATTTAGAAAATCTTTTGTCATATAACGCTGAATGTAAATCAACACAATTAGCTGCTAGTGAAATGTGGTTGAAAGATACCGCCGGTAAATATGAGATTGTTGACATTACAGGTGAAGATGCAGGTCTTAATAAGAGGAATTCATTTATTTCTGGGAGTAAAGTAATCGAACTTCAAGCACGATTGCATTTGGATTTATTTTTACAAGAAAAATATTTACACAATGGAATTGAAATTAGAATAAGACTCAATAGAGCATCGTCAACGTTTTGTTTAATAGGCGGCACTGACGCACCAGAGACAAAAATAGATTTTGAAAATGTTAGTTTCAATGTAAGAACTGTTGAACTATTACCTGCTGTGTCCAATGACATGAACAGACTCATGGCTCAACAGAATATGAAAATTCCTATACGTAGAGTAGAAGTCAAAACATTCACAATTGCAACTGGAATGCGCTCAAAAATAGAAGATCATCTTTTTCAGGGGAAATCACCAAAACGGATATTCATCTGTATGGTTGATAATGCTAGTTTCAATGGGGAATATGTAAAAAATCCATTCAATTTTCATCATTTTATTCTATCAAAAATTGATGTAAATTGTAATGGTCATGGTATTTTCAACCGTCCATTTGAGCCGGATTTTGAACATAAATTATATCTTAAATCATACATGTCTTTGTATCAAGCTGTGTCTTCACTAGGTCAAAACAAATCATTTGATATTACTAGAGATGAATATGTAAATGGATATTGTTTGTGGGGATATGACTTGACACCTGACCAGGGCAGCGAAGAGGGACACCTACACCCTATAAGAACTGGAAATCTACGACTTGAACTTCAGTTTGCCAAGGCACTTGAAAAAGTCATCAATGTCATAGTGTTCTCAGAGCTTGATAACCAGATTGAAATAAATAGTCTTCGTGAAGTGATCACCGACTATTAATATTGGTCAATTATGAACAAAACCAATCCGGAATGTAACATATTGGTGAAATCAACATCCAAAGATGGAAACCACCGAATTACAGTATATTCTGGATCGAGAAATATGGCTGAAGAGAGAATAGTATGCCCAAAAGACAAGTTACCAAATCACAGACCATCAGACGTCCAGGCGTACATAATCAACAAGGATAATTCTGATCAACCTGGAAAACATTGGATAGCCATTGTATTCGACCAGAAGAATGAAGCCATCTACTTTGACTCCTATGGACTACCACCACTACATGAAGACATATTATCTTTCTTGACAAACAATTCTACGAAATGGACATTTAACAAACACAGACTACAAAGTGTATTCAGTACAACATGTGGAAATTACTGTGTGTTTGTGTTGGTTGCGATTGCAAGAGGAAATACTCTGCGTCTCTGTATTCAACAAACATTCAGTTCAACAGATTACTTCAAGAATGATAGGACTATAACGATCTGGTTCAAACATCACTTCGGAACACTCTACGAAGGACCTCAACAAAGTTCAACATATGTCGGGTGTCAATGTTGTAAACCACAACAATATCATCATGCCATGTCTTTGCATTTTCCAAAATTACTTCATGTTGCAAATATGTTAACATAATATTGCATGTCATTTGAATATCATATCTGGTCTATAATTCCATGTTGTAAATATGTTGTTGTTCAATAAAATATTATAAAAACTTTACATATCTTGTATTCAATTTTCCCCCATAAATTGAAAAATACCAATATATTGATTTACAATCAATATTTATTTTCATTAACTTATGTCAATATTAGAGTTGTCGGAAGTGGATGAAAATTATTTTTAGGAAATTTTCACATGTATTTGATAATATTGGAGTTGTCAAAAATATTTGTAAATTATATGGGGAACAGTATACCCCTAAATATTTAGGGTGACACTATAGTGTGATACAAGAAGTTTCCACACGGATAAAATTCACGAATCTCCAACAAAATGGTTCAGGGGTGGCACTATAGCGTGATACAAGAAGTTTCCACCCCCTGGATAAAATTCACGAATCTCCAACAAATGGTTCAGGGGTGGCACTATAGCGTGATACAAGAAGCTTCCACCCGGATAAAATTCACGAATCTCCAACAAAATGGTTCAGGGGTGGCACTATAGCGTGATACAAGAAGTTTCCACCCCGGATAAAATTCACGAATCTCCAACAAAATGGTTCAGGATGGCACTATAGCGTGATACAAGAAGTTTTCACCCGGATAAAATTCATGAATCTCCAACAAATGGTTCAGGGGTGGCACTATAGCGTGATACAAGAAGTTTCCACCCCCGATAATGGGAGTAATAAGGTGTGGCGTGGTTTTTTAACATGTGTTTTTTACATAGACAACCGGTGCTATGGTAAAATCCGTCTATGTAAAAAACACATGTTAAAAAACCACGCCATAGTGCCACCCATTACTACTCTCACTACTTCTGATTTCAATTGGGTTTTTGGCAATTTTAATTGGGTATTTACGCAAATACGCAGCTTATCTGGAGCGCTGATATATAGATGAATCTATACAGCTGGGGGCCGCTTCACTAAACTTCGTAATACTAAAATATTCGTAAGTGCAAATCTATGATCGTCTGGAAATTTCAATTGATGGATTTACGTTTATTGAATATATGCTGCATACTGGGGGCCGCTTCACTAAGCTTCGTAATACTAAAATATTCGTAAGTGCAAATCTATGATCGTCTGGAAATTTCAATTGATGGATTTACATTTATTGAACATATGCTGCATATGCAGCCTATTCTCAATAAATGTAAATCCAACACTTGTTTACAAGATAAACAATGTTAATGTGAAATTTACGGACTATCTTAATTTTGCACTTACGAACATTTTAGTAGTTTAGTGAAACGGCCCCTTGGTGCACACACATTCTCGACAATGAATGCTCTGGGAGACTGACAATACAATACAATGCCAACAGTTATATTTAACCCTTTGAACCTCCTGAAAGCCCGCTATAGCGGTTTATGCAAACAGTGCAGATCTAGATGAGCCGGCTCGTAACGAGCCGTCTCATCAGGATCTGCAGTTTTTGCAAGTAATTTTTATATTTCTTAGAACAAAAACACCCCCTTTTCATAAATGGACGAATCTGAAAATCATTTTGTGACCATTGGATTGGTCGGACCATTAGCATATCACAGTCTATTCCAGTTCCTTATGGTTGAAAGGGTTAAGGGTGGGAATTGGATAAAAGAACCTTCCATACACGAAAATGCCTACATGACCGTATACACTTTTAAGGAATTAGGTTATAGAAAGATACACTTGGCTTCAATCATAATTGCTTCATAAGAGTGATGCGATATACGAATATCAGATATGTGAATATTGTTTTGTTACTGTATACTATATGGTACATTGAGTTGTCATCTCCGCCATCTGTGCATTTAAAAGCCATCGTACAGTTTCACCTCTTCCACAGTTTGACACTACAGCAAATACTAGGACAGTAAACACAATAAAATGTGGTGCAATACATCATAGACATATTTGAAAACAGCGTGCTATAAATATTATGCCAGAAAGACTATGCAAAAGACGAGATATCTGAGCATTTCTCCCATAAATCTCAAAATAAATTTCAATGTGTAAACGTTTCAATCTGATGCACAGTTATTGTTAGTGTACACGTTACCCATTGGTAACGCCATATCTACTCGCACATTAGGCGAGTAAGACACCAGTGGCAATACACTCAGGTAACTGCTTACATGTCACTGAATTTGAAACAGTGTATATGTTAATACAGGTGTATATTGTTGCTTAACAGTGTTAGAAGATGATGCACCCATTTGTATTGATGCATATGTCATATTATTTGTGGTACGTGTTAAACCCAACAAGAGGTAAAACTGACTGATGGCTTGTACACACTAAGATGGCCGACATAGCAACTCCATGTGTTATACAGTAACACGCTAATGTTCACATACATGTTATAAACATATCCCGTCACATTTAAGAAGCAATTATCTTTGAATCAAACGATGATCATGTATCGAACGGGTCTTTACTATCTCTGGATGACGTTGATTTCAGTGTCTATACAACGCGATTCCATTTGGTATTAGTACGATTTTTCATGAATTACATTTACAGAACCTGTGACATTTTCTGCAAATGACGCATTTGTTGTAAAAGTTTCGTCAGCTTTGGACGTCATTTACGGAAACTGTCGTACATTTTGTAGATATTTTTTATGAAATACCGCCCATGTTCGTAGGTACTAAATCACATGGCTGGTCTCAATTATGTAAAATTGCTGAAGAGTTTATTTCATCATAATTCCAGCACAAAAATATTTACACAATTCCTTAACATTTGATTGGCCCGTAGCAAGTCTCTGTCTACAATTTATATCCCAGTAAACTCCCACGCCGAACCACTTTCTACAGGTGCGCTGTCAGTGCTGTCAATGTAAACAAATGGCTGCCGTCTGTCAAAATAAACACATTTTCTTGACGAATTTATTTCAAAAGCTGGAATTATAAGGAATGAGTGGCCTTTTTGTGGAATTTATTAGCTTCTTTGTTTCAGCTTAGCCTTCGTCCAGTATTCCCGTGACTTTTCCAACTTTATACCCCGATACATTTCACAAAAAGGCCATTCATTCCTATATAAAATGTATGATATGTGATTATGATTGGTCGCATTTGCCATTTTGTTTTGTCAAATACCAGAAGAGGTGAAACTGACAGATGGCTGGAAAACACAAAGATGGCCGAGTTGACCACTCCATTTGTCGTGTAGGACACAGTAACGAGGCATTGTTCACGTACATGTATAATGTTATGCATATATTCCATCACCTTTACGATTCAATTATCTTTGGATCAAATATGATCAGGTATAGAGAGTGTTTCCTTAAGGCATTTCACCTTACGTATTAAAGCACTTACATTTTCAGATGACAATGAGTGTAGCGACGTGTCACCACAATCACTGTATCCACGGTGGTCGACGCCCGGATGTACGTGCCACTCGCCACATATGACATGCGTGCAGACGATACCACGTCGTGTCCCGCGCGGGATCCTACATGTAGAGCTGAAAGAAGCTAATAATACCCTGTTAGAGGCAATAAACACTGAATGCTTGTTCTGTGACTATTCCTGGATGAGCGTAGAAACATTCTTCATTTTCGGCACGGGTATGAATTCACATCCACATTCGCTTTATGGTCACATGTTTCAAAATTTGAGCAACCTTATCAATCTCAGAATCAGCTTGCCAACACTGGACTCGTCACTGCCGGAAACAACATTTATTGGCTTGGACAATGTAACTACACTCGACATGTCCGACTGCATAAGTCTCTCTACTGCACATTTGTTCAACGCTCTGTCAAATAAAGACATTCTGCCAAAGCTATCAAAACTAGTATTGCATAACACTAACACTATTAACGATAGGACGAATGCATTTACTGCTGGTATGTCGAAAATACTTTCAAATGGTAGAAATATTTCCGAATTAGACATAAGTAATATGCGACTCGCAGACTGTCATCTAAGTAATTTACAACCACTTTGTAAAGCAATAAAAGTGTTAAATATAGCCAATGTACATGCAAGTAAAAATCATGAAAACATACATGAACAGGCTTGCAACAGTCTGGAAACTGTAGATCTGAGTGGGTTTGTTGCTTGGGGATCATTCAAAATCACTACTAACTTTCAGATTATAAATTTGCACAAACGCGTAACTTATCAAAATTTCAATTGGTTGCTTTTTATAAAAAACGTCAAGACGATTTTTATGCGCAATATCAACCCAATGTCTGCAGGTTTACACCTTTCCTTGAACAACAGTGTGATTGATGTATCGATAGTTGCTGAATGGAAGCATTTATACCTTTCCAACAACAAATTGAAATATATGGATTTTAAATTTGTTTCCGACTACATTCGACTGGAATCACTGGATCTCTCTTACAACGACATGGAGTATGTGACACCACGCTTCTTTCAGCAGAGCATCACGAAATCATTAAAGTGGTTGAATCTTTCTCACAATATGTTAAACCACATGAAATATAAAGAATTAGAAATACTAGTGTCCTATCTTAGTAAAGTGGAAGATCTGAATTTGTCATTTAACAACCTATCAACAATTCCAAGTGTTATGTTCGAACAAAACACAAATCTACAACGGTTAGACGTATCTAATAATAGACTTGCTACACTAATGTTTAAATTGGACACACTGATTAATCTGAGATACATTGACATCAGTAGGAACGTCATCAAATATTTAGATGATACCACTATTCAAACGTTCAACAAGATATACAGTAAGCAGAACATCGCCAGTACAGACCGCTTGAAAGTTAATATACACCATAACACCCTGGCATGTACATCTTGTGCCGCATTGACGTTTGTTAAATGGATGTCTAGCACTCCGATTATAGACTCGGCTGACAATGCTTACTTTTGTCAATCAGAAAATGGTGACAAAACGCGCATTGATGAAAATGTCGTTCGTAGCACGCAAGCCATTTGTAACTGGAAGGCGATACTGCTCAGGACATTACTAATAGCCACCGTGACTTCCGTGACTGTAGTTGCGATGTTTGTGATTACAATAACATATCTAGTGAAACAAATCCGAAGGAAGCGAACTAACGCACATGTTCATGAGAGAAGGCGACAGATTGAAACTGACACATACGAGTTCAAATACCCTATATTTATTTCGTATAGCAGCTTAGACGACGATATCGTATTAAACCATTTGTTAGCAGAATTTCACCTGAATTTACGTGCAACGTGTCGAACAGACAGAGAATTGATTTGCTTCGGTGACCGACATTTTCGAGCCGGTAGATGGATTTTCGACGAAATTGTCCGATGTCAGGAGATGTCTGGCCTGCTAGTGGTGGTAATGTCGCATAATTACTGCGATAGCCAGTGGTGTCTGTCTGAGCTCCAACAGGCGTACCAGCTGCACAAGCCGATGCTGCTTATCTGCATCGAACACGTACAGGAGACCGACATGCACGTCGTCTTACGGGAGTGTTTCCGGAACCACGTGCGTGTGAAGTTTGGTAGAAATAGCAATGGCGACTACGAGATATGTCCCGGCTGGGACAACGTTTGCTCCTCCATACTGGAGATGCTATCGTGATGGTATTGCTCATGTCACAAGTGGACGACGCGTGGCTTTGTCAACAACTAATACAGAAACATCAAAATGTGCAAAAAAAAACAATAAAAATAATCTACATGTATATAGCAACTTACGGAGCCCTGCAGGGGACATGGATTTTTTTAATCAATTCGTTCCCACGAAATAACAATTCGTTCCCTCATTTTAACCATTCATTCCCTCGAATTTATATTTCGTTCCCACGATATAACAACTCGTTCCCTCGAATTAACAATTCGTTCCCACAATATGACATTCGTTCCCTCAATTTAACAATTCGTTCCCACGAAATAACAATTCGTCCCCTGAATTTAACAATTCGTTCCCTCGAATTTACATTTCGTTCCCACGATAGAACAACTCGTTCCCTCGAATTAACAATTCGTTCCCATAATATGACATTCGTTCCCTCAATTTAACAATTCGTTCCCTCGAATTAACAATTCGTTCCCGTGGGAACGAATTATTATTTCGTGGGAACGATTTGCTAAATCGAGGGAACGAATTGCTAATTGGTGGGAACGGATAAATAAAAAAAGAAATATACGTCCCCTGCGGGGCTCCGTAGCAACTTATTTAAACACAACTTGAACTGTTTTTTTTGTTTTTGTCACTCCAGTTATAATATTTATAGCTTCTAGGTTACGAAACAAACATAGTTTTACATTTCTGTTTTAAAGTTACTCCTTTTATTGCATATTACTGTTTTGGCACATGTTGACCTCGCATGTTGACGAAGCCACGCGCCGTCTACCTGTGGCTTATATATGGCTTTCACTGAAGACGTAGGTATTCTGACATTTGAGGTCAGTCTAGCTCATGAGCTGCTCGCGCACTCCTGCGACCTGATGTAAATCGTTTTTAGCCGGTTTATTTTTTTAAAGAAAACATCCTGGCTATTGGATTGGAGAAAGCAGGGCGGGCGAGCGGCGAGCGGCGATGTCCACAATGTTACGTTTTCGTCTTTTGTCCATATCTCCGTTACTGTTCCACCTAGGACCACCATACTTGCACAACTTCATAACCAAATGGTGCCCTCCATGTACCACTATCTAACATGTGACTTTCTTTGATCCTGACCTATTTATGCCAGTGTAATCGAATTAGCCATTTCCAATGATAATTTGTCGTGTTTCGTTCCATTTCACTGTTACTGTACCACCAAAGGACAACTTTAGGTGCACAACTTCATAACCAACAGGTGCACACAACATACAACTGTCCAACATCTGACCTTCTTTTACCTTGACTTATTTTTTCCGCGAACACTCATTATACAGCAGAGATGTTCACTCGTATCTTGTACTAACCCACTTAGCTAGTTTCAATGTGAAGTTTTCGTGTTAATGTCCATTTCTCTGTTACTGTTACACCTAGGACCAGCGTACCTGCACAACTTTATAACATTTTAACGTGACCTATATTTTTCCGTGTAATCGACTTAGCCATTTTCAAAGTTAAGTGTTTAAATATGTTGCTCACTTACTATACCACCTAGAACCACCAACATGCACAACTTCGTAACATCATATGCCCACCACATACCAATATCCATCAGATGACCATTTACCTATTGTTTTCAGCGATTCAACTTAGCCATGCATTTTCAATGTTAAATTGGACAACACTCATATCTTGTACTAATACATGTATGCCAGCCTGCAACTGCAATTAGGTTTTTTTCATACACTAGCTTCTTTTGCCACCTTAAGCCATTGACAGTTGTCACTTTCAATCGTGGTAATAATAACATTCATAGCCAATTATCAGGGCCCGGTTGCTCAAAACCTCTGTTAGCGTAACAGACTGTTAAATCATTAGCAATGCTAAGGATTTAACAGTGTGTTAAGCTAACAGAAGATTTGAGCAACCGGGCCCTGTTGTCCAATTGTTTGTGGCTAGACGGTCTTCGTGGCTTTGCCTCGTCTCTTGTGTTTTTTCGTTAGAAGCAGGACATGTGTTACACTAACTGAATGTCGATAACTGCAGATCAGTAGACTATTTCACTATGCTTATCTAGCAAAGTATACTTTGAGGGAGAAATTTTCAATTTTAGGATAAATTTATGAATTTTTATTATACTGAATTTATTACATTATCACAGCCAATTTGGCTGTGATAATGTAATAAGTTCAGTATAATAATTATGCATACTTTTAATATCAAATATGTGCAGTCGTTAGTTCTATATGAAATAATGCATTTCAGGAAAAATAAATGAGTACTCCCTCAAAGTATACTTTGCTAGATAAGTATGCTTTGCAATTTTAATGAAATCGGCTACTGGATCTACACGGAGACTGTCGTAATTCAGCACAGTGAATCCAACTCAGTGCGGCATAGAGTCCGCATTTATTCCTGGTTCCACTAACAAACGAGTCCATATCGTTTACACATCGTTTTAATATCGTTTTCGTTGTTTTAATGGGGGATCGTAGCTAGTTATTTCCCTTTGCAAATATATTTATAGAGATCCGGTCCTATGTTTTCTATCGTACGTACCAACCAAAAACGTATAGAAATACCATTCAATTCGTACGTTTATACGACGTTTATATATGAGTATAAATAGAGAATAGTAGGTTAGTGCCGTGAATGGGAAAACATATCTGGCAAGGCTTAGGAAACGGGATGGGCGAGGCTCTGCCGACGTACTTAAAACTATGACGTCAGTCATGTCTGAATGACGCACGGAATGGGGAAGAGAGCGAACAATTGGAAATTGAGGGTCGTAATGGTAATCGCTTTGGCATCCAGAAAATGGCATGAACTTAATTTTAACAATTTTTGTTTTCCGGCGATACCGTTTTTATTTGCGAAATTTAACCCACACGTAAACTGTGAACAGTCCAATTTTCACCAGTCTGACCTATCAGGTATTGGTCAACACTGTGGTTTGGACATTTCTTTGTAACCGCGTATGACTTGTGATTAGGTCGTATTGACAGGATATCAAATATGTTTCACGGCACATAGGCACTGCATTGACGGGATACTTCTGGTACTGTAACGTTTGTATCGTACAAAAATACTTGCGTACGGTATAAATATACTATATAGGATAGACCTTTACCGTAAATGTATACATGTACGATATATTAACGGTGTTGTTGTATACTATATGCCCTAATATTTGGCTTACAGTCAGTACGACCCCTGTTCGAAATCGCACATATTTGATAATTATCCCGTCAACACAGTGCGTATGTGCCGTGAAACACGGTGCCGTGAAACATTTTTGATATCCAATCAATAATATTTTTGCAATTTACAGCCATTGGTAGGTGTTCACGGGATAAATAGAATAGTAGGTTAGTGCCGTGAATTGGAAAAAATATCTGGCGCGGCACGGAAACGGGATGTGCTCGGCAGAGCCTCGCCCATCCCGTTTCCTGAGCCTTGCCAGATATTTTTTCCCATTCACGGCACTAACCTACTATTCTCTATAACATTAACCCTTAGACCGCTACTCACAACAATTGTCGTCTGCTGTTGCTTTTATATCTTGCCTTATTTCTCAATAAAAAAACATGGTTTGACAGCACTTCAGAATCATTTTCAATGGAAATGATTCTGAAGTGCTGTCAAAGCATGTTGTAAATTATTCTAATCTGCTGTCAAAGCATGTTTTTGATGATACAAATGGAAAATAGAAAATAAACAGCAGACGACAAAAAAAATAAGATAGCGGTCTAAGGTTTAAGGCTCCTCTAATTTGATGGATACGGCATATTCTCAATGAAAATCATCAACTTGTCAAACTGTGATTTTGTATTTTCTGCCAACCAACGTTTATTGGAAGCATCATTGATCAGAATCTCCTACAGTGCAGACTCGGCTCAGATTGCGAGTATGCGAAGGCTGGTCTAAGTCTACGCCTGGCACATTGCGCACGAACCCCATTTATGCATTTCATAGTCGCATACTTATAAGCAAGGACAATTATATCGCCAATAAAATACCGTGTGCACTGAATTGGAAAATACACAACCGGTGTTGAGGATTAACGGAAACTACCCGCATAAATAATTCCAGCACAAAAATATTTACACAATTCCCTAACATTTGATTGGCCCGTAGCAAGTCTCTGTGCAAAATATATATCCCAGTAAACTCCCACGCCGAACTACTTTCCGTAACCGTGAGGCGCAGTTAAATGATTCTTAAGAAAACGGAAAATAAACACATTTTCTTGATGAATTTATTTAAAATGCAGGAATTATAAGGAATTAATTGCCTTTTTGTGGAATTTATCGGGGATATAAAATTGGAAAAGTCGCGGGAATACTGGACGAGGCATTCCGGCCTTCGTCCAGTGTTCACGCGACTTTTCCAAGTTTATACCCCGATAAATTCCACAAAAAGGCCATTCATTCCTATACTACATTCACATTGTATTGAATAGAATTTGCTATGGCATTTTCAGATTGCTTGTATGTTTGTGCACAATAGTGCGTACGTGTACGAGATCTCTAGACGGGGCCTCTATGTTAATACCATATCGATGGTCTAGTAACATAAGGTCGTAAGTGCTATGCTTTAGCATAGCAGTTACGACATTATGTTACTAGACCATCGATATGCGTACAAATATCGTATATACGTACGAATATCGTATATTTGTATAAGATTCGTATAGTATGTTTGTATAATGTAAACGAACGATATACTACAATGATACGGTATAAGCGTACCAATATTATACGATCATACGATATGCTCATTAAGTATACCAAAATTATACGTATAAGATTATGTATGTATATATATATATACAAATAAGTAACCAGCAGAAAGTCGCTACTGTATATAATTTCACTGTCTATGCCAATGGGTATTTAGCAAATGTATGTATTAAACGACCGGATTGTGGGATCATATACATTTACCGCATGCATACATTAACGTGTTGTGTTGCGTTGCTATACGCCGATGTTTAGGATGACATGTGTTAGACTCTCATGTGTGTATATTACGGGGCGCCATGCAGGACAGGTTAAGTATGTGTACAAAATTGAGTTTTGTAACACTAAAAATGACAAAATTCAATTCTGTGTCACAAAATTCAATTCTGTGTCACAAAATTCAATTCTGTCAATTCTGTGTCACAAAATTCAATTCTGTGTCACAAAATTAAATTCTGCATACGTTTCGTATACAAAATTCATTTTTGTTATAAAGGATTCAATTTTGTAAGACAGAATTGAATTTTGTGAAGAAAATTCAGTTTTGTGGGACAGAATTCATTTTTGTCCACAAAAATTAGTTTGCGTAGGATAGTCTATGTCATCTCTACGTTGATTGGTTGAGATCGGTCTTAGTCCATTTTACTAGATGGTGGAGTACACTTGCAGGTTTAAATATTTCAATGCGAAAATATAACCCAATATATCAATATTATACTTCTTTATGGACAGTTATTTTGGTTATATTATGATTACAAATGAGTGGTCACACCATATAAGCATATATACTTTGAAGGAGAAATAAGAAAAATATTCAGAATTTTCCCTCAATTATGTAAACAGGGTCAAACATAAAGTAGCCGGGACATAGCTATTGATTTAACTGGGGCAGATGTACCTTGCGATACACAATAAATGAGGTCAGTATTCGCGGGAGATCTACATGTACATGAATTATGTGTACAATTATAACGCAAATGAGTTTAAATACGAATGGGTTTGTCAACGTTTGACTGTTTGGAGATAGTTGAAGCAAAATGGCAGAATGAGAAATGAATCATCGGCAAAATGAGAAATGAATCATCGACATTGAATGTGTAGATCGGCGACCGTGACCCATTTCTCCAGTGCAGTTTCTGACCAATGGTAGTCCTTCTTACATGCGTGTGCAGAATTGACAGAATTGAATTTTGTGACACAGAATTGAATTTTGTTACACAGAATTGAATTTTGTGACACAGAATTGAATTTTGTTACACAGAATTGAATTTTGTTACACAGAATTGAATTTTGTGACACAGAATTGAATTTTGTTACACAGAATTGAATTTTGTGGCACGAAAGTGAATTTTGTGACACAGAATTGAGTTTTGTGGCACAAGTGAATTTTGTGACACAGAATTGAATTTTGTGGCACAAAAATGAATTTTGTTGACAAAATTGAACCATGTCCCACTTGGCGCCCCGTATATATCGTGTAAGTTAAAATATGCTGAATAACAAAATGAAGATGATTCAGTGATATAGTAGTGTATGTTGCAGCCACATAACGGTGTTTTAAGAATCAAATTGTACATGTACATAAAAAGTATTACCTAGATAAATGATATCAATGTGTTGTATTGTGTTCCGAAAGTTACACAGTAGTGTACGTGCGACCATGTTGCTGGTACATGTATCAATGAGTGTGTTCCATGGGGGAATATACGTCTGTTTCACGGACAAAATATAAAGGAAAATGTTTTAGTAACACAAGTACATTTTGTTTTGTTTGTTGGTGTTTAACGGCCTATCAACAGCTAAGGCCATATAAGGCCGGGTCAATGGGTTTAGTACTAAGTCCCATATACTTATTACCTGTACAAGTACATGTACAAATGGGGGGGGGGGGAAATCCCAAATACAGAACTGAATAAATGTATTTACAATACAAACTTATATATTCAGCCCTGAAATCAGAATAATCCTGATCTGGTGCCAGGTCCTCGCCACACCAGAATCACTTGCCCAAAAGCAGCAGGATCATTAATGATCTTACTACTGTTATAATGGGCAATAACCCAATCCAACTCACAGGTAACAAAATAATATTTTACTATGAAATACGCGTACTACCTTCATGTTGATGTATGCAGTTTTATGATTGTTTTCGGAATCAATATACATGCACATGTTATTATTGGAATGAATGGCCTTTTTGTGGAATTTATCGGGGTATAAACTTGGAAAAGTCGCAGGAATACTGGACGAAGGCCGGAAGGCCTCGTCCAGTATTCCCGCGACTTTTCCATGTTTATATCCCCGATAAATTCCACAAAAAAGGCCATTCATTCCTTATAATTCCTGCATTTGAAGTAAATTCATCAAGAAAATGTGTTTATTTTCCGTTTTCTTAAGAATTATTTCAACTGCGCCTGACGGTTACGGAAAGTAGTTCGGCGTGGGAGTTTACTGGGATATAAATTTTGGACAGAGACTTGCTACGAGCCAATCAAATGTTAGGGAATTGTGTAAATATTTTTGTGCTGGAATTATTGTATGGTATGTTTGTCACAAAATGGTGTAACTGAAATCACACAATTGTGAGACAGGTTCTTTTAATATAGATCTGGTGTGGCTGTACATAGGCATAGACAAATAGTCAAAGTCAATTTACACATTTTTAATCAGTCAATTTACACATGTTTAATCAGTAAATGATAACTATGGCACTATCCATCTAGCATAACATGATTGGCATTGTCTTATAACGGTTCCAGATAGTTAAGTTTCCCTGTGAATACATTAGTCCTACTCTCTGTTTCACGAAAGCTGCCCTGCCCAAATTTTACGCCCATATAAACAATTTGAAAACAATATTTTTTTCGATAATATTAAATGTAATATTATCAAAATTTAAGAATGAGCCTTCTTTTTATTTCGTGAAATTTGGTCAAATATTGATTTTATTGCGAAAAAACAATTTCCCCATGTTAAATCCCCATAGACATCTTCATAGAGTGATGATGTCTATGGGGATTTAACATGGGGAAATATTTTTGAATTTCAGAAATACTGGACCGATTTTTAAAATTTAACTTTTGTTTTCTTAGTTAGATCATATCCGAGCTATCTAGTCAGGTTTCGGAGTCAATTTCCAAATGTTTTCGTTTTTTGACTCCCACACTTCCTTACCACTTTTTCCCCCATGTTAAATTCCCATAGACAAATAAATTTTTCGTAATAAAATCAATATTTGACCAAATTTCACGAAATAAAAAGAAGGCTCATTCTTAAATTTTCCTTTAATTTAATATTATCGAAAATAGTATTGTTTTTTAATTGTCTATATAGCCGTAAAATTTGGGCAGCTTTCGTGAAACAGACTATAGTATCACTGAATACACACATGTTTATAGATATACGACAAATATCACCCACATGGTATGTGCGTGAGACTGAATAATGTGAACTGAGAATCATAATATGCAAACTCGTACACTGTGGTGTCACACTGTTGTCATGGAGGACAGCATACCACATGCACTATGGTGTCACAAAAATGTCCGCTAAGAATAATAAACCCCAAAGAAGATGTAACATGTGTCCACTAATTATCTCACTAAAATGTCATTAATATACCAGTAATTTATCGCACAGTTGTCCAATAAGGACCATAATAACACAAGGATTCCATGAAGATATCCAATATGATAACAAGTCACTAAGATGCCACGAAGAATTCCACTCAGAATTGCATACCCCCAAGATATTCACTAAGGACACTATGTCTATAAGATTCGCATGTGTTCACTCCCCACGACAATCTGTCTATTACGTCTTACGAATAATGGTGACAATACCCCAGTAATGTTAGTAATATCTCATCAATGTTCACATCAGTTCATTCCCAAAAGATACAATATCTCTCATTCACACAAATGACATCGCCCCATGTCATTCACGGTTAATTCCATCTTTGGAAATGTCAGTCTCGACCTGCCCATATTGAAGCGACCCAGTAAGCGAAGCATCCTGATACACGCTTGTGTATTGTGTATTCCTGGCTTCGAATTGCATCACACATTTTGGACAACAAAACACGTCTGTCATTTTGTGCACACAACTTACAACACTCTCTGATGCATGCCTGAATGTTCACAATTATCATGTTTTTATGGTCATCTTCACACACCAGGAAACTTGTTTAGTTCGTAATAATTCACAATAGGTTGTTGGCATTTCCTGTGTGTGTTGAATGCAGCCGCCATATTTACTGGCGGTACTTGTTTTGGCTCGTGTCTGATCGGAACTGTCCGTCCACACAATATAGTCATTCACTATGGTCAGTTTAGGTACACGACAGTCCGTTGCAGTTGACTGTGGTTCACAGGCAATACAGGTGTATTACTGTAAAAGTATTACAATAATATGATATAATACCTCACGGGGAAGTTATACTTATCTGGAGGACTCAATGCACCTGACACAAAGCGGGGGTTATAAGTACCTGTCCGTTCGTGTCGGTGTCTAGTGCAAGAAAGAGAGAGATTTGGGACATGTGCTCATGATGTAAACAAACCGCTCGTGCGTAGCGAAACACTCCACCCCGTTTTGTAAAAGAGAAGTGTGACAAGTACTATACATTAAATGACGTGGTTAAGAGGCTTATCCGTCAGACGTTGCAGTCCAACGGATATTTACTGGGTATAACCAGTTCTCGGCGGAACATAATCAAATATACACAATGGGTGAATGAATAGGGTCTCTCTAAGATGGAAGTATCACTATTAGAAAAAACACTAGTATTAAAATGACATGGATATTATCTTTTTTGGTTATTTTTATATTTTATATTGGTTTTTATTTCATTTTATATGTTTTATCTATTGGTGACACATGAACACAGAATGAGGTGATGAGCTATCTAGTATAATGTATGAATTACAGAAATTTGCTGTTTGCTATACAAGACGAAATGTATACATCACCAAATTACATGCCATTGTTATTACAAGCGAGGAAACTACAACAGAAAATTAATGCAATATGAGTTGCGGCATCATACACGTATGTTGCCAAGTATGATTTCTGAGTAGGTTGATACACCAGTACTATAGTCTGTTTCACGAAAGCTGCCCAAATTTTACTGCCATATAAACAATTCAAAAACCATATTTTTTTCCATAATATTAAATTAAAGGAAAATTTAAGAATGAGCCTTCTTTTTATTTCGTGAAATTTGGTCAAATATTGATTTTATTGCGAAAAGTTGATTTGTCTATGGGAATTTAACATGGGGGAAAAAGTGGTAAGGAAGTGTGGGAGGAGTCAAAAAAACGAAAAAATTTGGAAATTGACTCCGAAACCTGGCGAGATAGCTTCGATATGATCTAACGGTCCAGTATTTCTAAAATTAAAAAAAAAATTCCCCATTTTAAATCCCCATAGACATCTTCACTCCGTGAAGATGTCTATGGGGATTTAACATGGGGAAATTGTTTTTTCGCAATAAAATCAATATTTGACAAATTTCACGAAATAAAAAGAAGGCTCATTCTTAATTTATCCTTTAGTTTAATATTATCAAAAGAAATCTTGTTTTTGAATTGTTTATATAGCCGTAAAATTTGGGCAGCTTTAGTGAAACAGACAGTAGATAGCAGAAACATAATTAGACATACATCACAAGTACATTAGACAAACAAAACGGACACAATTGTGTCACTATTCCACCTGTTCTAAAAGTTACGAGTGCCAGCTATACAGATATAATCATTTAGTAATATTTATTTTACTGATAGTGACGCGCCGTGGTATCAGGCTATTTTCATATGCAAATGAGGCATTCTATTTTTTAATTATTTATACTAGTTAAATGCGTCACCTAAAAAAATAATATTCTCGACAGATTTTAAAGTATGATCATTGCACGTCAAAAACAAATACAGAGAATAAATAATAATGTCCGGTAACATGTTAAGGAAACACGGTTTTCGCCCCTGATCTCAGTGTGGAAATTTAATTCCGATATAAACTGTATAATAATACCAATCATTACGTGGGGTAATGGTGAATGAATGTTTTTTTTTGCCAGAACATGTCTCAGATAATGTCCCTGATATAAACAACATTTTGTGCCTACTGACATGACTGAGTGGGCATGTAAAGGGGTTAAAGTCAGCGGTTATATATTTTACGACTGACATTATCATATGGCAGATATAATAGGGCCGCCTGATATACTTCAAGTTCATTTTAGCTGAGACATCACACTTCCGTCTCTCTGTTTTCTATAGTGCAGGCAAATATAACGCAGGGCTACTTTCGGTGTATATCACCCTGCGTTACAGACAGAAACTTCAGGTTAAAGGAGATATAACAAGCTTCTGTTTTCATGATACGCTTATGTATTCATCATTTATATATCAAATAAAACAAATTTTACAGTAATCCGACCAGTATGTGCCGTTCTTTTACGGATTTCATATTCCGGACAGCCAGTTTTTCCACTAACTTCCCCTTATTTTGCTTACCACAGTTATTTCCCTTTGCGGTCACGTGGGTATATAACGTATCCGTAGAACTTCCGAAATGTATGCTACTACGATTATTACACGTAATAGTTCAAGACTACTTAGAACTCCAGTTTATTAGACGGCTGATATAAATATATGGGACTGTACTGTACTGTAAAAGTATAAGAATGACCTAGTTACAAACTACATACTGAAATACGACAATGGGTGACAAAATGGAAATACTGTGCAATTTTTAACAGCTGCAGGATACCAGTCTGTATATACATTTATTTATATTTACATCGTCAGGTTACAATCTATGTTTTAACCGATAGTACTTATATATAATGCTAAATCAGACGGGCAACATAGTAGACACTTATCAGAGCTGTCAGGTGCATAGATGGATCTGGTGCTATGCTGGTCAATCTGTTATAACGTCATTCTTGTAGGCTATTGTCCACTTATAATGAAACAATATCGTACATGGGGTCAATTAAGGAAAGCCCGGGGTGACAGCAGTGGGAAAATTAGTCGCTCTAATTGCCACGGGGGGTGGGGTGTTGTTTGAAGATTGTTTCAACATCCGCTGTACACTGCGACTGAGAATGTGCAATAAGCCAAACACAACACGGGGCTTATATGGCGTTTGCGACCAGTGTAGATCCAGTGAAGTTTGTACATTCGCACAGTCTGAACAGGATCTGCACTTTTCGGCATTCCTTCAATAAAACACATTAACATGCAACCTAGATCGTATTTAGACTGCAGGAGTGTTATATTTGATTAGGACCTACACTAGTCACAATTCACACAAACCCCATTTCTCCAGTCACAGCCACATATAGGCCAAGCTTCGACGTAACCACCATTTGAAAAAAACAACGATTTTCTTCTGGAAAACATCTTTAGTTTTTAACATCAAGTCCAAACATTTTCTATTTATTTGAAGCAAGTCAGTAGGAAAATAGATTAGAAATAGTAAAACATTTAATGTACATGTGAAAATTGAATATATACTTTTAATTCTTTTTATCTGTCAACGAACAAAATATGTGATTTAGTTATATTTTAGTATTCGAAAACAGTATTTACGGAAATAAAAGCGAGTGGACATTCAAGTTACACAATTTTAGTCCTGCAATATAACATTGATCCATGTATAAAAACAAACACATCAAGATTGGATTTTCGGAACTGTAGAAAGCACCCTGATGTGCACAGAGTATCTATTCTACCATTTCTGTCAAATTGGACTCAACCAATCTGCTTGGAATAGATGTGGCCTTGCGGATTCAATATACACCTGCCGCATTATTGTTGACATCCGTTTGAACGTTGCTTCACACGTCTGTCACTGACAAGGATAGATAAACAAAATGGATTCAACCAATCAGCATAGAATATGTGTGGCTTCATTGAATTCAGAATACACCTGTCCCAAGATCCACTTCTATCTATCTATTTGCCTGCGGTCAAATCATCGGATAAGTTGTTTGTTATTAACAGATTAATAACCTCCGGCGGCATCCGTTTGAACATAGCTACACACGCGTGTCACTGATTATTTCAACTCGAAATTGTCAAAGCACAAGTATGCTGAAGTAACATTATGCAAAGCATTACAGAATCAATTTGTTTGACCGTGAATTACAACCGACTTCCGCACAGATAGTCGTCGCCGACGATTGCAACCAACAAACAAATAATCCAAGTATAACTAGGCGAAGGAAAAAATAACGATTAACGTATATTTTAAACGACAAAAACGAAGAAATTATGCAACAAATACATGATGTCCGTAAATCCAAACAATATTATATAAGAAACCTTCATCCACCAATCAGGTAAGCTGTTTTTAGCGCGTTTTGAAGAAACTAAGTGATAGTTTGTAATGTGACCTTTAATATTTAACATCCTTCTAGTTTCCCTAGGAATTCCAACGCTTCACTTACATTTGCAGCATTTGCTAATTTGTTTTACATCTGTTAAACCTTTCAACAAACCATTGCGGGCTGTAATATATCTTCTCCCAGGGCTCCAGATAAGGAATTAGTAATTGAGTATTGTTACTCCATCATTTCTGAAGCAATTGGGTATTTCCAAATTTTAATTGGGTAAAATTAATCACACTACTGTTTACACATATCAACAGACAGCAATTATGGAATAGTTTGTTTCGAAATGAAAATTTATCTTGGCATTTCATTACAATTGTCTCCTTGGAGACAATTCTAATGAAATACCAAGATGTGTTTTCATAGACAAATACGAAAACTATGTTATATTGGTGGTCTTTTTATTGTTTTCTGCAGCATGATAAAGGTACCTCACTTGTTCTCACTACTTCTGATTTCAATTCGGTATTTACGCAAATACGCAGCTTATCTGGAGCTCTGTTGTCCATACTTTTCCTATTAAAGATCTGTATCTATAACACGGTGGCTATAGTACGTCACCGGCACAGGTCTGCTAATTGGATGGGGTACCCTAAACGAAGCGATTTCGTGCGACGAAGCGCAAATGCCCCGGACAATTGAATAGCAACATCGGAGGATGTCGACGTCATCGTAGAGTTAGCCGTATAGGAGTTATTTCGGGAAAACCTACATTTTTCATTATATTAATATGGGATGCAGTCGGATCCAAAATATGATCCGAAATCGGTTTATAGATAGTTTATAAATACTAAAAGAATCGCACGAACACACCAAGCCCTGACAGAGTAGCGTTGACATGCAATGATACTTCATATTCGCCATCAGATCAACTCGAACATTAACGCGACATATACAGTGGAACCTTTCCATCCCCAGGATGTCCGGTTTGGAGATGTTCCACTGTAAATCAGACATGTGAGCACTTCATGACACATTCTAGTGTTTTGCAATCGTGAAAAGTCACTGTAATCAGAGATACATAACAGCGAAACACATCTAAGGTAAACATCCACGTTTTCCCGGGTGTCCAGTTTAGAGAGGTTCCACTGTATAACTACATGTATGGATGCACTCGGGTTTCAGTTCGTGTGATTCGTATATGCTGGATGTTGTGGCATTTAACGGAGCCCCGCATGGGACGTAGAATTCTTTTTTTTTATTAATTCGTTCCCACGAAATAACAATTGGTTTTCTCAATTTAACAATTCGTTCCCGTGAACAATTCGTTCCCTCAATTTAACAAATGCGAAACGCGAACAAATGGTTAATTCGTGGGAATGAATTGTTATATCGTGGGAACGAATTGTTAATTCGTTGGAACGAATTGTTAAATTGAGGGAACGAATTGTAATTTCGTGGGAACGAATTATTAAAGTGAGGGAACGAATAATTGTCATTTCGTGGGAACTAATTGTTAATTCGAGGGAACTAATTGTTATATTGTGGAAACGAATTGTTAATTCGAAGGAACGAATTGTTAAATTGAGGGAACGAATTGTTATTTCGTGGGAACGAATTAATAAAAAAAAATCCATGTCCTCTGCGTGTCTCCGTATTTAACAGCATTTCTCACATACTATGCGATACTTCTATACTAGTCCAAAGGATTCAAGGCGGCTCATAACACAGCTACATGTGTTGCTTTTCCGCAAATCTTATCAAAATCAGTGAAGCGGTTCACAAGTTATTGTAAAATGAAAGATGTTACAAACGTACGCACGCACGTACGAACGTACATGGACTAACTCTGTATCCCATTTTGCATATCAACAATTGCGGACGAGTGTTGTAATTGCGGACGGTACGTTCGTTATCCCCGCGTGCATACGTTAGTAGCACCTTTCATTTTTCAATAACTTGTGAACCGGTTCACTGATTTTGATAATATTTGGCTACAATGTGTGTCTATGGATGGTGCTTTGTTTTGCATACGAACCACAACCGACCGCCCAAGGTCAAGGTCACTGATGACTTGTGTTCACCTTGTTTGTAAGGTAAATTTGTTAATGTTTTTTGTTTATTCAATAACTTATGAACCACTTCACCGATTTTCATAATATTTGGCCACAATGTGTGACTATGGATGGCGCTTTGTATTGCCTACGATCCATGTCCGACCGCCCAGCGTCAAGATCAATGGGGACTTGACACATGTTCACCTTGTTTGTAAGGCATATGCGTTAAAGTTTTTTTCGTTTATTCAATAACTTGTTTTATTATAAAGGCTGCTAGCGAGGGGATTAGCTTAATAATAACGACGCCCTTGTTGTATGTAGTTGCCGTGTCTTCAAAGACACACATTTATTTACAAAAAAAACATATGCTACATATATGAGCCCGGATCTGAAATAATCTCCCTTATTGTATTGTCGTATTTTCGCCGATATTGATAGAAAAAAATGCAATAGTTTCCGTAAATGACGTCAAAAGTTGACACAAAGTTGCTGATTTTTTTTTCAATTTTCGAATTCATCAATATAACTGAATTTTAGAAATGAATGCCGTCGAAAAATGTCTCATATGTCTTTGTCCGTCCTATGCTCCCTTCCAGAAGACATCTACGCATGCGCCTCATTGCGCCTCAATGGTGGCGTGCCGGTTGCCTAGGGCCGCAACAATGGTCGTGCGTATGACGGGCTGGGCAGACAGAGCCCGTTTGGCCGCGTTGATAGAACACCCCAATACGGCGGAAACCAGCGCCACCGGCACGATCTGAAATGAACGAAACAACACCAATCCATGTAATGATACACCAGGATTAAGCTAGCTAGAAGCCATTGTATGTATCTGCACGTGACATTTGTGTACATAACCACTCAGTTAATAATAAGTGTATACTTGTGTCACTATTCCACCATTTCTAAAAATTACGAGTGCCCGCTATACAGGTATACACTTATTTAATATATATAAATGTCACCGACTGGGGCTCACACGCTCTCATATGGCGGTGGTCAATAATGTAGAGTTGGCTCTACACATAAATTCCCCACACGGGTTCTAATGGACCAAATTACAAGTAAAACGCCCACTGTCTTCAATCTCTGTAATTATACGATCTGTAAATATATATGAAATATATTTAAGTCAATGTAATAATATAGGCATCTGAAGTTGTGAAAACACAACTTCAATCACACAGGTCTATGGAAAAGTGCAACGGGGCATAGCGCGCAGCATGCATTGTGCATATTAGTGATCACATGACCTGAACGTGTACAAGGGCCCATTATTGCAGTACCGTTATATACACGGGATGTAAATAATAACAAACGAGGGTTGATACAAAAGTAATTTTATTTCAGCCTACGACATAAAGAACATTTTCTGTCTACTGAGTGTGCCTTCTGAGTGGGCATGTAACTTTAACGCTCGGGTACAGTTCTTATAATTTCTGGGGGCCCGTTTCACTAAACTTCGTACGACTAAAATGTTCGTAAGCGCAAATTTCGAATCGTCTGGAAATTTCAATTGATGGATTTTCATTTATTGAGCATAGGCTGCATATGCAGCATATGCAGCCTATGCTCAATAAATGTAAATGCAATAATTGTTTACAAGAAAACATTGTTAATGTGAAATTTACAGACTATCATGATTTTGCAATTACGAACATTTTATTCGTACGAAGATGATTAGTGAGACGAGCCCCAGCCGTACATGCATACAGACGTATTTAAAACGACAACTCTTCATCAGCAAAACGACAAAACATTTGTTAAAAACTCTACCTAAGTCAAATGATGCACATAGCTGAGTTTTGGTAAACCAGCCATGACGGCGTGAGTCGGTATCTACGGAGCCCCGCAGGGGGCGTCGAATTTTTGTTTTTATTAATTCTTTCTTTAAATTGAGGGAACGAATTGTCCTTTCGTGGGAACGAATTGTCATTTCGTGGGAACGAATTGTTAATTCGAGGGAACGAATTGTTTTATCGTGGGAACGAATTGTTAATTCGAGAGAACGAATTGTTAATTCGAGGGGACGAATTATTCAATTGAGGGAACGAACTGTTATTCGTGGGAACGAGTTAATAAAGGTTAGAAGACACCATATGGTGCAAAATCGCACAGGGTGTATGCAAAAGTAGTCCAGTATAAAAAAATAGTGCGGGTGTTTTGAGGTCACAGACACCGTTTGCTTGCAAATCTTGATCGTTACTACCCAGTTTCACTTGAGGAACATTTCGGGGTGCCTTTAACACCAATTTTCAGCATATTTGTAGCATTTAAAAGAAAACACTGAACCTGTTGGTCACTTGATGTAAACGGAGTTTCCGTGGCCAAAAAATTTACACAATATTGGAGGATATGACAAGGTTGGATTTTTCTTTCTTAGGTGTAAGTGAACCTATTGTTTAGTTCATGCAGAACCAGTACATACTGGCTGCAGGTCATGTACAAGTGAGTCCCACAGCATCCATACGAATAGTGAAAGTAGGAGAGACTGGCCTTATTGGATGGCATTCGGTTAAATTATATAGTAAAACTATTTGGTGGTGTCTAACCTAAAATAAAACCCATGTCCTCTGCGGGCCTTCATAGGTATCGGTAATTTCACGAATCACGGTACGCAACCGTTAACCGATTCTAACAATACTATGACGTCGGTTATCTTTCTTGAATGAAAATGTACAGAGTTAACATTTACAATTTGTACAGAGTTAACGTTTACAAGTTCTCACCATGAATATTTTCATAGCAGTGAGGATATCTCTTTCACAATCTATGGATTCTAACTTTCATATGCGGAATAAACACACAATTGTGTAATTGCACTTTGGTCACGAACCTCTGGTTAACAATCGATGCTCGTATATTTGATATAAATAAAATTCACCAACATTTAAATGAACACGAACGGCATACAGTTTTGTTAGAATTATATTCAGTTATAAGCTGGTGCCGATGTTGTTGTCTATCGGAGCGTGTGTCCCGGTGACACATCCTGAACATCGATCGCTGGTTCTCGGCCGATCTGTCCAGAATCGCTGTCTCCAATGCACTCCAAATCTAGTCGCTCTCGCTGCCTCGTCGCACGATCGAGCGGTTACAAAATTGGTCCATAGTCGCTCTCATTGGGTAACTGTGTGCACCGTAGGGTTTAAACTGTTTCACTTCACCTTCTCGTAGATTTCGGGTCTAAATTGGGAAGTTGGGGGTAACTCTAAGAACTGTTTATGACGCTCCCATACGGCATTGCATGTAGCAATCTGCCATTTTTTTTGTTCAAAATGACAAGACAAACAGACGTGTGAGATTTATTTCGTATATCACAATTTTCTTATTTCAAATATGTCGGCCGAGCGAGTAGCATCTAATTATAATTGGGATCAAGTGAACATTATTCTCGGGCGTGATTGTATTTTATTTGTGAACTGTCGCCTATTTCACCAACATTGCAAAGTATACTTTTCTAGCAAAGTATACTTTGAGGGAGAAATTTTCAATTTAAGAACAAAAATATTAATTTTTATTATACTGAATTTATTACATTATCACAGCCAAAATGGCTGTGATAATGTAATACATTCAGTATAATAATTCTGTATACTTTTAATCCTCAAATATATGCAGTGGTTAGTTCTGTATGAAATAATGCATTTCCGGAAAAATAAATGATTAATCCTTCAAAGTATACTAGACAGGTATACTTTGCAATGTTGGTGAAATAGGCAACAGGCCAAAGCTCGACTGATATATGAGACACACCATGTGATTGTGTACCTTTGGACATCTGTGTAATTTCATTAAATACGTTTAAAAAATGTACAATATTTTTCATAAGTACGTGCGGAATATAATTTAGAATTTACTCTGAAAATGTCGTCAGCTTTTGACATCATTTACGGAAAATATTGTAAATTTTTTAAACGTTTTTCATGAAATTACGCAGATGTCCGAAGCTACAAAATCACACGGCGTGTCTCAATTATGTGACTGTGACTGAATACAAGGGGCTTATGTGATTTGTGACAACGATATATAATGTGTGTTAGAAACATGACAGGTGTTTCGGAAATCAGTAGCCGATTTCATCAAAATTTCAAAGTATGCTTATCTAGCAAAGTATACTTTGAGGGAGTAATCATTTATTTTTCCCGATATGCATGATTTCATTTAGAACTAACGACTGCATATAGTTGATGATTAAAAGAATGCAGAATTATTATACTGAATGTATTACATTATCACAGCCAAAATGGCTGTGATAATGTAATAAATTCAGTAAAATAAAAATTAATAAATGTATCCTTAAATCGAAAGTTTCTCCCTCAAAGTATACTTTGCTACATAAGTATACTTACAATGTTGGTGAAATAGACTACTGTTTTTCCTATGAATTGAATTGAAAGCTAGTTAAAATCATCTCCAGCGTGTCCGGCTTAGAACATGTTCCACTGTACGGAACAACCTTCATGCCCCAGACATACCTTCTCCTTCGGTGTGGCGACGTGTATGTGCCTGGCCACCGGGGCCTCCGTCTGTTCGTCCGTCAGATTGTCCGCGTCGTGAATCGATCTCAGCAACGACGCTCTCGCGGCCTCCCTGGGCAGATTGCCAAGTTTCTGAAAAACGTGGGCGGCAGATTGCATGACTGCGCTAATCTTTTCAATATTTGGCAATCTATTTTTTCAAAATACTTCAATACTGTTCTTGAAATCGAGCAGATTGATTGGCTGAGCCTGAGCTGTGCTACAGCTCAGGCTAAGACAATCAAACTGCTTGATTCGAGTGGGGATTGCCTTTTCTTTTTTTTTGCTTTTGCCGGTATACTGGTATACCCTCACACATGGGTGTTATCACCAGTTGAGTGCGAGGGGAAAATGAGAGGAACAACGAAAAAGACTAGATAGAGCAGTAGGACAAGGAAAGGTTGAAGGAAGCACAGAGAGGGAAAGAAAAAGAGAAAGAAGAAGGTTTAGAATTAAATGAGTCTGGAGTGCTGGACCTTCAAGACATGAGCCTTGAAGGAATCCAGCGACTCTGCCAGGCAGGTGTCAGTGGGTAGTTGGTTCCACTGTACAACGGTTCTGGGGAAGAAGGAGAAACGAGTGTAGTCTTTGTCGGCACGCAACTGGCGGTATTGGTGTTGGCGTCTACCAGTGCCTCGTGTTAAGTAATTATCCTCATTTATGGCTACAAGATTGTTCCTAATTTTGTACTGCATACTCAGCCTGTCATCGACTCTCCTGTGTTCAAGTGATCTCCATTCCAGACTGTGCAGCATATCGGTTACACTAGATGTGTTGTGATAACGGTTAGAAACCCATCTTGCAGCCCTCCTCTGGACCATCTCGAGTTGGTGTACAAGCCTATGCGAAGTTAAGTCACCCTCATTGTCATTGCATTTGCTTTTGGGGTCCCAGACTGTGGAACAGTATTCTAGTTTAGGACGAACAAGGGATTTATAAGCTCGTTCTTTGACAGTCTTCGAGTTGATCCTGAGGTTACGTTTCAGAAAACCTAGAGTCTGATTGGCCTTAGGTGAGACGGAGTTTATATGTTTATTCCACTTCAGATCGTGGCTGATGTTAACCCCGAGGTACTTAATACAAGGAACTGAAGAAAGAATATGGCCGTGGAGAGAGTAGTCATGCATAACAGGAGCCTTCCTGGTGGTAATGTGAATAACCTCGCATTTGTCAGGATGAAAAGACATTTGCCAGTCGGATTCCCATCTCTCGAGATTATGAAGGTCGTCTTGAAGTTTGTTGCAGTCAGATGGGCTATGTAAAGCTAAGTACAACAATGTGTCATCTGCAAGGAGCCGGACAGTACTATGGGTTGTGTACTCCGGGAGGTCATTAAGATAAACAAGAAATAACGCAGGACCAAGCACAGAGCCTTGTGGAACACCAGATAGTACTGGAACGGACGTAGAAGCTTTCCCTTCAAGGACGACACGCTGAGACCTACCACTAAGAAAAGATCCTATCCAGCCGAGTGCTAATCCATTCACGCCATATGATGAGAGTTTGTAGAGGAGCCTATTGTGTGCTACCTTATAAAAGGCCTTGGCGAAATCCATGACTACAACATCATTCTGTCTACCACTCTGCATGTTGAGGGCTATGTCGTGAATAAATTCAATAAGTTGGCTTTCACAGCTACGCTTCTCCCGAAAGCCATGCTGGAGGAGATAAAGAATATCGTTACTCTTGAGATGCTGCATCATATTACTGCAAACAATGTGCTCCAAGAGCTTACAGCAGATACAAGTTAGAGAGACAGGGCGATAGCTTGAAGGTGTCGTTTTGTCACCTTTCTTGTATATTGGTGTTACATTGGCTTGTTTCCAAATGTCTGGTAGAGACTGCTGCTGAAGTGAGGTATTGAAAAGTAGAGTAAGAATTGGCGCAAGTTCAGCCGAGAGGCGCTGCAGAATAGTAGGAGTAATATTGTCTGGGCCTGGGGCCTTGGATTCTGAAAGTTTTTGCAAAAGTTTCTGTACACCATTTTCTGTTACCTCTATCTCAGGCATGTCGTTTTCTTTTCTGGAAAAAAGATTTGAAACATATTTGCAGTAAGAAACGAGTTTCATGGGAGTTTGCTGAGAGAAAACAGAATGAAACTGGTCATTAAGCAAATTGGCTTTTGAGAGTGGATCGGTAATAGATACTCCGTTTCTCTTCAGGGATTTAAGTCCAATAGCATCTGGGTTTTTTTTTGTGCTTAATAAAAGTGCAGAAACGTTTTGTAATATTGAAAATTTCAGTTAATGAATTTTCATCTTTTGGAGTAATTAAGTCCTCAACATACTCCCAGTAAGCTCCTCTGCTCAGTGTCCGTATATGGTGTTTAAGAGTTTTTAGTTTACTTGAACCTTCAGGGGTAGGTTTAGCTCTGTTTTTAAAGTAAAGTTTATTGCCAATAGGTGTTCAGAAATGTTGAATATCTGGGCAAGATTTACGCAGTCGGTTGTGTATGTGACTGTGACTGTGACTAGAGAAATGGGGCTGATGAGTGTGGCACTTGATCAGTAGACTATTTCACCAACATTGCAATTATATTGCAAAGTATACTATGAGGGAGAAATTTTAATTTTGGGATAAAATTATTAATTTTTATTATACTGAATTTATTACATTATCACAGCCATTTTGGCTGTGATAATGTAATAAATTCAGTATAATAGTTCTGCATACTTTTGATCATCAACTATATGCAGTCGTTGACTATTATGACATAATGCATTTCGGGAAAAATAAATGATTACTACCTCAAGGTATACTTTGTTAGAAAAATATACTTTGCTGCAATTTTGATGAAATCGGCTACTGGAGCTACACTGTTGTCATCATATGTCTTATTTCTCCAGTCATAGTCACATATATTATCTATGATTCCCTGCGATTGGGCAAACAATACGACAAACGACAAACGACAAACGACACGACTCTGCAAATGGTTATATTTTAGTGTGGTTTACCTTAGCTGTGCTGTGTGTATACTGCTTCTTTATCCCGTCAACACAGTGCGTATGTGCCGTGAAACACGGTGCCGTGAAACATTTTTGATAGCCTGTCAATACGACATAATCACTGCGTATGAATATGTTACATTTTAAAGCCTTTTGTAGGTGTTGACGGGATAAATAGAATAGTAGGTTAGTGTCGTGAATGGGAAAATATCTAGCCCGGCACGGAAACGGGATGTGCTCGGCAGAGCCTCGCACATCCCGTTTCCTAAGCCGTGCCAGATATGTTTCCCCATTCACGGCACTAACCTACTATTCTCTATATTTCTTTCTACATGCATATACCGATCAGGGAATTGTCAAACAACAAGGCCCCTCAGAGAAGGTAAATCAACTTTTAATCCCCGCAATCCATGTAACCGTCACATAACCGGGGTTGGGGTGAGTCGGGTTTTTTTACATTGATATGACACGTTATTGGTAACTTACTTCTAATATTCCAACGGCTCTATGGAACAGTTTGTTGTTGCTGTAAAGAAAAAAGAGAAAACCATTTGAGAAGGCAAATGATAATGACGTTGTTGTATCACGGAATAAAAGTACATACTTATCAGTATAAATATTAAAAGGAAATCAATACGATACGAATGTTGTTATCCTGTCAGTCAGGGGCGGATCTGGAGGAGGGATGGGGGTTCCGGAGTTGCAACCCCCCCCCGCCCTCCCCCCCCCGTTCAGCCACGGAGTTTACATAGATCACAGTTTACCACCAGTTGGAGTCTGAATTTAAATGCCGTAAAACTCAGGAAAGTACATTTCGAAGAGCTCGAAAATAGGACAAATCCCTAGTTGCGAACCGCATAGCTAGCTACGTACGGTACGTGAGTAGATTGCAAGAGTTACCTTCGCAACTAGCCAACCGCCCGTTCCCCAAATGCTGGATCCACCCCTGAGAGTGTAGTTTTAATAGAGGTAATTGCCACGAACATTATCAGCGAAACAAAAGATTCAACTAACGAAACCGTAACTTACACGTTGTTGTGCAACGTTAAAGGTACATGCCCACTCAGTCGGCATACAATGTTCTTCATATTAGATACATCATCTAAGACATTTTCTGGCAAAATAAACATTCATTCACCATTACCCAACATATTGATTTATATTATTATACATTTTATATGAGACGTAATTTTCCACACTGATATTAGGGGCGATAACCGTGCTTACTTAAAATGTTAACGGACATTATTATTTAACTCTGTATTTATTTTCTTATGAGCAATTATCATAATTTGTAATCTGTCGAAAATATTATTTTTTCATGTGACGCATTTAATTAGTATAAATAATTAAAAAATACCATGCCTCATTTGCATATGAAAATAGCCTGCTATCAACGCTCGTCACTATCGGTAAAATAAATATTACTAAATTATTATATCAGTATAGCGGGCACTAGCGCCTTTTAGAACTGATGGAATAGTGACACAATGATACACTTATTTAATTCCTATAAAGAACAGTTTGTGCCTATATACTGAGTGGGCATGTATCTTTAACTCGTTCAACCGTATTGACCATAAAGCCAACATTTGCAAACACTGTAGATCCAGATGAGCCGGCTCGTAACGAGCCGTCTCATCAAGATCTACAGTGTTTGCAACGAATTGTCATTTTAAGAACTATTCCTCATATGATTAATGAACTGGTTCAAAATCAGCAAGAGGATACAATGCCAGTTACTTAGGGGTGGAAAAGGTTAAGGGCTTTTTTGGAAATGAGTGATTGATACACGATCGGGCGTCCTTGCAAATGGATTGACACTGATAACATTGTTTATTAGGTAACGAGCTTTGTATTGGCCGAATACATATTTACTGATAATTTAGGCATTGACATGATACGAATATCCGGGTTACAACGGATTGAAAACCCACGTTTCATTGGTCAAACGGCGTCACATGACGTTATCGAAAGACGCCAGTGTAGTGACACAGGGTAAACAAGTCCGCGTTCCTTTTCAAAGTAATTTATATTTGATCATCGACTAGCATAAAACGTTACCTGATACATAGAATAGCAGAAGTTTTTCAGACTCGGCTCGGAAACTGTAGGAATTCCTCGGCAATCCTAGGAATTCCTACGCGTTTCATAGCCTTGCCTGATAAACGTGATATCAACATAGACTATACTGGTATTCTCTGTTTACAGATATGCCTCACAACTCAGTTTTGAGTAAAAGATTCAAGTAGAAAAAATCTAACCTGACTTTCACGTCTATCATAATGTTCGTGTAGACCTTTCCATTGAGGACATGTGCACCAGTGGATATGGCGTTCAGGCACCATTTAGTCGCCATCTCCAGTAGTAGAGTCGGGTGACCGCGGGAGTCTGCCTCGCCCACACCCGCCCGTAAGTCAGTAGGGCCGCCGATGTCTATATGACACACCCGGTCAAATCCAGCCGCCACAGGTGCCTGAAGCACAAAACTGCAGCGGTATAGTTTCATATAGAAATAGAGATATCGCCAAACTACACCCGATACTCTCCCGCGAAGCACAGTAACAGAAAAAGAAAAAAAACTCAGATTACTAAAAAATAAAAGTAAACATAAAACGATTTACAGAGCTGTCATGCTGGTCTAAGCACAGGCGATTGAACTCCCCACCCACATACCCCCATTAGATGAATCCATCAGGTCCGACTATACTACGTCACAGGTTGAAGTAACGGACCGAGGTCTATAAATACATTAAATAAGCATAAAAGCATCAATAAATGAAAAAAAAATAAGCTAAACATATTTTTTTACCCCCTCCATATACTCCATATTACAAGGTTGCGTAGTTTTTAATAGGCCGAACCCGGACGGCCTCGAGACAGCGGACTCTCACGAAACGTCAACCGAGTTATATCATAGTCGCCTATTGCAGAAGTTGGGACAATGTTAGTATTCCGCAACGATATATTCCCCGATGCGCTATGTCAACGCGTTTCGAGCTATCGATTGTTTTTTTTTTTGAAATTATCATCATTGCTAGGTCGGGAAAGAACAGACACATTTCCGAGGCCGATACTGCTATATAAAGGAGTAAACATCGGGTTCAAAATACACTTTTACGTCGTACCGGCCCGCAAAGAAACATTTTTCATAGAGAAAACATTGTTTCCAATCGAACAGTTGATCAAACCTACATTTATACCCGTCCTGTCCGTCACGACAGACAATTTAATCGCACAGACATTTCTATCATTTGTTAATGTGAAAATTACAGACTATCATAATTTTGCGCTTACGAACATTTTAGTCGTACGATGTTTAGTGAAACGGCCCCCTGTGGTCTAAGTTATATATAGTGTCAGATTGTGCAACCAATGCGCAGCTTATTTCTGTATTGTATAGACATGGGATCTTACATGAGTGATGCTATATGCAGGGGCGGATCCAGGAGTTCAGGTTAGGGGGCGGGGCGGGACTTCTTAATTGAAATAGTTTACTATATTTTCGAACTAGCACCGTTTGTTCGTTGACCGGGAGACTGCTAGGTGGGACCGGCGGTATGCCATCCGAAATACTTTTGATATCTACAGCCCATTTTGCTGCGTTCTGGCGCATTTTAGAGCCAAACTATCTTTACTCGCCAAATTCTAGGTGGGGGGGGGGGGACGCCGGGTTTTCCCCTACGTGAATCCGACCTTGTATTGATATTTATTAAACTCGTATAGTATTGAAAATTACAATGGTCATACACGCTGAGCACATTACAAACACAAACTGTTCTTATGTTGTTTTGTGTAAAACTGAGACCGAATATTCGTTTTCTTACAAAAGATCGTCAACCGAGAAAACGTACATTACGATGTGAGCGACAAGTGTAGCCCCAGATCAGCCTGCGCATCCGCGCAGTCTGATCTGGGCCTACGTTTGTCGCCATTCCGTCAATCGAACGACGTATGAGTCCTTGAATAACAGTTTCAATCCATTCCTGAGTACACGTGATGATCAGGATCTACACTGTTCACACATGTCTTAAGGTCCATTTTCTCGGAAAATTATCAATTTACCTTTGCAAACGTCAGTAGAACCTTTACGCAGTGAGCTCCGACTAAACAGGGTGGACACTGGCTGGCATCATCTATAATGCAGTAATCACGAAGACGAATTCAAGAAATGCATACTGTTTAAAGGCATCGGGTCTCAGATAGAACGTGATGAAACTGGAATAGGAAAAACATAGTTTGCTTGCAAATTAATAACGTATTTCCTGAAACGTGTACCTATAAAGTCGCCTGTAAATAATTGGGGATTGGTAAATATAAATGTTTATGATACTTAAAACTATCTCCCCTGCTTATCACAGTTTCTACGAGCATGCACTTGAATATAGCGCATGATTTTGGGAATGTGATCAAATAAAATGGTGCTATTGATTTACATGTATATGTTATTTACTGTACATAAAGCGAAAAACCAGGGGCCCGTTTCACTCAACTTCGTACGACTAAAAGGTTCGTAAGTGCAAAATTATGATAAATTTCACATTATCAATGTTTTCTTGTAAACAAATATTGGATTTAAATTTATTGAAATGTAATTCCATCAATTGAACTTTTCAGACGACCCTGAATTTGCACTTACGAACATTTTAGTAGTAGAAGTTAGTAAAACGGGTCCCAGCTGAGACTCAGCTACAGCTACGTCTCGGTGTAGCTTAAAGTGACTCTGTCTCAGATGATGTCTCGGATATCCAATATGTGGTGTGTCGCTTAAAGTGACTCTGTCTCAGACGATGTCTCAGAGATCCAATATGTGGTGTGTAGCTTAAAGTGACTCTGTCCCCTCAGACTTATGTCCTCAGATATTCCAATAATGTGGTGTGTAGCTAAAGTGACCACCCTGTCCAATCAGATGATGTCTCAGAGATCCCAATATTGGTGTGTCGCATAAAGTGACTCTGTCTCAGACGATGTCTCAGAGATCCAATATGTGGTGTGTAGCTTAAAGTGACTCTGTCTCAGACGATGTCTCAGAGATCCAATATTGGTGACGCTTAAAGTGACTCTGTCTCAGACGATGTCCCTCAGATCCAATATGGTGATGTAGCTTAAAGTGACTCTGTCTCAGACGATTTCTCAGATCCCAATATGTGGAGTGTCGCTAAGTGACTCTGTCTCCAGATGATATCTCAGATATCCAATATGTGGTGTGTAGCTTTAAAGTGACTCTGTCTCAGACGATGTCTCAGAGATCCAATATTTGGTGTGTAGCTTAAAGTGACTCTGTCTCAGACGATGTCTCAGAGATCCAATATGTGGTGTGTAGCTTAAAGTGACTCTGTCTCAGATGATGTCTCGGATATCCAATATGTGGTGTGTAGCTTAAAGTGACTCTGTCTCAGACGATGTCTCAGAGATCCAATATTTGGTGTGTAGCTTAAAGTGACTCTGTCTCAGACGATGTCTCAGAGATCCAATATGTGGTGTGTAGCTTAAAGTGACTATGTCTCAGATGATGTCTCAGAGATCCAATATGTGGTGTGTAGCTTAAAGTGACTATGTCTCAGATGATGTCTCGGATATCCAATATTTGGTGTGTAGTTTAAAGTGACTCTGTCTCAGATGATGTCTCGGATATCCAATATGTGATGTGTAGCTTAAAGTGACTCTATCTCAGATGATGTCTCGGATATCAAATATGTGATGTGTAGCTTAAAGTGACTCTGTCTCAGATGATATCTCGGATATCCAATATGTGGTGTGTCGCTTCATGTACAGTAAATGGCCTATATCCATCAATCGCACCATTGTATGTGACCATCTTCCCAAAAACATGCGTCATATCCAAGCGCATGCTATCAGAAACTGATAATCAGGGGAGATAATTTGGATTGGCATAATGTGACATTTTCCATAAACATATACCAGTAGTCGATTTCATCAAGATTGCAAATCATACTTATCTAGCAAAGTATACTTTGAGTGATTAATCATTTGTTTTTTCCAAAATGCATTATTTCATATATAACTAATATAACGACTGCATATATTTGATGATTACAAGTATGCAGAATTATTATACTGAATTTCTTACATTATCACAGCCGAAATGGCTGTGATATTGTAATAAATTCAGTATAATGAAAATTAATAAATTTATCCTTAAATTTAAAATTTCTCCCTCAAAGTATACTTTGCTTGATAAGTATAATTTGCAATGTTGATGAAATAGGCTACAGTAAGGCAAGCTTATCAAATGTCTTTATTTTGAGTTGTGAAATGATAATACTATACCACATTCATTTAGAAAGAACTTCCCATTTCAGACGCTAGTGTAATTAATTTAAATAAAATTATTTAGTAACCATCGACTGGAGAACATGTTTATATTACTCAAAATTAAATATTTCCATTTCCAATAGTTGTCGCGCCTGCTTTAACAGAAGGCGCGACTATAGTCGCCGCTTTTTCCGTCGTCGTCGTCGTCCGAAATGTCAAAAACGTTGTACAAACTTCGTCATCATAAATTTAATATTACTTTACGGATTGCTTCAATATTTGGACACTTGATACATGTAAGCATTAGGAACACACTCATGCCATCAATTCACGTGACCTTGACATTTTTTACATTCAAATTTTTGCTGAGACACTTAACCATCTTGTTGGCGTCAAAACTTTGTACAAGCTTCGTCATCATGGTATAACTTTACTATTAATTTACGGATTGCTTCAATATGTGGACATTTGATACATGTAGGCATTTGGAACACACTCATGCCGCAATTCACACGACCTTGAGATTTGTTACCTTCAAATGTTTCCTGAAACCCTTAGCCATTTTGTTTGCGTCAAAAACTTTGTGCAAGCTACCTCATCCTGCTATAACTTTCATATTACTTGACGTATTGACGAGATTGTTCAAATGGTGGTCGCGACATATACTTGGAAGCACATAGAAAATATTTAGGATTTTCCAATAACAAAATGAACAGCATGAAATGGGTTAATCAATGTGTGACCCCATGATATGCATGTCCATGTCAAAGTAATGCAGATACATGTACTTTAATTAACAACAATCCTGCTACAACATTGTTTTGTACCGACAAGGCATTTGCAGGCGCGACACCACTTCCATGACGGAATTATTGTCTTATTTCTCAGCGAAAGTCTATGTTGTGACCACTCATTTGAATCGTCTAGACGAGACGGTTTAAATGAATGGTAACGAGATATGTTTTTTGTTGCAGACATAACATTTGGGTTATTGCCTGTGTAATGTTACCCATGCTTTCTATTCCTAGTAAGTAGTATCAACTGTCTGTTTCACGAAACCTGTCCAAATTTTACGGCTTACATAGCCGTAAAATTTGGACAGGTTTCGTGAAACAGACAGTTGATAATGGAAAAACAATGCAAAAACAATATTTGTTTCGATAATATTGAATTAGAGCAACATTTGAGAATGAGCCTTCTTTTTATATAGTGAAATTTGGTCGTATATTGAGTGTATGGCGAAAAAACAATTGCCACATGTTGAGTGAAGATGTCTATGTACTGTATTAGACGGGCCTCTGTACGACGCTTATTTAAGGAGTTACCCCTACCCAGAGTAGAACTTTATGTAACATACATATTCTTATAGGAAATTCATCGTAGAAATCGAATCTGCATGTTAAAATTGCGAAAACCTCGGCCGAATATTGTTTTTTTGCTGATTTCCATGGCAACTGCGTTTTTCATCCGAAAATAACTTTCTTATTTAGCCTACGATTTTCAGCCTTTATACTTGCTTAAATATGATTTAGTCAATATATTTTACAAACATGGTGTAAATGTTCATATTTACCTAAATATTCTATCATTCAAACGTATATTTCTGTTACCATGGTAACTAAGTCAGTCTCGCCGTATTTGAAAGTAGTATTTTCAACATTTATTTTCGTGCAGACAAATCTCCATCATACAAGTTGGTGTAATGAAGCTACTAGTATGTAAAAATCATCATAGAATACGAACCCATGTGTTGAATTTCAGTAAACCTTGGCGAAATACGTATTTTTGGATGTTGCCAAGGTAACCACATTTTATTGAAAAATTCAATACATGCATGCACGTATTTGTTTGTATTATGACACTGGTATTATTAGGTTAATATCGATGAAATACTACGTACACATAAGAATATAATTTAATATTATACTAGTATATAAATGTTGTCCGTAAAACCATCATGTAACCATAGCAACCACTCACATGGACCAATCCCCGTCGTGTCTCTGTGGTGGGTGGGTGGGGTCCAAACTATGTCGAATAGTACATTGATACATTGTTTATAGTTTTTGCCTCTTATTTCCGAGCAGTCTTTCACCCGTCCGTTCGTTTGTCCATCTACAAACTCTTAACATTTTGGATTTGAGATGTTCCGAACACAAATAGCACATAATCTGCGTACAAGTGATTGTTACCTCCCTTCGGGCTCTTTAAATGTCACTATATTCAGCACCGCCGTGATTTTTTGCTCTTTGTATGTAACTTTAAGTAACACCGCTGTGATTTTCTACTCTTTAAATGAAACTTTAATTAACACGGCCGTGAATGCATGATTCGTATTTGCACTTTCATATATAAATCACGGCGGTGTTAATATATGTGGTAACGGATGCTGATCGTCCACTGCTCAGTCTGCAAAGACACAGAGTAATATCGCCCCAATTATTACGACAAATTACGGGTATATCAAACCGACGTGTTGTTGTACATAAGCATCGAACGAGAACCGAATTAAGTTTGGTGTGTACGCATCTTCCAAATCAATTATGGATTTAGGTGAACCAGAGGCAAAACGCTTGAAACTGGATAGAAGCATATGCATAATATGTCTAAAGTCTATTCCAGAGGCGTCACACAAGGATATCGTGCAAAATCCAACAGTAACAGGTCTAGAGACATTGTTAGACATAGCAGAGGCTAAACATGATCGAGTAAATGACTTATTAAGGCCGCATCGCCAGGATATACTTTCACATCAGGTAAACGTACGGTATCATAGGGTGTGTCGGGCTACATACACAAACAAATTTTACAGCAGTGACACAGCGCCTAAAAGTGATGATGTCTCGTCAAGCAGAAGCGAATCGCCGATGTCACCAGAGCTTCGAAGGTCGACCAGAGACAGCCAATCGGGTTTTAATATCAGAGAGAACTGTTTCATTTGTGGCAGTGCCAAGAAAATTGGTAACAGAAAAGAGCCATTATCTGGTGTAAGCACTGGGACAGGTGAATCAACAAGGCAAGAAAACAGTGAATGCCGCCACGTTGAGAAATGATCAAGTTGTCATTTCCCGCATGCAGGCATATGGTGACCTATTTGCATATGATGCGAAATATCACCGTTCATGTTATGGACATTACATCAGCAAACGCAATGTAAGTTTTATGGTACCTCATGAAGACAAGGTCGACGAGCCAGTTCTTTACGAAGAAGCATTTCAGATGCTTTTAAACGAAACCAAACAAACAATCTTCTCCGAGACAAAGTCAGTAGTCACATTATCTGATCTAAATATTAAATACATACAATTTCTGGGTAGAGCTGGAGTTCCAGATGAACTCGCCAATGTATATAAATCATGGAAACTTAAACAACGGCTGGAGAAACAATTTGGTGAAGATATATCGTTCTTCCAGAGAAAGGGACAATCGGATCTTGTATGTTCCAGTGCAGTATCAGTTGGTGCTGTACTTCACAAAGCTTCTAAATTGAAATCTGAACTTGACGAATCCAACGAATACAAGGAGTCGAAGTTAGACATACAAGGGGCGTATCTCACAGACAGGCAGATATTATATGGGGCCGCAGGTATCCTTCGGCGAGCCATTAAAGACATTCAGTCCACTACACAAGCGTACCGATTGCAGGATTTAAGCATTGACGCTTGCAGCCAACTCGTGCCAGGACCACTGTACGATTTTATCATCTGGCTAGTAAATGCGAAAGCATTCGATACAGCCACTGGCACGGGTGATGAAGTTCACAGACGTGACAATATACAGGTGTTAGCAACATGCCACAACGTAATTTCACAAAGCAAGCGCATACTAACACCAATTAACCTGGGGTTAGCTTTAACGGCATACCATGACTTTGGCAGTTCCAAGTTGGTGAGAACGCTGTATACATTGGGATACAGTGTTTCTTATGAAGAAGTTTTGCGATTCATAACATCCGCAGCAAAACAACAGCTATCACAAGAAGGTGTACCTTTCGTCCCATTCGGTATACACACTACAAACACTGACGACAACATGGGAACAGTTCATGCAGCAATTGATAACTTTGACACAAATGAACACACCTTAGACGGCAAAGAAACAACCCATTCCATGGCCATGGTTGTATATCAGAGGTGTGACCAAGACAGACAGATATCGGATGTTGAGATACCCCGGCTCTCGGAGAGAAGTATCGGCGCAGGTGATTATGGCACCGACATGTCAAGCGTAACATATTTTCAAAAGCCACCAACACGTCCAGCTCCAGACACAGTTGCCAATGCTGCCAACTTTTACATTGATGGGGACAACGACCATATCCGTAAAGCTGTGGTTTCCGACCTGTCTTGGGCTCTTTGTAGATCATATATGGCTGGTCTTGATAATATCCCTGCATGGTCAGGATATAATTCAGTGACTACAAAGGCCTCTGTACCTATAACGACCGTCAGGTACTTACCTTTCATAGACGCACCGCCGTCAGACAACTCCACAATTTTTCACAGCACTCAATCAGCTTGTCCGACTGGCAGCGGAACTTGGACAAAACCACATCATAGTGACAGCTGATCTAGCCATCTATTCCAAAGCTAGAGAAATATTGTGGACAAAGCCAGCGTGTTTGGAAGGTAAGGTAACACTCAGACTAGGGGGTATGCATCATACAATGGCATTTCTCGCTTCCATTGGAAAGCTGTTTGGAGATGGAGGCCTTCTCAGCTTACTGACAGAGTCGGATGTTTATTCTGACGTTACCGCCAGACAGATGCTAACAGGAGCACAACTGACAAGAGGAGTAAGGGGCATGAAGGTCATCATAGACGCAATGTGCCGATGCTTCTTTGATGCCTTTATCGATTGGGTGACAACAGAGAAAGACAAAGAACCACAGCCCCAGATAGGATATCACATGGAGAAACTCCGTGATGCAATCAAGGAGAAGGATGTGGAGACCGCAAAGGAGATTCGAGAAACCATAGAGGCCGAATTTCAAGATACACTTGACCTCATAAGCGAGTTCCGAACACATGGAGAAGCGCAAAGTTCAACATTCAGGTACTGGATGAACTTCCTTGATGCTGCATTTCTGTTACTACGGCTTTTGAGAGCAGAAAGAGACGGCGATTTTGATCTCCACATGTTATCAGTAACGGAGAGTGTTCACTGGTTTTGGGCGGCAGGACGAACAAACTACGCACGGTTCACGCCCGTGTATATCGCCGATATACTTGCTCTAAAGACCACCAACCCACAAGCATATGAACATCTTGAGAACGGTGGCTTTGTTGTCAGACGGCGATCCGGGCACGCCTTCAATGCAGTTCCAACTGATCAGGCACTTGAACAAACAATAAATAAAGAAGCAAAAGGATCAGGGGGAATCATTGGATTTACTCGTAGAAAGGGAGCATTGACTCGGTGGCTGGTAACTCGTCACATTCTAGGTGAATTTTGTGGACAGTTCAGAGAGACTGTATCCAAGAACCAAGGTGCTAGTCAACACGAGGAATTGGGCAAAAGCCGAAAGGAAAGGGATGAAGCAGATGTTGATAAGGTAGTTGATCTAGTCACTACACAGTACCAAAATCCGTTCGACTTAAACACGGTATCAGAACGTCTGGTAAACATTGCCACAGGGCAAGTTGCGTCTGCGGACATAGAAAAGTCGATGAATGAATTCCGAGTTGCTAGTCAAGAGGCAGTTGATAAATTCGTATCGGAAAGAATCTCGAAGGAACGTACTGTGAAATTCTGGGAACCAATCCCTCGCAGTAAGGTTAAGACCTTCTCGAATATGCGAAAACCATTTGCTACAAGCAAAACATCGAAACTGATGCTAGACTCGGAAGAAGTTCTGTTCAGACGACTGCTGGCAGTAGCGAATCATAGAGACATTGAAATGAATGATGTCTTGAAACATGAATTGGCTTCGGTTCCACCTGCCCTATTTCACGACGACGGCACCATGCGCAAAACAAACAAGGCAGAGTTGACGAAGAAACTTGAATCTTTCGTTGAGGAGATCAACGAGTTTCCAGTTCAGCAAGCTGATACTGACAGCAACACGGCATATATCATCGATGCGATGGCACTGCTGCAGTCGCTGAACGAAGGACACTTCAAAACATTTGACCAACTAGGCGCAGTCGTTTTGAAACATATCATGTCACATTTTACCCGGGACAAGTCGATTACATCGGTCACTGTCGTCTTTGACCGGTATGATAAAGCCAGTTCTCTCAAAGAAGCTGAACGTCAGCGTCGCACGGCCAACAGCGATGTACCTGCCTATATGGTGAGTGGCGGTCGCACAGTTCCAAATTACCGCCGTTTTCTGAGTAACTCTGAAAACAAAGCATCGTTGGCAGCCTTTGTGTGTGAGTACGTAGCTGTGAATGCACCAGGCCATCTGAAACAGCAGCTATCCATTGTACTTGCCGGTGGTTTTCGGAACGGACGAGAAGTACAGTCTGTGACGAAGGAAGGTACGGAATGCTTATCAAACTTGTTTTCGAGTCAGGAAGAGGCAGATACCCGAATGGTGCTGCATGCCACACATATGGCTCAAACGCATGGCCGTATTCTGATCCGTACTGACGATACAGATGTGCTCGTCATCCTTCTGTATTACTACTATACACGTTTCGCGGACACAGAAATATATATGCATACAGGGCATAGAACGAGGCATGCTTTCAGAAACAGGTTTGTTCCAATCCACTCGATTGCCCAACAGATAGGCCAAACCGTAAGCTCCTGCTTACCTGCCATGCATGCCTTGACTGGATGCGACACAAACAGCTCAATATACAAAGTTGGGAAACGAACCTCGTTCAACAAACTGGTGAAAAGTGCCGACAAGCTACGGGAATTGTCCAAGGTGGGCTTATCAGAATCTATAGATGAATGTTTACCAGTCGCGCGAAGGTATACTATGATGCTGTTTGGCGGCTTCAACAATAAGACAAGTGGAAAACCGTATGACAGTATGGATGAAATCCGATTGGCGATCGCTACATCCACGGACAAATCAGCAACGCAACTTCCACCGACAGAAGATGCATTCAAGCACCATGTAATGCGTGCACGAGTTCAGACAATAGTCTGGTGCCAAAGCCATATTCCAGATCCTGAGGTTCCTGATCCAGTCGGAATGGATGGAAGAAGATGAAAATGGAATCCTGGTGCCAGTTTACTTCGCAAATCCACCAGCGCCAGTATTCTTGAGGGACCTGACACATTTGTATTGTAAGGATGGCAACTGTAATAGCAGCAAGTGTCAGTGCCATTCCGTGGGCCTTCAATGCATTGACATCTGTCGGTGCCAACATGAGTGCACAAACAGAACGACTGCTGTTACAATAGGTGATTCGGATTCGGATGATGAAAGTGAGCCCACTTGAAGGTGGATAGATCTTGCAAACGAAACACGAAATAATGTAGTTTGTATCGTGTACTGATTTCTGCTGTTGAGATCGTCGTCCTGTTCCATTGTATAGTTATTTATCGGTTATGTACACACCATCTGTTTATGATTTTGTGAATATTTGATCTTCTCAGCATTTGTTTGTTAAATTTGGCGGCCATCTTGAAAAAGTAAAACATATCGACAGGTAGTCGAACATGTATGCACATACAGTGTATAGTCCCATGCGTTCGTATGATCGTGTGTATAAATATCCCGTTCGTTGCATCGGTCAAATACACAACATTTGTTCTCGATTCTATGATTATTTTATCTGCTCAGCAATTGTTCGTTTGATTTGGCGGCCATCTTGAAAATGTTAAAATTGTCGACAGACAGTCGAACATGTATGTGTACATATTTTTCTTTGTACGAGGGTTCTCTATATATTATGACATTCGGGCAACGATTATAATTATACACGGCAGTTACATTTTTTTCTAATTATATGATAATTTGCACTGCTCAGCATTCGCGTATAGTTTAGATAATTAGACCAACCAAACTACGTATAATGTGATTATTATTGCATTTGAAAGTATAGAAGTGTTAGTTTTCGTCAGTATTATGTGTGTCGAAATGTATAACATTACAACTGACGTTAATTGTTCATAAATACCAAGGTACAGCCCGTTGCAAACGCTAATCTTCCCGATTGGCTAGAAACCCACGTTTCCATGGTTACCGTCTACGAACATGCATTTTAATATTATTGTTCGATTCCAAAATATGTGTGCGTGTAAAATGAAGACAGTTTACCAAATATACAACTTTATATGTTGTTTTGCAACACGTAGATGTTTAAATATATATTTTGAATTTTCTGGAAAAAAATATTGGTTACCATAGAAACCAGCGAAAAAAACATATTCGGCCACGGTTTTCGCAATTTTAACACGCAGATTCGAATTCTACGATGAATTTCCTGTAAGAATAGATATATTTCATAAAGTTCTACTCTGGGTAGGGGTAGGTCGAAATTTTCAGCCGAGCGCCAAAGGAGTAATGGGGATTTAACATGGGGACATTCTCGAATTTCAGAAATACTGGACAGATTTTCAAAATTAACTTTTATTTTCTTAGTTAGATCATTTCCAAACTATCTAGCTAGGCTTCAGAATCAATTTCCAATTGTTTCGTTTTCTGACTCCTCCATGTTCTCCACTTCTTTTTCCCCATGTTAAATACCCATAGAGAACTAATTTTTCGTAATAAAATCAATATTTGACCAAATTTCACGAAATATATAGATGGCTCATTCTTAAATTTTGCTAAAATTAAATACTATCGAAAAAAATATTTTGTTTGCATTGTTTATATGACCGTACCATTTGGGCAGGTTTCGTGAAACATACTGTAGGTGTGTTTTGCGGTGATTTTTCTTAGAGGATCTCTTGAGTAAATTTGTGATATTTGATTTTAGCACTAAAGTTAATCAGATGTGATATTTATATAACATGTATTTTCAATGGTTAGATTTTCAAGTTTCAACATTTAACTACCGGTAGTGTTATTTTTACTCAATGTTGCGTGAAAATGTAACACATACATACCTTTATTTAGAACAATGACAATATCTTTGTCAGATAGGCGTATATCCTTACTGAAGTCTTCTATGGATATTCTGAAATGTTTTCCCTGGAAGTAGAATACATGTACATCAATAATAAAAACATTAAAACCAAATAATAACTATTGATGACTCTCTCTCTTAAACTTGAACTTGAGAACTTGCACTTACACCTTTGTTCTCGTAAATGCCTTCAGCTGGCACATATTTTTGACGTGAATCTTTTAATAGTGCCTTGTTACTCCATACAATACGTACTAGTGCAGACAGGTCGTCCTCCTTATTTCGCAACGTCCTGTATCCGCCTTGCACAAACCCGCGGACATCGTCCATTGCTGCAATAACAAACGTAGCATCATTAATCCTTTCCGCTCTCAATAACTGGAATGGCATGTAACATGTCGACATGAGGACCAACAACAATCGGAAACAAACAATTTTTTTCAGATTAGTCTATTTATAAGGTGTTGTTTTTTATTTAAAAAAGAAAAGAAAATTACTTGCTGGCTCATCTGGATCTACACTGCTGTCAAATAATGCTAAATAGGTCCGTTATGTGATGTTAACAGGGTTAATCAAAGTACTGAAAGTACAAAAATATGTTATCTCCACAAAAACTGATCAGTGTGTAGGGTAAGTTAACTTTGTAAAACACACTGAGCACAAAACTGTGAACAATATAGAGAATAGTATATGTAGAGTTTTAGATACAAAGCAAGACATACCAAAACGCCATAGGATAAGTTGGCACAGGGCACTATTGTCCTCTCATTTAGGCGTAGCACGACAATGGCTGCCGCCATAGAAATGTGCTGGACACAATATGCTATCTCAAGGGAGATAGCATATTCAAAAATAGTGTTTATTGCTTTCTACCAGTTGATAGTTGTAAACTGTTCTAGGTTGGAGTCAGAGTTTCTGTGCCGCTTACGTTGAACTCGACGTTAGAATTCGCGAATTAGAAGTTTGCTCTTTCGAACTCGGAGAACGAAAACAATGCGTGTGCCCTTGTATTTTCAGTCGTACACGACATAGTATATACATTTATCCCGTCAACACAGTGCGTATGTGTCGTGAAACACGGTGCCGTGAAACACTTTTGATACATGTATCCTGTCAATACGACCTAATCACCGCGTAGGAATATATGCATTGACTGGGGTTACTTTTTTTGCATTTTAAAGCCATTTGTAGGTGTTGACGGGATAAATAGAATAGTAGGTTAGTGCCGTGAATGGGAAAATATATCTGGCGCGGCACGGAAACGGGATGTGCTCGGCAGAGCCTCGCCCATCCCGTTT
>CM055268.1:54564121-54605798 GCA_029237695.1 Conchocele bisecta
GAATTTGCTATGGCATTTTCAGATTGCTTGTATATTTGTGCACAATAGTGCGTACGTGTACGAGATCTCTAGACGGGGCCTATATGTTAATACCATATCGATGGTCTAGTAACATAAGGTGGTAAGTGCTATGCTTTAGCATAGCAGTTACGACATTATGTTACTAGACCATCGATATGCGTACAGATATCGTATATACGTACGAATATCGTATATTTGTATAAGATTCGTATAATATGTTTGTATAATGTAAACGAACGATATACTACAATGATACGGTATAAACGTACCAATATTATACGATCTTACGATATGCTCATTAAGTATACCAAAATTATACGTATAAGATATGTATGTATATATATATACAAATAAGTAACCAGCAGAAAGTCGCTACTGTATATAATTTCACTGTCTATGCCAGGGTATTTAGAAAATAAATGTATTAAACGACCGGATTGTGGGATCATATACATGTACCGCATGCATACATTAACGTGTTGTGTTGCGTTGCTATACGCCGATGTTTGGGATGACATGTTTTAGACTCCCATGTGTGTATATCGTGTAAGTTAAAATATGCTGAATAACAAAATGAAGATGATTCAGTGATATAGTAGTGTATGTTGCAGCCACATAACGGTGTTTTAAGAATCAAATTTTACATGTACATAAACAAGTATTACCTAGATAAATGATATCAATGTGTTGTATTGTGTTCCGAAAGTTACACAGTGGTGTACGTGCGACCATGTTGCTGGTACAGTCGAACCTCCTCGAAAGGCAATGATTCTAAAATGCTGTCAAAGCATGTATTTGATGAAAATTATCGAAGAAAATAAATAAACATCAGACGATAAAAGTTAATTCAGCATTAACCTCCCTACAACAGCCACCTCTCTACAACAGCCAGTTTTACATCTTCCCATGGGTGGCTGTTGTAGAAAGGTTGCATTGTATCAACGAGTGTGTTCCATGGGGAAGTATACGTCTGTTTCACGGACAAAATATAAAGAAAAATGTTTTAGTAACACAAGTACATTTTGTTTTGTTTGTTGGTGTTTAACGGCCTATCAACAGCTAAGGCCATATAAGGCCGGGTCAATGGGTTTAGTACTAAATCCCATATACTTATTACCTGTACAAGTACATGTACAAATGGGGAAAAAATCCCAAATACAGAACTGAATAAATGTATTTACAATGCAAAATTATATATTCAGCCCTGAAATCAGAATAATCCTGATCTGGTGCCAGGTCCTCGCCACACCAGAATCACTTGGCCAAAAGCAGCAGGATCAGTAATAATCTTACTACTTTTATAATGGGCAATAACCCAATCCAGCTCCCAGGTAACAAAAGAGCCAAAGATAACATGAGGGCCAAACCAGGCAAATCATGATTCTTATAAGGAGGAACCCTACCGTTAATTTATGCCGTCGCGTTCGCACATTTTGTATGGGTTTATATCAACACCATTGTCCGTTCATGTTATTGCATTTCGTACCTAACATCATGCTATTAAAGACGGCAAAAACAGTCACAACTTTGTGTGGCTGATAACGATGAATAATTGATGTTTATGAATATTTTACTATGAAATACGCGTGCTACCTTCATGTTGATGTATGCAGTTTTATGATTGTTTTCGGAATCAATATACATGCACATGTTATTATTAGAATGAATGGCCTTTTTGTGGAATTTATCAGGGTATAAACTTGGAAAAGTCGCGGGAATACTGGACGAAGGCCGGAAGGCCTCGTCCAGTATTCCAGCGACTTTTCCATGTTTATATCCCCGATAAATTACACAAAAAAGGCCTTTCATTCCTTATAATTCCAGCATTTGAAATAAATTGATCAAGAAAATGTGTTTATTTTCAGTTTTCTTTAGAATTATTTTAACTGCGCCTCACGGTTACGGAAAGTAGTTCGGCGTGGGAGTTTACTGTGATATAAATTTTGGACAGAGACTTGCTACGAGCCAATCAAATGTTAGGGAATTGTGTAAATATTTTTGTGCTGGAATTATTGTATGGTATGTTTGTCACAAAATGGTGTAACTGAAATCACACAATTGGGAGACAGGTTCTTTTAATATAGATCTGGTGTGGCTGTACATAGGCATAGACAAATAGTTAAAGTCAATTTACACATTTTTAATCAGTCAAGTTACACATGTTTAATCAGTAAATGATAACTATGGCACTATCCATCCAGCATAATATGATTGGCATTGTCTTGTAACGGTTCCACACGGTTAAGTTTCCCTGTGAATACATTAGTCCTAGGTTGTCACTGACTAATGTTTATAGATATACGACAAATATCACTGTCACGAATTGATCACACAGGTAGGATTTCAGGTGAGCTGATACGGGGGGGGGGGGGATATTGGTTGGCTTGGGGTATACTAGGCATGACAATAGAAATATGGCATTGAGTGAGCAGTAGATAATTGGGCATTGCATTCTGACAGGTAAGTTGATGTGACCCATGTATATACAGGTACCAAGTTGGTCAGTTGGATATGTGATTTTGACCAGGATAGTTGGTTCAGGACATTGAAAGTGTAGTATTTGGAGTTTATTACGAAACTGTGTGCAGTGCTATAATGGAGCCGGATGCGATTTATTATATAGCGGACATAGACGGGAAGTGAGATGTATATAGGTAAGTCAAGCCTCTTAATTACAGCTGTGACATGACGTGAAATGGATTGAAATGATTGTAATATGTAACAGGTGAGTAAAGGCGCATGCTGGTTTATATTGCAGACCAGTGGAGCCGAGACGAGTGACGGCAATCAGCACCTTATCATATAGTCTACCATGGGTTACATGTAATAGCCAGTAGCAGTGCATGATAAAGTGTGAAATGGAGTGAAATATGTTTTAATGGTAATTTGTTCGCGTAATGTATCTTATAAGGTACATGTATATACTATTGTTGGCAATCAATCTACTTTCAGATTGTAACCGACATAATCCTATCTTTGAGAGTGTACTCCCAGAGGATATATACTTGTACAGCCAGGGATAACCCAGTTTGGACAAGACATAGAAACGACATTCAATAATAACAATCTATCAGATAAACAATAGTTGTAGAAGGGGACCAATTGATATGTGAAAATACATATATGACTGTGTCTGTGACAATAGGTTTAGTGATCTATGTGTGTCATATGTGATTGGGGGTATATTATTGATAACATACAAGTTTGATGTAGAATTGAAATGAATGCGATATTATCAATACTTTGTATCCATGTTGTACATATTCTTACATGTATTCTCACTTTATTCTGACTTCTGCTTTCTTTCTATACTCTCAATGACAGGTCCAAGTAAACAAACTATAAACTTTGTCAACAAAAGTGCAATGTGTTGTTAATAATATGAGAACTCACAACGGACATTCCTCACAATCACCCACATGGTATGTGAACTGAGAATCATAATATGCAAACTCATACACTGTGGTGTCACACTGTTGTCATGGAGGAAAATATACCACATGCACTATGGTGTCACAAAAATGTCCGCTAAGAATAATATACTAAGAAAATGTCACATGTGTCAACTAAGTATCTCACGAAAATGTCATTAATATACCACTAAGTTATCGCCCATATTGAAGCATCCTGATACACGCTTGTGTATTGTGTATTCCTTGCTTCGAATTGTATCACACATTTTGGACAACAAAACACGTCTGCCATTTTGTGCACACAACTTACAACGATCTCTGATGCATGCCTGGATGTTCACAATTATCAATGTTTTATGATTGTCATCTTCACACACGAGGATACGTGTTTAGTTCGTAATAATTCACAATAGTTTGTTGACGAAGATTGCCTGCAGCTTATTCGCTACCAAGCCAAACTGATAATTAATGGTAAAGTCGTCCGTCCAATACATGTTCCCAGACTGGTTTCAGACACTTAGGGGTAGTCGGGTAGATACGGGCCACTTTGCGCAGATGCGGAGCCAGATGCTTCTCAACGAGAGCCCACCCAGCAGATATAATTTACCAGACCAGCACCGCGAATCTCGTCCGCGTCCACAATCATCTCGCGGCAACACGACACATCGCAGTTTATTCACGAATGCGGCTGCATCTGGAAATTCGCGCATGGATGCCACCAATAATATTCCCATGAACTATGACAAATCCAAAAGCAACATCCCAAACGACATGGACGTATATTACGCGCAGGCAGTGAATCACACTCCAGGCGATATTGGCGCACCCAGTGGCTCACGCTGGTCGGCCGATAATTTTGGCAATTCACCGCGGAATAATTTCAAAAACAGTACCGTGGGCTTAGGTGAGAATTCAGCCGTAGCCAGTGATCGGGGTCGTAGCTCAACAACCGGAGACTCGTCACTTCCCGGCGGTAATCGTAACCGATCTCGCTCGACCAGTGCACGTGCTAATTCCAGTACCGCCAACTCTAACATGGGCGGTAATACCGGACAGACTGACCATTCGAGTCGCGAGGGGGAAAGGTGAGCCAGGTCATACAAAGAATGGTGGATAGGATGCACGGGAGAATGTGCCTATACGTATATGTCTTTTGAACACGCAGGGTTTAGTAACGAAACGGAAAAATAAACTACACTCAGATAAACTTATTACATTATTCAACAACAATGATATTATATTATTCACAGAAATATGGACATCACCTTTATCTGATATTAGTGTTACCGGATTTCATGCAATATCATTACATAGAACAGAGAAACGTAAAACCGCAAAACGTGATTCTGGTGGCTTGATTATGTGCATTAGAACAGAATATTATGATGACGATATGTTAATACAAAATAGTGGGGATGATATGATATGGGTAAAATTAAAAAGCGGCAATTTGTCTACTGATGATATATATGTATGTGTGTGCTATGTTTTGCCTGCAGGTACAAGTAGACAGCCATTTGTTAATGTTTCATTATTTGATAGATTACTGAACCACATGTCCACATTTGTTGAAGCTGATAGCACATATTCATTTGTTATTTGCGGTGATATGAACGCACGAACGCGTGACAACCCTGATTATGTTATCGATGATACTTTTGATTATCTACCTTTACCAGTTGAACCTATTCCACGTGCATCACTCGATAAGGATGTGTTAAATGAAAATGGCAATTTATTGTTGGAATTTTGCAAGCAAACGTCTCTGAGAATTGTTAATGGCCGTTGCGGTGTAGATGCTGGTGCAGATAAAATTACATGCACAACTGCACGGGGGTAAAGCCTTGTGGATTATGTTTTTGTGAGTCCGAAATTATTAAACAGTATAAATACGTTTAATGTTGGTGATCCTAACATTTTATCAGACCACAGTGTAATATCAATATCCTTTGAAAACACCAGAATCGATTTGAATGACAATTTGATGAATGATGAGTATCGCAATACCACGGACACGTATCGTTCTACATGGAATACGGAGGAGTATTTGAGTAGTCCTATTAATACAGAAACAATTGGTAAATTTGAACAAATGATTGCCGATCTTGATTTAAATAATACATTCATGGTAGTGATATTAATTATACATACATAGATGAAACGCTGTCATCATTGTCGAATATACTTGAAGAATGTGCTGCTCCTTTTTAAAAGAAAATACATGTACATGCACAGCAACGAGAATGTACCATACATTACAATACAGAGTCATGGTTTGATGATGTCTGCGCCGAAAAAAGGCATATATTTTATGAGTTTTTTAATAATTATTGAGTCTATAAATCTGATCGTAATCGGGAAGGTATTGTTAAAGCCAGGTCTGAATATAAAGCTGCTCTCCGTAGAGCCAGATTTGCTTATGATCAGAATCAAACAGAGAAATTAAACCAGGCGAGACTTAATAATGCAAAGGAGTACTGGAAACTGTTGAAAAACTATACAGGCACATCGCAACCAAATATTCCAATGTCTGATTTCATGCGCTATTTTAACGCCGTGAATAGTCCTGATAGTCCATTTTTCATACCTGATGATGATGTTGTAAATTGTAATGATACATATATTAAAGGTGAACTGCAAACAATGTTTGCAGAGCTAGATATTCCAAATAGCTAATACGAAATACGTGCGGCAATTAAACAATTGAATTCTGGTAAGAGTAGTGGCCCAGATAAGTTGATAAATGAATTGTATATACATGGGACTGCTACGTTAACGCCATATCTGAGTAAAGTTTTTAATGTAGTTTTTAAAAGTGCCTATTTCACTACAGCCTGGTCCTGTGGAGATATTGTTCCACTGCATAAAAAAGGAAGTAAATCAAATGTCGACAATTATCCTGATATTACCTTACTCAGCACACTAGGTAAATTATTTACAACGGTCTTAAATAACAGGTTATCACATTGGGTTGAACAGTACAATGTATATGTTGAGGCACAGGCTGGTTTTCGGTCTGGCATGGGCACGGTTGACAATGTATTTGTTATACATGGTCTAAGCTCACATGTTATTAACTGTAACAAAAAGTTATTTTGTGCTTTTGTAGATTTCTCTAAGGCCTTTGATTATGTGGTTAGGATATATTGTGGTAAAAACTTATAAAATTGGGCGTACGTGGATTTTTTTTGAATATTATGATGTCAATGTATAAAATGGTGAAGTCTAGGTCAACAACATGTATAGTGATGAATTCATATGTCATACGGGGGTTAGACAAGGTGAGTGTTTGTCACCATTTTTATTTGCTATGTACTTGAATTATCTAGAACAAGAGTATATTATAAAGGATGTGAGTGGTATAAATATTGACACACTTAAATCGTTTTTGCTACTGTATGCTGATGACATTGTCATTTTTGCTGACTCTGAGATTGGGTTGCAAAATGGTTTGAATATTTTATATGAATACTGTCAGAGGTGGGGGCTAAGTGTAAATACTATGAACACCAAAATAATGGTATTTCGCAAAGCTGATATGTTAAGAAAAATTTTGAATTTAAATATGGTGACATGGTGATAGAAATTGTTAGAAAATTCACTTACCTAGTTATTGTCTTTACAACTGGTGGCTCCTTTGCAGAAACCACAAATAGTTTATCTGGACAAGCACGTAAGGCCATATTTCAGTTAAATAACTATTTACAGAAATTTGTTAATGTACCCAGTAAGCAAATTTTGGATTTGTTTGATAAACTTATTGTACCTGTTTTACATTATGGTTCTGAGATTTGGGGGTTCACACAAGCGACTATTGTTGAAAGGGTTCAGTTGAGTTTTTGCGAAAATGTGTTAGGCGTAAAATAGTGCACACAAAATGATTTCATTTATGGAGAACTAGGACGCCCTACTTTGATAGTGAGAAGGCATTTGCACATTATAAAATATTGGTTAAAACTATGTAATACCAATAACATAAAATATAATAAGATTGTTTATGATATGCTTGTAAATGACACTTATCGGTATCCAGCTAAAATTAACTGGGCCTCACTTGTTCGTGATTTGTTATTTCGGTTAAGTCTTGGATATGCTTGGATACACCAAGGCGTTGGAGATATAGATATATTTTTGTCATTTGTAAAACAACGACTAAGTGACCAATTTATACAAAACTGGAATGAAAGACTTCATGATAGCAGTAGAGCATTGTTTTACAATAATGTCGCAAGCTTTTCTTTTAAAGCATACTGAACTGATATCACAATTGCAAAACTTAGAATTTCTATGACACAGTTGCGAACATCATCACATCGCCTAGAAATCGAATCTGGGAGATGGACAAAACCAAATAAAACAACGATTACAAATCACATATGCTCTCTTTTTATGATACTAGAATACGAATACCATTTTGTACTAGAATGTCCGAGGTATTTCGAGTTGCGTAAAACATATATTCTTAGCCGTTTTTGGATACGACCAAGTATGCACAAATTCATAGAGTTGATTTGTTCAGAAAATAAAACAATCATCAGAAAACTTGCAATGTACATTCATAAGGCATTTGCCTTACGAAACGACATGTTATATCAAACAGTTTAACCGAAATAAGCAATTGTTATTATATTGCAAGGCTATGCATCTTCTCCCCGTGTTGGAATTCTTTTTGATGTTTTCACTCCTCCACCCCCTTTACTTTTTTTTGTTGATTTGTTAATCTTAGACCAACATATCCCTAATGCCTTGGTATATCAAAATGAATGTGTATCAATATGTAAATGTATCTTCTATGCCATTATTCATGTATCTGTTTTGTATTTCATGTCTGTATATGTTGTACATGCTCATGAGCCAGTTGGCTTATTGCAAAGTAAACTTACTTACATTTCCTGTGTGTGTTGAATGCAGCCGCCATATTTACTTGCTGTGCTTGTTTTGACTCGTGTCTGATCGGAACTGTCCGTTCACACAATCTAGCCATTCACTATGATCAGTTTATGTATACGACAGTCCGCTGCAATTGTCTGTGGTTCACAGGCAATAAAGGTGTATTACTGTCAAAGTATTACAATAATATGATGTAATACCTCACATGGAAGTTATACTTATATGGAGGGCAATTGCACCTGACACAAAGCGGGGGTTATAAGTACCTGTCCGTTCGTGTCGGTGTCTAATGCAAGAAAGTGAGAGATTTAGGACATGTGCTCATGATGTTAACAACCCGCTCGTGCGTAACGAAATCCGGGAAATCTGGTTCCGTGGTGTGTTATATAATTGTGTTAAATCATTTGGCCAGAACCAGAACCAAATACATAATGGTTAAAATCCGCAAAGTAGCATTACAACACTCCTCCCCGTTTTGTAAAAGAGAAGTGTGACAAGTAATATACATTAGATGACGTGGTTAAGAGGCTTATCCGTCAGACTTTACAGTCCAACGGATATTTACTGGGTAGAACCAGTTCTCCGGCGGAACATATTCAAATATACAAAATGGGTGAATGAATAGGGTCTCTCTAAGATGGAAGTACAAATATTAGAAAAAACACTAGTATTAACATGACATGCATATTATTATTTTTGGTTATTTTTATATTTTATATTGGTTTTTATTTTATTTTATATGTTTTATCTATTGGTGACACATGAACACATAATGAGGTGATGAGCTATCTAGTATAATGTATGAATTACAGAAATTTGCTGTTTTCTATGCAGAGCATCATACATGCATGATGCCAAGTATACTTTCTGAGTAGGTTGATACACCAGTACTAGATAGCAGAAACAGAATTAGACATACATCACAAGTACATTAGACAAACAAAACAGACAAAAGAATGGAAATAAACATGGTCCCTGTATGCATAAATTGTGGTTGTTATAATCTACGATTAAAATGATGGTGTAATGTGAGATAAGAAATATCAAAGTGATTTAATGAGACCGTCATTTGAATAATAAATGCAAAATAGGCATGCATTCAGAGTACATGTACATGCACAGACAAGGTGGCTCACTTGAAACATTATACTGATCTTACAAAATATATCATTTTAATTATGATACGACAGTTAAAGAGATTCAATGGCGGTGTCAGTGGTTTGAGAACAAATCATGTTCATAATAACATTACACACAAGTTCATTCATTTCTTTTATGACTATCCATGAATTACCGTGTTTTACCCGTGAAATCTAAATCCATCTTACACCGTGAAATACCAGATGCGCCCGTGAAATATCGATTTCGAAAACTCACAGTTTTGCCGAACTACTTTCTTAGGCTCCGCCCATTGTATTTATATGCAATAAACTATGTTTAAACTAAATTAGGCTCCGCCCAACTTGGGAATTTTAGTAGTTGCATGATTATGTCCCTTGCACACCTGCGATTAGCTCCCTTGCTGGATGCGCGCACAGAGCAACAATTGTTATCTGCTACCGTAGGACGAAGGAGGAAATCGCGGAACTGGGTAATTTACTTTCGCAAATAGATACGAATCAAACATGAGGACCCTCAAATAACACCATTGCCCAACATTTAGCATGTTTAGTAAAACAAGATTAATGGTAATCAAAATAACAAATAAAACATGATGAATTGAATGTCTTAAAATATCCAGCAATCTTCATTCTTGATCTTGAAATTCTCTGTGATCAATCAGGTGCTTGTATCTATGTTTGTAACATAACTGTTCTACTTAATATTCAAAAGAACAGTCGCCCCAAGAACAGACATTTTCAACATGTACGACAATGTTGAAATTTTCTGTGTAATCCATGGAATTCCATTAGAATTGTTAATCTTCATTCTTGATCTTGAAATTCTCCGTGCTGAATCAGGTGCTTGTATCTATGCTTGCGACACAACTGTTCTACTTTATATTCAAAAGAACAGTCGCCGCAAGAACGGACATTTGCAACCTATACGACAACGTTGACATTTTCTGTGTAATCCATGGAAATCCATTAGAATTGTTAATCTTCATTCTTCATCTTGAAATTCTCCGTGATGAATCAGGTGCTTGTATCTATGATTGCGACACAACTGTTCTACTTTAAATTCAAAACAACAGTCGCCCCAAGATCGGACATGTGCAACCTGTACGACAACGTTGACATTTTCTGTGTAATCCATGGAATTCCATTAGAATTGTTAATCTTCATTCTTCATCTTGAAATTCTCCGTGATGAATCAGGTGCTTGTATCTATGCTTGCGACACAACTGTTCTACTTTAAATTCAAAAGAACTGTCGCCCCAAGAAGGGATATTTGCAACCTGTACGACAACGTTGACATTTTCTGTGTAATCCACCAGAGCGACACTGAAATATTTTTCAGAATTCTGTCCTTTATCCTAAATCTCTATAATACAGTAGTCAGAGAAAAGCATGTCAAATTTAACTCTTTGAATACTAGTGGTGAAAATAACCTCCAAATACATCGTGAACTTTCATTATTTTCAGAGCGCAATAAGTAAACAAACATCTTCAATTTGACTTGTTGCGAACCGTAACTTGCAATCTACTCCCGTACCGTCCGTAGCCACAGTTATGATTTCACTCATATGCCTTCTCTGCAGAATAGCGAATCAGGTCCGATTCGCACTTTAGCAGTTAATTGTGAAAGATTTTATATAGTTTTGAACTGAAATGAGTGTTAATATTATGAAAATAATTAACATATTCAAGTACTTATGACATAAATTTACATATGTAGTTGATCTGATAAAGTAAATTTAAGCTATTATCAACAAGTGATCCAGTCAGCGGCAGCCAAATTCCAACCTTCTACAATAGTAAAATTTGTTTCAGAATTATTAGTATGTATTACTTTTATAATACTAATATTTTTTTCAGATGGAAATTCCGAAAATAATATGTCACAATTAACTGCTAAAGTGCGAATCAGATCCGATTCGCTATTCTGCAGAGAAGACATATGAGTGGAATCGTAACTCAGCCTACGGATAGTACAGGAGTAGAATGCAAGTTACCGTTCGCAACTACATTTTGACAGGATGTCTCAAAAATAAAGATAAAACACCGAGAGTTGTCCACATACCAGTTATTTCAGTTTGAAAAATCGAAACAGAGTGCTACACAAAGAGCAAAAATAATGAAAATCAACTTGATCAAATAATTAATTTTATTATTGTTCCTTTCAGTGCCAGAATAAAAACTGATCCAAAAGTTGACCGATGATGGCGTGCCACAAAATCAAATAATACAAAAAAATGCTAACAGTTTATTTAAACAACTGCAGCCATTTAAACACTTATGCAAACAAGAAACATCTCCGACATACTTTGTAACCAACACAAAACAGAATCTAAAATACAACATCTGAGAAAACATACCCCACCCATCCTTTACACATGTCGCACGAATGAATATTATTATTAATCAAGGCGCCAACCAGTCTCTCATCTCTCCAGGATTGTTTGTTCATCCAACATTCAACGGAAATGTTAGCTTCAAATACACGCTATCCAAAAAAAATACCACGGATCGTGACCGTTGTTTCTAAAAATTATGGCGACATCAGTTTTCGTAACAAGATATGATTATCCACTTCATTCCTCGCCTATGATCCTTGTTAAAGACTAAAGCACTACAGCGACAGTGCATAGGGAATGTGTGCAGGCATCAAATTCTTTTCAAAACACTGCTAAACAACTTGTTGTGACACTATTCTCATTTGTTGGAATGAACATACAAGATGCCGGCACTTTCCGTTTTCTCACCTCATTATATATTCATGATTATATATCATGTAACATATTATTCCGCACTTTGCTGTTGCCATGGTGGTTTTTTTGCGCAGAAAATCCATAAAGTATACACATCGAATTGTTAATTTATGTTAAAGCGTATTCCGTTTTTCATATTAATATGAATTATTATCTTCTATTGACACGGGATAGTTATGTTAGTGATAAATCTCCTCCACAAAAATGTAACTACTTTGTAATGCGGCGTGTCAAAGAGAAAATTGGGATTTGAGGCACCCCACGGGTTACGACTGAAACTGGCGGTATCTAGCGGGAACATAAAATAATTAAATAATGCAAAAATCGGTAAAAGGGGTGTAATTTAGTCATAAAAGAAATAGAATATTTGTTTTCTTCAGTGTAAGATCGATTTTATTTCATCTCGTGGACGAAAAATGTCGGATTTTCACTCGTGGCTTCGCCACTCGTGAAAATCCGACATTTTTCGTCCACTCAATGAAATAAAATTCTATCTTACACTGAAGAAAACAAATATCCTCTATATGTAGACAGGTCTGTCACAGAAGCACAGGCGATAGTGATGCAGCTCGGATTCAGATCACCCCAACATAGATGGTAAGAGTCACTGACGACCCGCTTTTCAAAACTACCAGATAGAGGTACTCCATCGCCAAGCTGAACTATCCCGACAGACACTTTTTTTCAGACATATATTTTACCCAGATTGAATATGGATATGGTACGAACATGAAATGTAAGAATAATTTATGGATGAATATATTTACTAATGACCAAGCAAATTTATAGGACAAACTAAATGTACTGGATTGATTGACAAATTGAAGAATTGATTAATTGGAGTTGATGTCTGTTCAACAGCAATGTCATATATAGATGGGATAAACTGATGGAATATATTATGTTCGCCGATTTGGTAGACGGACCGATTGAATGGTTGTGTTTAATTGGAAGACTAATATTAAACAAACAATGAGCAATGTGTAAACACTTGAGAAGGGAATAAGGTGGTTCTCTACTCTCCTCCCCGTTTTATTAAAAATAAATCAAGGTGGATGATCACGTGGTTACAACAACAACAACAACGTCACCCACTCCAAAGTAAGTATTATTTGATATTTTCCTTAATATGCAACGGATTTTGATGAAATATGGCGCAGCAAACGCGTCCTCGTGAGCTGCATTTGGTGGTCTCGGGAGTTTGGCACAGACTTATGTCGTCTTTGCGAAGAATCGATTTCCGTGTCGGAGAGACGGAAATCGATTCTTCGCAAAAACGTCGCAAAAGCGACAGAAGTTTGGGCGAAAATACAGAGACCACCAAATGCAACTTAACAAGACGCGTTTGATGCGCCATATTTCATCAAAATCCGTTACGTAATAAGGAAACTATACAAGAATACGTACTTTGAATCGGTACTTTTTGTTGTTGTTGGTACCACGTGATCATACACCTTGGAAATGCTGTTGTAATGAAAACGAAGATGATATAGATCACCTATGTGAAATGATATGAAGACAATTATTGTAAATTACGTCAGAAATGGATGAAAAATAAAACCCACTAGAAGATTATATATTGTTTACAATAATACAATTATAACAAAACTGTAATAACACACAGAGAGTTGAATGCAAACCATAGTTGTGTCCATTTTCTAAAGATGTCTAAAATGTGCATGCAAATGTGCACACAGATACGGACCACGCCATCGCAATCAACTGTTGTCACAAGCTACATATTGTAAAATTAATTTACTTTTCAGTAAATAAATGGCACCCTTTTCAGCATGCCGACCTGCAAGTGTCTCGCATGTCACATTAGAGACGTCCAGTTTGTAAAAAATAGTTTTACATTGTTTTATATAAAATAATAAGCAGTATGGGGTGTTTTTATAGCAATAAATCTTGGGCTCATTTCGTGGAACAGACAATAGTATGAACACTCTTCCAATGAATAAAGCTATGTAAAGTGTTAAATTACAAATTTAAATTGAAGGTAATACAATGTCATAAGATGGCTGAAAATCATTCATGAAATATGAATGTCAAGAACGATAAAAAATTGTTTTGTAAATATATAACAATAATCTCATTCAAACTACCAAGTATTAATAAATAAATGGTGTTCCACAGGGATACGTGATGAGGCCTAGTCAATTTATTTTGAAGGTGAAACGGGACGGTTGAAAATAGAGAAACAATTAACCGTAAAATAAAAATGTTACAAAATGTTTTAAAATATGGAATTCCGCAAGGATATGTGATGGAACCTAGCATATGTGCTGAATATCAAAAGAGGAAAAGTATTGTAATGATAGTAATGCAAGTTAGTTATAACACTTGTGTAGAAGTAGGCATTTAAAAAATTAAAATGGATTTCTGCAAGGATACGTGCTTAGTACTATCACATTTGTAATTTTATAAATTGTGATAACTGGAATTAAAAAGCAACTAAAATGTACGACTTGAACAATACGAATGAATGGAAACAGAATTATGTAATGGATTACTGACAAACAATAAATGGAGAAAGAATTGTGTAATCAAATTTTTATTAAAAAATGCATACATAACTGTGTAAGGACTGCATGGCTTACACAATATTAAAACAAATGAATGATTGAATGAAAAATGAATGACATAAAGTTCAAGTTAAGAACATATTTCAAGCGGCCTAGCCTGGTGGTACCACCCGAACAACCATTTTAGCACATTCGGATGAGTGGCGTAACATTTCTCGACTTCAAGTGATGTGTTAGAGTCACTCTTTGCTTTCAGCTCCAGCACAAACTCTGTTGATGGATTGGCCGTACTACATTTTCTTATGGTAAAAAACATGTAATATATGTTATATACCAGAATAAAATATATTGTATTGTATTGTATTGTATAACACTCATATTCGTTCACACGTGTGTCGCTGCACTCTTCAGGTGTTGAATCAGACACGGAAGACACCTCACTTTCACACTCTAAGTCGCACACACTCATAACAGGGCATTTCACACTCTCATTCACTTGTCGAACACTTACATACGCTTACGCACGTGTCATTGTGCTGTACAGTCTAACCCTAATGACACGTCACTTTCACTTTGTAATTTGGCACTCATTCTCCACTGATGCACTTTCACACTCACACTCTAATTTATACTCGTAAGATCGACCAACGACAGGAAAAAGTACGGAGTCAGTGGTGGCCACCGGTTCATGTACCAACCCTGCATGTGTGTTACTCGAGCTCCCAGACTCACTCAAAATCACACATTCTCGCACACTTTCACGCACTAATCCTGAAAACGTGTTACTCGACACGTCACACTCTCCCAAATTTTGCTAACCCTCTCACACTTTCACATAACGGGGACATGTTACGACTTTGGTTTGAAAACGTTTCATGTTTTTGTTGAATTGTTAACAATATCAGAGCGCACTTGTTGACTCTGTTCTTGAGATTGCTTAAACATTCTGTCATATTCTGAGTCTGAATTTTCTGTGTCCATTGTGAGGGTAGAGTGTTAGAAAAGATCAAACACAAACAAATAGAACAAAACATGAAACCGTGCTGAAACAGAAATGTGAAAAATAACACAAGTCGTAGTTGTAAATATGTATTTCCGTATTCACACAGAGTGTAACAGGACAGAACAAATACAAAACAAAATCACAACATCATCGATGAATGCTATACAATAAATTGTCAGTAACCGCGCAAAACAAAATTATCAACAGTACCGTATGTTATGAAGATATCAAATATTTCATAGAATATATCTGACCATTTCTTGAAATAATTCACCGCTTGCGACAAAAAATATCACCAGGGAACGACTATCAGACTATCACATTTCAGCAAAAAATATATGACAATTTCCTGCAAATGTGTCACTTATAATGACAAAATATATATCACAATATAACGGCGTATCAAGATATCAAATATTTCACAAAGTATATGACAATTTTCTGAAATTCAACCGGTCATAATGACAAAACAATGTTACAGGTTACGACAAATAAAGTAGTTACAATGTCAACTGTTTTGGACTCGCGAGCCGATAATAAGCAATTAAAAAACACAGTTTTAAAGCATTTTAATGACGAAGCAAGAACATGAAACGGGACAAGTTTATATGTGAATAATACCGCAATATAGGCAAAAAAAATGTTTATTTTTTCTCACTTATTTGCAATAAAATACACGTACAGTTCAAGGAACAAGGAATATGATTACTTCAGAATTAAATTAAGTCACCACAGACGAAGAAATATCAGAATATCTATTGCAAAATAAATATTTTTTCACCAGAAATTTCCTGACTTGTATCTCGTCTGCAATGAAAGTTGTTACATTACCTACCGTGTTCAGTAGGGATTATTACTGAGCAACAGGAACTGACCCTGCTCGCAGCGCCAATGTTGTGAAATAGCCCGAGTGGTCAGTTTAGGTACACCACAGTATGTTGCAGTTGCATGTGGTTCACAGGCAATAAAGGTGTATTACTGTAAAAGTATTACAATAATATGATATTACGCACGAGCGGTTTGTTTACATCATGAGCACATGTCCTAAATCTCTCTCTTTCTTGTACTAGATACCGACACGAACTGACAGGTACTTATAACCCCCGCCTTGTGCCAGGTGCATTGTGCCCTCCAGGTAAGTATGACTTCCCTGTGAGGTATTATATCCATGTTTCTGATAATTCGCGATCAATTAGACAATAAAAACGTTAATACTAAGGCATGCATTAAAACTCTCCAAATGTATCGACCAATATATCATATTAAAGCTATGAGGATCTGCTATCATGTTATATATGACATATCACAATCGCCAAATAAATGGTTCCAGGGATTATTGTGGTAAATGTTTGGTCTGCCCAGTAAAAATTGTACTTTCAATCTAGATTTAAAATACGTTTTCTTTGACCAAATTCACACATCAATATCTAAAATTAAAACTATGAAGGTAACCTTTACTGTAGTACGCCTACAATTGCTACATGTTAATAAATATATCAGTTATTAAGGTTTAAATGAGTTCCGGGGATTCTGAATACCATTTTCGGTGAGAAAATTGAACTGCGAAAATCCATTTTTCAATGGACGAATGTTTTTTTTTTTTACATATCCAAATTGTCAGGACTATATATCGTATTAAAGCTAGGAGAATTTCCTTTAATTTGATACATGATAATGCAAAATCAGTCATATATCACTTAACTTATGACCGCATTTGTGAGTTCCGTTTTTTCCTTGTTTTATCTTATACATATTCCGGGGAATAAACTCACACCATTTATTCAGGCTCCAAAAGTGTGCGCCAAATATAGGAGAATCTATAAAATTCATGTAAATGTAAATGCTTTGATTTAACGACGGCACTGGCCACCAAGGGGGATAAGTTATCGGAAAATAGGCTTCTTCATCTTGCCGTGATACACATGTTGTCCGAATTTGGTTACGATCGGTCAAGCATAACTTGAGTTATTGCGCGGACAACGATACAGAGTGCGAAAATTAAAAATGGCCGCCATGGGGAGATAAATGTTTGAGTAGAACTCAAGTAGAACTCTAGTTATTGCGCGGACAAGCTGTGCCCGCCCGCTCGTACTTGTAAGGTAAATACATAATACGTCCAATTTTTTCAACAAGATAACAAGATGACGCCCGGCAGTGTTATTGAGGCATGGCGTGCCAGTTGTTGCCACGGATATCGTCATGTGATGTCACATGTTCGCGCCATATGTCCGCGTTTTACAATTAGTTACGTATGCAGACTTAATAATTCTTGGGAATACCCTGTGTTTTCTATGCTGCTGTATGCTTTCATACAAACGCGCGTCTGTATCAGTAGATTAAAGATTACTAAATTATTTTATCTGTATACACAGCTATGCACCAGCCCGCCTAATTCAGTTGAGACTTTGGTATATACATGAGGATAATTATGGAGGGCATGAAAGCCTCCATGTATGTGATTATACTTTCCGTTATTGTGGACGTAATAATGACGCAATTCCTTATTACTTGTGGCTATCTACACTTTGATAATTATGTCAGTGAATACTCGATGTATCGCGTTGTGTCGAAATATCATATAATGTTAGTACAAAGGGCATATTTACACTGCCCTTCGACCAGAATTTGAAAATGAAGTGAGGTTGGCATATTCCAAAGCCATTTTCTCCTATTATGCTGGCGAATACCTTCTGATCTCGGTCTGTAGTTCAAGAGCCATGAAACTATATTGATATAGGGGCGGAGCTTCCTATCATAAACGCTGGAGCACATGCAACGACCAGTCATTTTAACTCACATGGTTCCATTGATTGGTCACAACATATTATTTTTGGAAGCGTGCGACAAACTCTGAGAATATTTCATCAGCAGAACCAAGGAATGGTTGGTAGTAGAATTACACCTTTCATGTAGGGTTTTCACAAAGTACAAGAAACATCGAAAATAGGTTTTGTTTTGAAATATTCCATCTCCATGTAGAATTTTGACTGGGTGCAGCATCTGGCCATTCACGTACAATTGGAACTTTCTCAATTTATAATAAAACAATTACAAAATATACATGTATTGTATTTTTCTCTCGGTCAATACGTGGTTTTATCAACCCTATACAAGTGATATCGACCTCGGACTTCGTCCTGGGTCGATACCACTTTTATAGGGTCGATAAAACCACGCATTGACTACATAAAAAGCAATACATGCAATTGTATAATGCAGCTATTAGATATATCTTTCCAAACGCATTCGCAACTGTTCTACTGTCGTTTATTGGTACATGCCCACTCGGTAGGCACAACATGTTCTTTATAGGAATTAAATAAGTGTATAATTGTGTCACTATTCCACCTGTTCTAAAAGTTACGAGTAACCGCTATACAGATATAATCATTTAGTAATATTAATTTTACTGATAGTGACGCGCGGTGGTATCAGGCTATTTTCATATGCAAATGAGGCATTCTATTTTTTAATTATTTATACTAGTTAAATTCGTCACCTAAAAAAATAATATTCTCGACAGATTTTAAAGTATGATCATTGCACGTCAAAAGCAAATGCAGAGAATAAATAATAATGTCCGGTAACATGTTAAGGAAACACGGTTTTCGCCCCTGATCTCAGTGTGGAAATTTAATTCCGATATAGACTATATAATAATACCAATCATTATGTGGGGTAATGGTGAATGAATGTTTTTTTTGCCAGAACATGTCTCAGATGATGTCTCTGATATAAACAACATTTTGTGCCTACTGACATGACTGAGTGGGCATGTAAAGGGGTTAAAGTCAGGGGTTATACATTTTACGACTGACATTATCATATGACAGATATAATAGTGCCGCCTGATATACTTCAAGTTCATTTTAGTTGCGACATCAAACTTCCGTCTCACTGTTTTCTACAGTGCAGGCAAATATAACGCAGGGCTACTTACGGTGTATATCACCCTGCGTTACAGACAGAAACTTCAGGTTAAAGGAGATATAACAAGCTTCTGTTTTCGCGATACGCTTATGTATTCATCATTTATATATCAAATAAAACAAATTTTACAGTAATCCGACCAGTATGTGCCGTTCTTTTACGGATTTCATATTCCGGACAGTCAGTTTTTCCAGCTGTCACTGCATGACTAACTTCCCCTTATTTTGCTTACCACAGTTATTTCCCTTTGCGGTCACGCGGGTATATGACGTATCAGTAGAACTTCCGAAATGTATGCATAATACGATTATTACACGTAATAGTTCAACAGACTACTTAGAACTCCAGTTTATTAGACGGCTGATATAAATATATGTGACTGTACTGTACTGTACAAATATAAGAATTACCTAGTTACAAACTACATACTGAAAGGTGACAGTGTGTGACAAAATGGACATACTGTGCAATTTCCAACAGCTGTAGGATACCAGTCTGTATATACATTTATTTATATTTACATCGTCAGGTTACAATCTATGTTTTCCCCGATAGTACTTATATATAATGCTAAATCAGACGGGCAACAGAGTAGACACTTATATATCAAAAGAGTTTGCCAACTCCAAACGCTACCCAGAGTTGAGCGACGTTCAACTGTCGAAAAAGGCCAACGGATATAACAATGACATCCGTGTCGACAGTACGAATCATCAGCCGGCTGTATCCATGTCGTCCGCATTCAGCTGCATGCGCTAGAAGTCGCGTATCCGCTTCTTCGTGTGTACACGGTGACAATTCTGAGACATCTCTGTCTCTGCTACACATGACGGTATCCCCGTATGTTGAGTTTAACTCTTTTCTGTCATAATCCACACTCGTGGCAAATTCTGCCATGTAGTTGAGTAGTTCCGTCTTATTTTCGTCCAACTTCAGGAATGACTCCCAGTTGCTTGGTATGTTACTGCCTGGCTGAACACGCCGCTTTGTACCTGTGCCTCGTTTAGTGCGTTCGGCTGCTTTAAGACTATCTGGAATATATCTGTCCCATAACATGTCAATTCTGTCAAAATGCTTATGTTGTGATTTGATGTAGTTCATGAAAACATCATGGGCATATGTATGAAATGGTTTCGATGCCCCAGGCTTCACTATATGGACAGCACCATCTAGGAGTAACCCTTCAACATCCGGCGCACTCTCTTGTACGTCAACAAGCTTCTCCAAACAGTGTGCAAGGTCAGACTTTGTTCCAGAACGTGTTTGTCCAAACTGGGAGTGGATATCCCTGATTTTCATGACTGAAAAACTCATCAAGGTCACCACCTCGAACCTGACATGAAACATACAGTTGAGAGAACAATGCATAGGTCTTCTTCAAAGACATTATTTGCTGCTTCTCTTGTGACACTTTTCTTGAAGGCAAAGAACCAAACAAGGGAAGTTTGTTTCTAGTAACTGGTTGAAAGAGTGACACCGTTCGTTTTCCCAGTCTACAATACAAAAAGTGTGCAAACTGTTCTTCCCCTACCTGTTGGATCTTCTCCACGGTGGTTACCATTGACAATGTCTCTCGTGTCTAGAACTAACAGATCCCCACTGTCATCTATAAATGGATTACCAATTATTTCAATGACTCCACAAAGTGAGAGTACCTGTTTTTGGAAAGTCGTCTGTATACTTTTCAACTTTTTGTGATGACGAACTTTAGAGTTGTTGCTGCTATGCGTGATGTTTACCAGTGATGCTTCAAACTCCCCAATAACTCTGTCAACCTCAGGGCCTCCTACCATCCATCGTAGAAGTTCTGCAGAATTTTCTGTTAGACCTACAGCTCCTCCGTCACCCTTGACACACTTGTTATTTTGCTCATGCGCATGATCGATGGCTATTGCCGAGAACATATTGTGAGTTTTATGTACTACAAAGTTTCCGGCTTCAAACTCTGTTGAGATATTCGGATGAGTCTGAGAAATGGACATTATATCGCGAAGGTGGACAGGTAGACAACGAGAGTGTGTGTTGTTCAGTGCAAATAACCAATGTATGAGTTTGGCCAATGCTTCTCTGTACAAATTGAAATTTCCCTGGCGAATAGATTGAATGAACACCAACACTTTCAACTCAAAGTCAAGTGTAATGGACCAATACAAAAACTGAAGACTATTTCAGCCACTGACTGCTCGCCACTCATCGAATGACAATGTATCTTCACCAGCTTCTACATTAGTTAGATAGTGTGTGAATACGTTGTACATCAGTATGTACAGACTACTGGCTGTCACTTGGTGCGCATGTCGGGTCCGTGTCACATGTAATGCCTTGAAAAATGACTCAGCTGAACCAGATGATGCAATGTTGGCATCAGAAATAGCAGCCGTCCTTCCACTATCATATAACCAATCTCATAGGGTCTTCACGGGCAGCCATTTCTATATGAAGACCTCCAAACATAATTACAAACTTGTCTTCTCCGTGTGTGTCTGGCCAATTCCATTGTATTGTTTTGGCAACAGCATAGAGTGGCTGATCACATGCAATGACAGGTGTTTGGCCTGGATGTAGGAACTGCACAACTTGGCGTATAACATCCATCGCATGCCGTATCATTGCAGGCGATTTCGCCTCTTCCTGGAAGAGAGGAAGCAACGCACTCATGTTAACCGGTATGTTAGCCATGTCTTATCTAGATGCATGATACGCTGCCCATGACATTTCCATGTCCTGTTCTTCACTTGTTACAGCTTGGTATACGTCTTTCGTATGCTCGAGCAACTGGAATTGCTGTGCAATATGTTCTGATAGGACTGGATACTCACATGTAAGCGATCCACTGATGGTAGGTACTGTCGGTTCCTTCTCCCGTAGGAGAACTGGGGGCACACTTGTGTAAGCCTCAGGTAATGGCAATATATTCTATGGTGTTTCAGATGGATGAAGGGCGACACCGTCTCTGTCTTCTCCAGGACAGTCAGCTGTAGGATGCTGGAATATTGATACCCCTGTTCCATGGAAAGATCCTTGTGCTGTAGTTGATGATGGGTTATGGTCGATATTATCAACTGCATATGTGGTGAAAATGCCTTTGCGAAGTTTAGGTGGGCACACAACATTCTCCTTCCGAAATTGCTAGCATACACCATTCACCATGTCCGTGGAAATGTCTAGTACTCTATCATAAGAAATGGACATTCCTAGATCCATATAGCTTATCTACAAGTCTGCGTTTCCGTGTTTCTGCATGCACAAGGAGACCTGTGTATATAGGAAGAGGCAGTTCCCGTGATTTGCTGTGATACTGTGAAGACGAACATTCGCGTCGGCGTATTGTGCGTATTGTGTGAAATACAACAATTGCGCTGCAGACAGGGTTGCTTGTGAGGCGCGTTCGGTGCTAGACTGGGTTTTAATATTCGGTCCATCAATAATCATCCCAACTAGTGCTGTCAGTGATAATGGAACCGATTCCAGTTGACTATCACAATCGAATGACCCATTGAATGTGGATTTCATATTAAACATATCTCTGCGAACAATTGACGCTGCTTTCGCGAGAATGACACCGTCATTATAAAAGTCCTTGTTATGTGATGCATTTAGAGCAATACCAATCCCCTGGTTGAAGGCAAGACAAACGTTGCGACCGTGCTTGACTTAAACGCAGCGTATATATCTTGGCCAGCTCCACTAGTTTCAACACGAGTGGTGTGTCACTGCTTTCTGCTCTAGAATCTTCAATATATGCAACCAGCTCGGCAAGTGCAATGCCGTGAAGACGGTTATCTTTGCTTTCTTGATCACCAGTAATTGCATTTTCTGCTCTCCTGTGTAGTGAAATGAGACATCTCACATGATATACAGCATTTTGCGCCATCATGTCTCCTGTACTTAGTTTACCTAACAGCACACTATCCTCTAATACATGCGCACAATTCTTGACCCGATTGTGTAAACGAAACATGGACGCTTTCCGAAGATCACCTGATTTCGGCCTTTCACCACAGAAGAAGCACGATATTTCCTTTTCAGCTGATTCTCCGCCGATGCTTGACCGTGTTACCTTTGGGATACTACGCCCAGCTGCATATCGATCATCTGGATATCTTCTCTTCCTGGCACGCTGCAGCTTCAGACTACTGAATTTGTTTGCACATGTCTTATGCCACTTCGCTCTCTGCCGAGTTAGTGATGCCAGTAGACCATCAGGTTGTGATAAGCTGGTTACATCAATGTCAATGGGTAAACACCGGAGACTTTTGAACTGCTCGATATTACTTGCTAGCGTTTAATATCCAGCGCCAACACTTTTTCGTAATGTATCTGCAGGACAAACAAGAGCATCACGAGTCGTTTGTTGGCACAACATACATTGTCCCCAATTTATCAGTCGAAGCTTTGATGGGGGTTTATGTTTATCAACATCAACCATTCCATCGCTCTCAGATGTCTCAGAAGCTACACTGGTGTCTTGATCGACCTCTGCCATTGTCAGTGACGTTGACAATATATTGTTTCTATAACTCGTGCTATGCAACACGACATGAAATAACTTAGGAACTAACAAAACGTCGCGAATTGGCTAAAAATGTATTAACAGCGCTGTACCTTAAAACTGATTTGATACAGACAGCAGCAGTAAGCACATACATATAGTATAGTTAAAATCACAGCGTTGTTGAATTAGTGGCTAAACTTACAGCGTTGTTAAATTAACGGCGTCATTGCGCGCTGTGTGCTACTGAAATAATCAATATCACCACAACCAGTGTGAACATGTGAAAGAGAGGACGTAGGATGCGGTGGTGTTCGATTTACCTTACAAATGAGTAATTTGCGAAGGCACTGATACGTATGTGGTACGGAGCGTGGTGTGGTGTGAAATGGTATGTATGAGGCACTGGTCACTGTTTTTAATACAATTCCATTCTCACATGATGTCTATTCTGAAATGGTGGCCATCTTGAAAGTGTGGATATTTGTGCATTTTATCCAAGCAGATACGTTTTATTTAACAAACGAGTTTTACGTCTAAATTCATGTATATTATTAGAGACATGTCACCAAGTGTGTATGTCGAAATTAGCTACAAGATATCGGCCATTTTGCAAATGGCGGCCATATTTTACTATTTGTCAGGGTGGGTTCACATCCAAAATATTCAGTATTTTAAAAATACACATAAATGCCAAGTTCCATGCTTGTATAACGAAATACTCGATTGTTTTCAAACACATTAACATTACTACTGCTAAATTAGTTATTAGAGGTCGACCATTTTGAAAATGGCGGCCATTTTGGATTTTTTCAGGTGGGTCTATATCCCAAAATGTTAAGTACCTTAAGCTCTATCAGTGTGCCAAGTTTCATGCTTGTAACACAATATGCGCAATTGTATCAAATATATTCACCATACGGCTGGACTATCGGGTTTGTGGTTGTAATTCCCAGAGAACTAACAAGGGGTGGGTTTGCTGAGGAATAACTGGGTTATGTGCATGCACTAGCTATTGGTGCATGCACATATTACCTAAGCACCCCTGAGTGACTCGTAGGTACTGTATACATTCCCGCACATAGGTAGGTACACTTGCCTTTGGGCCCTGACTTCAAGGCAAACGGGAGGTCCTTGGGTGAGAACTCCCAATGGGATTAATCGGCTTCTGTGGCACCCGGTGCTGGAATCGTGACTGGAACATATATTTTGTTCGCTTTGTTTTGTGATATATTTCATATATACGTGTGTACATTATCTAGTTCCCTTTTACACATTGTGTGACCAGTCCGCGGCTCTAGTAGGTGTCACGGTGTAGTGCTACGCGAGTGAGTTATTTGTCTTGCTCGAGTATATCACTATGCATCCTCGGTGTGCGGTGCGGAGACGCGCTCCATTAGCACATCCCCTTGTAGGGCTCCACGGAGGGTGGGGAACATAGTGATGAATATAACGGCCTACTGATATGCATCGCCAAAAAAACAAAAAACAAACCTCGTCACAATTATCGATAAATCCAGTCGATTGGAAGGCTTCGGACTTCACAAAGTCCTCCAGCCAACCGTGTTCAGCTGGGGCCCGTTTCACTAAACCTCTTACGCTACGAAATTTCTTACGTCTGCGATACTTTTCGTAGGAACTTCTTGCGAACTTCTTACGTGCGTTTCACTAACATGGTCGTGCGATAGTTCGTACGAACTTCTTAAGTTACGAAATTCTTAAGAACTCTTCAGTATTGGAAATCCATCAAGCCCTTTGAATGTAAACATCCGGTGCGACTTTGACAAGCAGACGACAGTTCAGCAAATCAACACCATGCTGAAATGCAGGAAAATTAATTGGACTGACACTGAGGTGTCGTCACTAGTTGAATGCATTGTTAGTAAACGAGCCATACTGGAGGGACGCTTCAGTGTCAGTCTTACGTCCGCCATCAAAAATAAGACGTGGCAGTGGGTAACTGAAAGGTAGGCCTATATTGCGATCCATAGCATATGGACAATGGTGTCACGATATCTCGCTTACTCTTATCTTTTTTTATTTATTTTTAGTTTAAGTTGCTATGTCGTAACATAATTAGTACGTAAGTAAAAATAAATGCCCTAGATCTACGTGGAGCTAGTCTTTTTACGTGATTAATCTTGTCCGAGTCGCTGATTTTCTCTACTTACTAATAGTATTAGTAATACTATACGGGCATGGAGTTGCTATATTGACCATCTCGGTGTATGCAATCAATCAATAACGTTACCTCTTGTGGAGTTTGACACATACCACAAATAATTTGACATAGCCATAAATGCAAGTTTGTCCAACGTCCTATTGGTTGTTTTCATCACACTTATATACAGAGTCTGATTTCCGATTACTTTTAGGGGAAGTGGCTTTGGTGTAGTATGGACCTGGAACCAGGTCTGGTTATTATAATTTCAGGGTTGAATATACATTATTTTTCATGTAAATATTCCTTTCTGATTTTGGGATTCCCCCCCCCCCCAATTCAGCACGTTGAATACGGGATCGAATCAGTCGGCCAGGCCATACATGACCTTAACCAGTTGTATAGCTTTCTGGCATAATATTTATAGCACGCTGTTGTCATATCTGTCTACAATGTATTGCACCACATTGTAATACTTTTTCTGTCATATTATTTGCTGTATGTGTCAAACGATCGAAGAGATGAAACTGTAAGATGGCTGTACATACAAATATGGCAGAGATGGCAACTCGATGTAACATATAGTATACAGTAACACAAACATTTGCTTTCTGGAAATGGCTGCGAACATTAGACGGACATGGGTAATATTCCTTACATGACGACAAATTACATATATTACTTTTGGAAGTTATTTGATTTGTGTTTTCATGCATATCATCCCTACACCACACTACGATTATGTGGGTGGTGGTCGGGCGAACGTGACGGCGTAAATTAACGGTAAGGGTTCCTCTTTATAGGAATCACAATTTGCCTGGTTTGGCCCTCAGGTACGTCGTTTATCTGTGGGCTTTTGTTACCAGGGTGTTGAATTGGGATATTGCCCTTTATAAAAGTAGTAAGATTATTACTGATTCTACTCAACAAACAAAAACTACAATTATAGTGAATCACTCCTCCTTAGACCACATTATATCAGGTTGCATTTGCTGGCTAACTGATCAACAGCTACAAGTATAGTGAGTCACTACTCTATAAGCCACGTTGTATCAGGCTGCTTTTGTTGGGCTAACTGATCAGCAGATAAAATTATAGTGAGTCACTACTCTATAAGCCACATTATATCCGGATGCATTTGCTGGCTAACTGATCGACAGCTATAAGTATAGTGAGTCACTACTCTATAAGCAACGTTATATGGACTGCATTTGCTGGACTAACTGATCAGCAGCTACACGTATAGTGAGTCCCTACTCTATAAGCCACGTTATATCCGGCTGAACTTGCTGGACTAACTGATCAGCAGCTACAAGTATAGTTACTAAGGTATAGTGAGTCACTACTCTATAAGCCACGTTATATCTGGTTGGCATATGCTGGCTGACTGATAAGCGGGTAAAACTAGAAAGTCCGGTCTGTCTACGCATTTAGTGCCCTTATAGGTCCTTTGAGAAGCTTACAAATACTTCAAAAAAATAAACACACGAACATACAGACGGACAGACAAAAACTTAAAAAAAAAAACAAAAAAAAAACAGACGAACGGACGTACGATCAGTAGTGAGGGTAATTGTATTAAGGCGGAAGGATGTATCGTTACTAAGTAATGAAAATAAATAAACCGACAGACAGACGGAAGGATAGGGCGAAATATGCATCGCCGATTATGCACCGCCGATTCTCGGGTGGGGGTGGGGTGTGGAGGGTAATTATAGTGAGTAACTTGTCAATAAGATACGTTTTGTAAGGCAGCATTATACGGAAACTTGGCATACTAAATATTATTACAACAATAAAGCCGAGATCGTACTTAAAAATAATTCAAATAGTATATGCATGTTATTCTGTATTTACAATATTAATAATAATAATAAAATAAACATTGGGCGAGATGATGCTAGGACGAGTCGTGGCTGGGACGAACTTACTCCTTTCTATTTAACAAAAATAAAAACAACTCCATGGTGATTATGCAAACACATTATGTCCGTTTAGTTGAAGAATTGTGTCGAGTAGTGTTACAAAAATGAAGCTTTTTGCGTATTTATAAACCATACCTACCTTTGTCAACGCAGTCAATGCGTGGCTTCTTTTCGACTGAGGGGATACACCATATTCTATGAGGCTGACAACGTCCTCAATCGCGGCTCGCGACAACCGATAACGCTATATCACCTCTCGATCCGACAGCTGATCGAGAGGATTTCTCCCTTCGCGGAAATTGCGCCTTTGACGGCGATGTTCTTCATGGCGGCCATGACTCTTGCGATAAAAGATCTTCGTACGACAGTCCAATACCTATCGTAGACTTACGGGGAAATTTGCGAACTTCGCAAGAAAGTTCGCACGAAGTTGACATTAGTTAAACGCTAAAATGCGCCTAAGAAGTTCGTACGATAATTTCTTATCGTAAGAAGTTTAGTGAAACGGGCCCCTGGTCCGTCCAAGAAAAGGACGCGACCTGCAGAATTCAATTTTCTACCCGACAACGAACCTGTTTTTTAAACACGACCAACTCAACAACAGTCAGAACAAGAACATGTAGCCACATGGCCTCGATTCTTTGTGGTCCATGCAACTGATTAAGACAAACCACTCACCAAAGTGTATTTCTTTGTTTTGTGAAAGATCCTGAATAGTGTGGCTGGAGAGCCAAATAATTTGAAGCGTTTGAAGTTAAGTGAAAGAGCCATGCAGAGAATTTACTACTCTGCAACAAATTATTGGAAACTCCTGTCGACATTCAGCCACACAACTCATTGAACAGTTGCAAGGGGGTTGTCCGATCATCAGAGTTTGCTCATGTAACTAAGCAAGAAGTGATCGAATAACTCAAACCGCAAGGAGTCGCTGATGCCAGACGGATTAGTATAAAAATCAATGGACAACTAGTCCCTTCGTTCTGACTTTCAACCTCACTGTACTTCCGTAAGAACTTAAACTTACCAGATGGTTACTGATCACAGTTGATCCATATATGTACCTAACCCGTTGCGATGTTACAACTGCCAACTGTACGGCCACCACAAAGACAAATGTAAGAGAGATATTGCATGTGCACGCTGTGGCATTGCTAAGCACACCAATGACAACTGTGTGGAGGCCGAACTTTGTGTCAACTGTGGCGGTAACCATTCGGCATATTCGAAAGACTGCCCGAAGTGGAAGATCGAGAAGGGGATAGTTCGAGTAACACGCAACATATCATTCCCTGATGTCAGGAAGATTGTTGAAATGCCAACAACTCCTATACCTGGCTTCTCTTACGCTTCTTCGGCTGCAGTCTCTCGCAAGCACAGCAGAACAATTTCAACTCAAACTGACGTTTCTTGGAAACCAGCTGAACAACAAACAATAACGCGGCCCTATAATCCGCCACACTACAAGCCTCACTCATCGTCTGCATAGACACAATCTCCCCGAGGCCGGAGCCCAAAGGCCTCAACCTCCAAATCTACTTCGGAAGGTGGGACCTCAAAGGCCACGCTTTCCAAAAGCCTTAAAGGTCGGGCTAAAAAGACCTTACAACACATGACGGCCGTGTCTCCTGTGCGATCACGGCAAGGGCCGGATGCCAGGTCGACCTCTCCACTACCACTTAGGGGTAGGCCCATTGTCATGGAGAGGATCGCTACGAAACCACCCAGGAACTGGTCTGATGACCCTGGATCGCAAAAACGGGCAGACGGCCACATTCCACTTAAGAACAGGTTTGAGTCGTTGGACTCGATGGAGACTGAAGAGTCTTCTGACACTCCAACTCCCAAACCTGGTCCACCCCGCAAACCCATACTTCCACCTACATAAAACATGGATACTGTTATCCAATGGAACAGTCGAGGAATTAAAGCAAATCGTGATGAATTAACAATTGTATATTTCAATACAACCCCATTGCCGTTTGTCTTCAGAAAACATTCCTGAAAGTTGACGATACATTTTCGTTTAAATCGCATGCACTATACAGTAAGTGTTCAGATAACGCTGAACGTTCATCTGGTGGAGTCTCAATCCTTGTTAATTTGAGTACCCCACATAGTCTTGTGAATCTTAACACTAATCTTCAGGCTGTGGCCGTTAGTGTTACGATGCACAAGACTATTACAGTATGTTCTATCTACATTCCACCATCTGCAGTCCTGTTAAAATCAGAACTAGATAATCTTGTCTTTCAGCTCCCTTCGCCTTTCATTCTCCTTGGCGATTTTAATGGACATAACATGTTTTGGGGCTGTAAAGACACAAACATAAAGGGGGAACTTAATGAAAATTTTCTTTCCGATCACAATCTCAGCATTTTTAATGATAAATCGAGCACATATTTACATCCCGCAACCGGTTCATATTTCTCTCTGGATTTAACTTTGTGTCATCCTTCTCTGTATTTAGACTTTACGTGGACAGTTGGTGACCACCTATGTGGGAGTGACCACTTGCCTGTCTTCTTACATGGTAATGGACCACCATCCAATGACGGAGTCCAGATGTGGAAATTACATAAAGCCGATTGGGACACATTTCGTAATATGTGCATGACTGAACTAGATTTTGACCACTTTCGAGATGCGGAAGATCCACTAGAACACTACGTTTCCCTTTTACATGATATTGCAGAAAAGACAATACCGAAAACCTCGGCAAAGCCCAAACGTGTCAACAAACCATGGTTTGACGAAGAATGCAAAGAGGCAATGACTGCTCGTAAGCAGTCTATTAGTCAAATCAATATCAATAATACAGCTGCTCCAACTGCCACGGTGGAGTATCTCGGACAGCGTATTTGGCAATGTGATCCAGATCTAAGCCAGCATCGTGTATCAAAGGATCCATTCTCTTGCCGAAAGGTGGCTTGAAGCTTGGTTTCTTATCGAAAACAGCATCTGTAGTTCGATGAAATACAGTGTCATAAGCTGGATTAGACGAATTGGAATGTAGTTTAGTGGCGTATTGCAAAGATAATTTGGTGCGTCTGTCATGGAGAGAAGGCTCATTTGCTTCGGCATATAAGCTCTGGGTTAGACGTACGAAATACACCCAGGCAAAGTCTTAAGCCTTGGTGATGTATTGGATCGAGCGTCCGAAGATCGGATTTACTGGCAGATCCATATACAGTGTATCCGTAGTCTAGTTTCGAGCGAACATGTGCGATGTTAAGGCGGTGCAGCACCTTTCGGTCTGAACCCCAGTCATGATTTGCTTGGAGAACATTGTAAGTTTGCTTAGCTTTCGCCATGAGACCAGCTTGTATTGGAACAATTTTATCATTGTGTAAATGTTTCTCATTTCTATAGTTTTACCATTGTATACCTCTTGCTCATTTCTATTGCTCATCATATTTTATTGTTACCCTAATCATCTGATTGCCTACCAGGTATAACGTACTATTTTACCATTACTTTTATTCTTCATCTACATTGCTTGACCCTAAACGATACTCTTTGTGTTGGTGGGCCGTTAAACACCATTTCACTACATTCGAACCAGTTCCAATCGTATTGTGCCTCGAATAGATGATGATAACGTCTGTAGATACACGCTTTTATCATGAATACGTGGACATGTCCATAATGGTGTTGCTTTCAACTTTAACTGCATACTCCGAAGCTTGTGGATACAACACTTGTAGTGTTTTATAACTTCGTTCTATTCAGAGTTGTAATCTCGCAGTGGTTTAGCAATCTGTGAGCAGCTTGCATCTGATGTTATGGAGCGTTTCCATTGCGTTTAACATGGGCTAAATTGTCGTGCAAAAGCTTTGCAATGGAGGAGTACGCTCGGAAATTCTTTGCACATGTCTGATGATCACAATTGCGCAGGTTGCACAGTTTTTGTTAGCTGTTGAAATGCAAGTTTCTTGGTAGTATTGTGCTCTGTTAATTGTACAACACTTTGCTCCGAAGCCTCGAAACCAGCCTGGGGACGGCTCGGGAATGATGTGTCATGTTGTACATCAACAGTGTTGTCTCGTCCTATATTAAGTTGTTTATGTGCGCAACATAAATCTGGTTGTTTTGCATTTCAGTACCATTTATTTCTGTGGCAATGTCCATGGTATTGTTGATTGTCCTCCTCAGAGAGCGCTGGCTTCTGTGGCAATGTCCATCACATTGTTGATTTTCCTCATGAGAGAGCTCTGGCTTCTGTGGCAATATCCATGGCATTGTTGATTTTTCTCCTCAGAGAGCGCTGGCTTCAGGTTCTGACATTTAGGCATGACATGACAAGAAGTACATCTAAGCCAATTTTAGATTTAAGTACCGGTAATACGAGAGACTCAGTCAGAGCACTTGCCTGCGGGCCTTTCTTGTTGCTGCTCTTTATTTGTGAGACACAGCAGACACAGAGATACACAATCCTAATATTTGTGTAACTTTAACCTCAGTCTGAGGTCTGCTACATGAATGATTGCTGAACAATTTACATAATTGAGAAAGCATTGACGATTATGTTTTCTTCGCATTCATGCTCACCTATAGCTTCTTCATTTCCAGCTGCTGATGCTACTGCCGGCCTCAGTTTGAACGGTAGACTCGTATCGCTGTGTCCATCGCACGTATATGATAATTCCGGCGCATCGTCAGTTGTCAGTTATATTTGCAGCGAGCTCATTATTCACACTTTTGAATCCTTTATGTCTTTTTTTTAAAACAGTCACGTCTCTTTCCTTTATTTGACTTGTACAATATTCTGCACTTGCTGGACTGAAACATGATGATATGTATCTTGTATCACAGTAATCCGTCTGTTTTAACATATTTAGATGTAAAATGTTGCACAGAGAACTGGCTATTAACTATATATATATATATGCCTGTGTTCAATGTAAGCATTGATCGTACATGAACAGAGAGAGTGGCAAACGCCCTAAACATGGGCTAGGCAGGAAATCTATTTCAACAGATACTAATTAACTGGCGACAGAATGCTACATGTATAGTGTGGGTGGGTAAAGTCGCATCAGCAACTCATGTTCTGAAAATACACTATGGTATGTGTAATTATCTCCCCTGCACTGCACACAAGTATGCACTGAATGATCTCTGTACCGTTGTGACACATTTTTAGACATTTTTAGACATTTTAAAAATGAAGTAATGCATTTATTTATATTATCTAGCATATAGTGTGTGTCTATATATTAAGACCTGGTTTAATAATTTAATTGGTTGACGAAAACTTGTAGAAAACTTATAAGTTTGTCACATATTTTCGAAAATGTCCGCCATTAACACATGTTTAATAAACATTTCTCTCTTCTTTTAGCATAATACTATCTATTAAAGAATTACTGCACTTGCTCAGCAACTTAATAAACGCTGACAGCGGTATTTAAAACAACTTTTTGTGACATAATTTCAACTGTATGCATATCCCAGTTAAGTTTTTGTCGCGCCTGCTTTAGCAGAAGGCACGACTATAGTCGCCGCTTTTTCTGTCGTTGTCCGCGACGTCGTCCGACATGTTAAAAACTTTGTATAAGCTTCGTCATCATGCTATAACTTTAATATTTATTTACGGATTGCTTCAATATTTTGACTTCATACATGTAAGCATTAGGAACACACGCATGCCACCAGTTCACATGACCTTCACCTTTTTTACCTTCAAATTCTTGCTGAAACACAAAGCCAATTTTTGGCGTCAAAAAGTTTGTACAAGCTTCCTCATCCTGCTTTAGCTTTCATATTACTTGTTTGATACTACTGGACGGATGGCTTCAATATTTCGACAATTGATACATGTGAGCATTGTGAACACATTCATGCCGCCATTAACATGACCTTGACCTTTTTTATCTTCACGTGTTTGCGGAAACACTTAGCCATTTGTGCGTCAAAAGCGTGTACAAGTTTCTTCATCATGATATAATTGTAATATTACTTGACATATTACTTCAATATTTGGACACTTGATACATGTGAGCATTTGGAACACACTCATGTCTCCATTAACATGACCTTGACCTTTGTACCTAGACATATTTTCGGAAACACTTAGCCATTTTTTTATGTCAAAAAGTTTCTTCAACCTTGACCTTTTTCGTGTGTTAAGCATGAACTTCTCTGACTGTGTTTATGATGTTTACTTTAGCACATACCCATGATCATGTTACGGTTAAATGCCCCTGCAGGCGCGACACCGCTTCTTTGGCGGAATTCTTGTTGCTTAAATTTGACCACACTTGATACATGTAAGCATTTGCAGCACACTAATGCCGCCATTCACATGACCTTGACCTTTTTTTACATTCATTTTTTAGCTCGACTGTTCGAATAATAGTTAGAGCTTATGTAGTCACCCCAGCGTCGTCGGCGTCGGCGTCACCGTCACGCCTTGGTAAGGTTAATAACCCCTGATCTATATTTGATCTTGACCTACATTTCCTCTTGAATTAATTCCCCTTGGTTAAGCTCTTTAGTCAATATTGTAGATGGAATACTCATGGCCCTACACCAATCATACTTGGACAACTTCATCTCCTAGTCATGTACATCAAAAAACCCTGACCTATATTTGACCTTGACCTACATTTAACCTTGAATTACTTACTTAATTCCCCTTGGTTAAGGTTTTTACTCAACCTTGGTTAAGGTTTTTAGTCAAGCTTGTACATGGAATACTATTGTGAATACAGACACCATAGTTGGACAACTTTTTCTCATAGAGATGTACATCAATAACACCTGATATATATTCGACCTTGACCTACATTTCCTCTTGAATTACTTAGTTAATTCCCGTTGGTTAAGCTTTTTAGTCAGGCTTGTAGATGGAATACTCCTGGCCCTACACCAATCATACTTGGACAACTTCATCTCCTAGTTACGTACATCAACAACCCCTGACCTATGTTTGACCTTGACCTACATATAACCTTGAATTACTTACATAATTCCACTTGGTTAAGGTTTTTAGTCAACCTTGGTTAAGGTTTTTAGTCAAGCTTGTACATGGAATACTAGTGTGCATACAGACACCATACTTGGAAAACCTTTTCTCATAGGGATGTGCATCACTAACACCTGATCTATATTTGACCTTGATATACATTTCCTCTTGAATTACTTACTTAATTTTCCTTGGTTAAGGTTTTTAGTCAAGCTTGTAGATGGAATACTCCTGGCCCTACACCAACCATACTTGGAAAACTTCATCTCCTAGTGATGTACATCAACAACCCCTGACGTACATTTGACCTTGACCTACATTTAACCTTGAATTACTTAGTTAATTCCCTTGGTTAAGGTTTTTAGTCAACCTTCGTTAAGTTTTTTAGTCAAGCTTGTACATGGAATACTAGTGTGCATACACACACCATACTTGGACAACCTTTTCTCATGGGGATGTACATCAATAACCCCTGATCTATATTTGACATTGACCTACATTTCCTCTTGAATTACGTAGTTAATTCCCCTTGGTTAAGTTTTTTAGTCAAACTTGTAAATGGAATACTCCTGGCCCTACACCAACCATACTTGGACAACTTCATCTCCTAGTGATGTACATCAACAACCCCTGACCTATATTTGACCTTGACCTACATATAACCTTGAATTACTTAGCTAATTCCCCTTGGTTAAGGTTTTTAGTCAACCTTGGTTAAGTGTTGTAGTCAAGCTTGTACATGGAATATTATTGTGCATACAGACACCATACTTGGACAAACATTTCTCATAGTGATGTACATCAATAACGCCTGATCTATATTTTACCTTCACCTACATTGAACCTTTAATTACTTACTTATTTCCACTTGGTTAAGGTTTGTACTCAAACTTTGTTAATGTTTATAGTCAAGCTTGTATATGAAATACTCCTGGGCCTACAGCAACCATACTTGGACAACTTCATCTCCTAGTGATGTACATAAATAATCCCTGACCTATATTTGACGTTGACCTACTTTTATCCTTGGATTACTTAGTTATTTCCCCTTGGTTAAGGTTTTTAGTCAAGCTTGTATATGGAATACTCCTGGGCCTACAGCAACCTTACTTGGAAAACTTCATCTACTAGTGATGTACATCAATAACCCCTGACCTATATCTGACATTGACCTACATTTAACCTTGAATTACTTACTTAATTTCCCTTGGTTAAGGTTTTTAATCAACCTTGGTTAATATTTTTATGCTGGCCGCGGCCACGTTGTTTGTCAAGCTATGTGTACATCGACAACCCTCGTAGTAGTCGAGCTATGCTGTTCTCCTACAGCTCTTGTTATCCTGGTTCTCATCTGTTGTCATAATACATTGCGACTGAAGGACATACAGATACTCCACGTGCATATAGTGGTAATGATATCCATAATCTACTGAATAGTTTCTCACTCTATAAAGTACGAGGCCTTACAAGGGGTTATCTACATGTGCGCTGCATCGTATGTCAGTATACCCCCAGTTTTAAAAAAAAGGCTTATTGTTTTCCGTGGGTGGTTGGTCGGTCTAACGTGAAGGCGTAAATTAACGGCTCCTCCTTATATGAATCACGATTTGCCTAGTTTGGCCCTCATGTACGTTTGTATCTTTGGCTCTTTTGTAACCTGGGAGTTGAATTGGGTTATTGCCCATTATAAAAGTAGTTAGATTATTACTGATCCTACTGCTTTTGGGAGGGGGCCAAGTGATTCTGATGTGGCGAGGACCTGGCATCAGATCAGGATTATTCTAATTTCTGGGCTGAATATATAGTTTTTTATTGTAAATAGTCTGTTCTGATTTTGATATTCCCACCCCTCCCCCCCCCATTTGTACATGTACTTGAACATGTACCTGTACATGCAATATATGGAATTTAGTACTAAACCCATTGACCCGGGCTTAAATGACATTAGCTGTTCATATGATAGGCCATTAAATCCCAACAAACAAACATATTGTTTTCGTCACAGATGTCCATTTGTCTGTCCGTCTGTTCATCCGTCTGTGCAAAAGTTTGGGTTCTTTCGTTCATCTGTATATAAAACTTTTAAACCGTAATAATTGGTGACTACATATTTGGTATGTGACTTCCTAATATGGTGAAGATGTGCAAATTGAATTTCAATTTTTGATTCTTACCCCGGGTAGGGATGGGCTGTGGCTCAGGGGTAGATTACAGGACTTCTATACTGAAGGTTGTGCGTTCAAAACCTACCATAGGGCATGACAAATACTTTCACAGTATTTCCATCTCACTGGTCTGTCAACTGAGACTATAAACTGTGGTCCCATCCTTATATGACTACATCATTTTACAGACAGAACATTCTAATTATCTTCTTTATTTCTCATTAAACGTATACGTTGTTACCACTCATTTGAACCATCTCGGCGAGACGGTTCAAATGAGTGGTCACACCATATACGTTTGATAATCTTACTGGGAGTCAACCTGGGGCCAAATGATCCGATGTAGTAGGGTGCCTGGCACCAGATCAGGACAATGTCTCGTTGCTATTGTAATGTTAGTGTACAGGTGCTATCCCGTTTGTATACGATCTATGACCTAACTGTTGAACATCAATCAATCGATCACTCAACCAACCAATCAACTAATATTAGGTTTGTATTTTGTTTGGCTAACTAATTGTCTCGGACCTCAGCCAATTGATCAACCAATTAATCGATCAATCAATCACTTATCTCTAATGTTACCACTCATTTGTACCATCTCATCAACATATATATGTTCGGTGAGAAATAAGAAAAAATATCAGCATTTTATTTCAGCCAAATGGTTTACCAATTTGATGTTGAGGGCACATGTTTCCTACAGCAAAATATAATCATGCAGTAAAAAATATTTTGAGACCAATTATTTGTTTAAAAACCTGTGAATCGTATAACGCATGAAATATTTTAACATGAACACTGTAAACGTTTTCGTGTCCACCGCAGGGCCTTACACATATGTATGCGTCATCTAGAATGATAATATCTGTAACACTATACACCCCTGTGTTTATCTCTGCACCACTAGCATTAGGCAGGTTGGAGATACCGCTCTAGGCTCACGAGTGTCTTAAACCTTTTCGCCAATTTTCTTATTTCACAACAAAAGTATATGTTGTGACCACTCATTTGAACCGTCTCATCGAGACGGTTCAAATGAGTGGTATCAACGTATACCTTTGTTGAGAAATAAAGAAAACCTTTAATTTAAATATCAATTAAAGTTTTTGTCTCTTCCCTATATCACAACAGTGATTAAGCACATAATAACTGTGGTACGAATGGGTCACGGGTTTGGAAGATACTCGAGCCAATTCCTACCCTTAAATATAAGATAAAAACAAAATACTGGATCAGGGACCGTACATAATAATGATAGTCTCCGAAACCTCTTTAAAATATTATACAGATTTTTTTTTATTTCTGAAATATTTTCACATTTTAATCATTTCTGTGCGAAAATTGGCTATGACATAATTTGTAACAAAATCTCAAGGCCGTGGCAGTATTTTATTCACCGCTACGGGCCTTTGAATATTTGACAGAAAACATTCCACACAATTGAAGAGTGAATGAAAGAAGGGGGCTAACTCCATGATGGAGTTAGCCTATGCTGCAATCAATTAGGTGACTTGGGTAGGTGTGCTGGCTGCCATATCTGACAGCGTTATATAATAAAATGTTTAGTAACTCTGAATATCCAGAAAGCTGGAGAATAGGCAATAGTGTACCTATATTTAAAGGCGGCGACCAAACACAAGGTAAAAATTATCGAGGAATAACTCCGAATAACATTTTAGCCAAAATATATTCACAAATATTATTAAACCGCTTAACAAAATGGACAAAACTATATGCAAAAATAACAGATTTTCAATATGGGTATCAAGCTGGAAAATCTACCACTGACTGTATTCTGGTCAAAAGCTATATAGTATTTTTATTGACTATGAAAAATGCTACGACAAAATAAATCGGTCATTTCTATGGCAAAAATTGCTACCTGAGAAAGTTATTAATAAAATGACTAAAGCAATAAAAGCTATGTACTCCGTTGTTCGATCATCAATAAAACATAACCAGAAAACATCTGATTTAATAAATTCACACATTGGGGTAAAACAGGGGGATTATTCATGATGTTTGTAAACGATATACTTGAAAATATTAACATAAATATAGATGGAATTTTTGCGATAAATGAAATAAAATTCTGCTTCTTTATGCTGATGATCAAGTATTATTTGCATCCTCACCAGTATCGATGCAAGCTATATTGACTAACATAGAACATTACTGTAGCACATGGGGACTAAACATAAATACAGCCAAAACGACAGTAGTAATATTTGAAAAAGGACGTCATACCAAATACGACTTTTATCTATATAATGAAAAACTAGAAATTGTTACTTCCTTCAAATATCTAGGTATATACTTTTTAAGAAATGGCAACTGGGCTAGAACACAAACATGTAGAGCTGAGCATGCCTCGAAAGCGATGTACAGGCTCTTTTCTGTGTTCAATCAATATGAATTTACAACACATGGAAAATGCAAATTATTTGATAAATTAGTGTCTAGCGTGTTAAATTACTCATGAGATATATGGGGGTTCACATTGTAAAAGATATTGAAAACATACATACTAAATAAATGTCTACGAAAACTATTATGTGTCAATAAATCGACCAGTCTAATAGGACTATATGGAGAATTGGGCAGAGTTCCACTAACTGTAATGCGTAAGGTTCACATAACCCGATATTGGATACAACTATTACAATTAAATTACGATAGTATAACCAAAATAATGTATAACATGCTAAAAAACGACGCAGAAAATAATATAACCTATAATAACACAAACTGGGCTTATCAGATAAAAACAATGATTAACGATATAGGGTTAACAGAGTTATGGGTGAATCAAGACACACTGATAAATAATAATATAAACTACATCGTGCAAATTAGAAAAAGGGTTTTAGACAATTACTATCAATCCTGGTATAACGATATAAATAGTTTTCAACGATTCTCATCGTATGCGAGGTATAAAACTACTCTTACGTTAGAACCATACTTAGACATTATAATGAATAGAACATATAAAATTGCATTATCACGATTTCGATACCATAATATTCATTGATATGAAAACAATGTAAATGCTGTAACCTAAACTCAGTAGAAAGCGAATACCATTTTCTCTTGGTATGTCCTATGTACTCAAACCTAAGAAGACAATATTTCAAACCTTATTTTTACAGATGGCCAACACTAAATAAATATGATAATTTAATGACATCAACAAATAAAAATACAATAATTAATTTGTCAAAATATATTTATTTTGCTAACAATTTAAGGAAAGAATTAGAAGAAGAATCACGACATCATTCATTTCATTTCAGTTATTAATATTTCATATACGGATGTACTACACTATATCTACAACACAAGAATATGGCAAGTCATCCATTTTGTCCAATAACGTTTATATCAATGTCGTGTATATTGCATTTAAAATGTAAATACTTATATTCTCCCTTGTTTTCATGAAAAATGCTCTATTACGGCGATGTAATGCACCATCGGCAGTCTGTACAATGCAGCATCTGTATCGTTGGATATAAATTACAGTGAACCCCAGGAGAACTAAGCACATACATACATGTAGTTACGTTTTGTGAGGATCATCAATATGCAATTAACTATTCAATGTGGTATACAGTTTGCTGGTAATTGTCCGGGAATGCACGTATCCGTACGTAACTCGGGGTCGGAACCGGCCCCCCTTTAAATTTGGTGAGTAAAGATTTGTTTTGCTCTAAAATGTGTCAGAACGCATGAAATGGGGTGTACAGCGGGTTTAGCGTGTGAGTGCACACACGAATGAACACGACAGGTTGGAACCAACCTGTCGTGTTCGTTCGTGTGTGCACTTACACGCTGACCCCACTGTATCTACAATTTTCCGGAGGAGCATGCCCCGGACTGCCTAGAAGTCTCACGAAATCTGCTCCGTCGACAAACGAGCGGTAAATGTCCGAAAATATATTCAACTATTTCAATTAAGAGGTTCCGCCCCTCCCCCTAACGCGAAATCCTGAATTAGCCCACCCACATGGTTTTGTTCTATACGTTACGTTTTGTATACATCGACACAATCCCATTATCCCACCCACCCGGTGTCGTACTCTACGCTACGTTATATATAGAAAACATTAGCGTACAATCAGACACCATCCCAGGTGGGTGGGATAATGTGATTTTTTTCAATGGGCATTTGTTTATATACTGAGCAAAAAAAGAAACTTTACTGTCATTAATGTGTAATAACTTTTTTATTTATACGTGTATATACACGATACCTGCGTCAAAATGTCGGTTAAGAGTGCCCCTACCTTGTGTGTTAGATTTGTTATC
>CM055268.1:54606298-54649254 GCA_029237695.1 Conchocele bisecta
TTAGATTTGTTATCATCGGACAATGTGTAACGATCGAATCGTCAGAAAGTCGTTTCGAGCCATTTGCACGTGCTCGTGCTTAATCAATGGAAAATTCGGTTTGGCCTACCTGAGCAGACAAGTCATTCGGTACAAAGTCTAAAACATACACACATTTGTTTGACAGATATGCCGCGTTTATCACAAGTGCAGAGAAATCAGGCAATTGAGATGCTTCGAGCTGGCGTTGCTCCCGTTGCCGTCAGTAGAGTGTTTGGTTGCAGCCGCATAACCATTTTCAATTTGATTACGCGTATGCAGCAAACTGGGGATGTGGCTGATCTTCCTAGGGCAGGGCGACCGCATGTTGCAACGCTGCGTCAAGATCGGCAAATCCGACTGACGCATTTACGCGATAGCTTCCAGCTGGCAACCGTTACGGCACGCCAATACCGCGTGTCCGGGCAGACGATACGTAATCGTCTAAGACTGGTAAGGGCTTAACGACCATACACTGGCAGTATTTGACGAATCGTCACCGCCGTGCCAGACTGCAATGGGCGAGGCGTCACCGTCATTGGCGTCTACGTGACTGGGATACCGTACTGTTTAACAATGACGATTCGCGTTTCAATCTCAGCCACGCCGACGGCCGGCAGCGAATGTATCGCCGTAAAGGTGAATGCTACGCACAAGTGTGCGTACGAGAGAGATAGAGAGGTTTGGGGGTGGTGGCGTAATGGTCTGGGGAGGGATTATGCGAGGGCGTAAAACAAGACTCAATGTCATTCGTGGAAACATGAATGCCGCTCGCTACATAAAGGAAATTCTTACTGCAGAGGCGATCCCTTTTCTGCAGAGACACGGCCCATGAATATTCCAACAGGGAAATGCGCGTCCGCATACGGCTCTCGCCACTCGAAACCATTTGGCCGCTAGCAACATCAACGTTTTGCCGTGGCCAGCTGTCTCCCCAGACTTGAATCCCATATATCACAAATGGGATGAGCTGGGGAGACAATGTGAACGAGCTGGCCAACGCACAAGTCAGGGAATGGAATTACGTCAATTCCATGCGACGTCGCGTCAATGCACTAATAAACGACCGTGGTGGACACAACAGATATTAAACAGATCAGTTCAATTTCGACCTAACAGAAAACATTATCATAATCATAATTTTTCGAGTATGCGATCAACTTTTAGATTTCCAACATAAATGCAGATGTGTTGCCAAATGGTCACTTGACATATACATATCAACATCATTGATGCATCTCTTGAAATGACCTAGATATGAACAAAATAGGTACAGTAAAGTTTCTTTTTTTGCTCAGTATACATAACCAAGGATTGTGCATAGTATTTACAGAGCTTCAGATAAGTTTTGTATCTAAAGTGTATTATACCCCCAGATTTCAAATTCAATGCGTATATTATTTTTACAAATGTATTATATATTTTGTTCCTTATGAAATAGGGAACAAATGATAAAAACAATTACACACAAATCACTTATTTGAGCTTTGCTTTTTGCAGCTCAAATAAGTAACTTTTCTACATTTATTACCGTATTCCCATTAATCAATTAGAAAATGAATGCGTGTTTTCACATTGATGTGAGTATTTAGTACTCCCACTTTTGATAATCAATGCTAAAATAAGTGCGTAAAATACGCCAATACGCACCTTATCTGGAGCGCTGGACTATTTATGTCTCTGAGATAACGTACAACACCATGTGGATGGGGTAATGGGATTTTTTTCAATGGACATTTTATATATGTTATCTCTTTGATATAGCATATTATGCCACGCACATTTCTATGGGGGCAGCCATATTGTCGTGCTACGCCTAAATGGCGAGTACGACCAAGAAAATAGTACCATGTGCCAACTTATCCTATGGAGTTTTGGTCTCTCTTGCTTTGTATCTAAAACTCTACATATACTATTCTCTATAGTTTTCACAGTTTTGGGCTCAGTTTATCAGTTATATTCTGGAAAGCAATACGAATCAAGACCATTTCGTGCGTATGCGCATCTATTATCTGTAGTTCTCACACTTATGCAGCAGTGACCAGTTAGCCGCCAGTTTCATACAATGGCACCGGTGAAATTTATAAATACATGTACATGCATTGCAATTTCTGCTGATTAAAATTCACTTCGATTGTGTTTAATTATTATTTTATACTTTGATTTTTTATTTTCATCAGATTTCACATCATATTAATTGATGAATGCTCATTTCAGGGCCACCTGACCTGTTCCCATTGGTCATAAATGGGCAAATACGAATTGAGGGTAAGTTTTGACAAAAAAATAAAATAATTTCTTTTTTCTGGGAGTTTCAACAGTAATTTATTCTAGAGAACACGTATGGATGGGAAAGGGTTTGCAACTCTGGATGATGATTGAGAAAATATGCAACGTTCATTCTCTAGTTCCGCAAGTGATCAGTTTTTGTGGACATATTTCAGTACTTTGATTATATGACATATCTGAGTTTTCCACCTGTGACATATTCATGTGTAGTATACAGTTTGATGGAATAGTCCGGCAATACCCGTATCCGTATGTGACTCGCCACGACACAAGGGGTCGTATTACATCCCCGTCAGTCTGGACAGTGCGACAGGCGCACTTGTTTAGTTAGTCTGAACATTCTGCAGAGAAATTTGAATCGGAAGGAATCGAACGTTGTTTACACTTGGTCCGATTCAAATTTCTCGGCGGACTCGTAGTGTTAACGGCTGGAACATGGTCATCATTAAAAGGAAGAATCCGCAGTCGTACTGATGAAAAATAAGACTTCCCTGAAATCTGACAGACTTGGGCGCCGCCATTACTGCAGTATAAACAATAGACCACGTGATCCCATACCCCTGTGATACCCCTGTATCAGGAATACTTCCCAAATAGCTAGGCCCGTACGCAGAGGGGTGCGACGGGTGCGACGGGTGCATACGCACCCCCTTAATCCGTTGTTCCATCCGCGTATGTGTAAACATTTTGTTTGTGGAACTCCAGCCCTTCGCGCCATCGATATTGCACCCACTAATATAAATTAATTCAAGAGTACGGGCCTGATATTACGGAGCTCTGCAGGGGACGAATAATTCATTTTTTCGTTAATTCGTTCCCTCGTAATAACAATTCATTCCCTCAATTTAACAATTCGTTCCCACGAATTAACAATTTGTTCCCTCAATTTAACAATTCGTTCCCACGACTGAACAATTCGTTCCAACGAATTAACAATGCGTTCCCTGAATTTAATAATTCGTTCTTGAAAAGGAAAGGTCTTGAAAATTCAAGAACAGAACTTGAAAATTCAAGAAAACATGTGGAATAAATGGAATTTAAAAAAAGTGAAGTGGTCCTAATGGGCTTCCGTACTATTCACATAGAAGTCATTGAATAATTTCTCGGGTTTCAATATAGCATGGTAATGATCCATATCAGGGTAAAACTATGCTTTTGTGGATGAACTACACATTGTTTGTGTAGTGGATCAGTTACAATATACATACATTAAAAGAAACCGACAAGAATATTACGGTTACAGTGGGGTCAGCGTGTAAGTGCACACACGAACGAACACGACAGGTTGGAACCAACCTGTCGTGTTCGTTCGTGTGTGCACTTACACGCTGACCCCATTGTAAGTAGCAAATATTACGGAACCACTATGAGCAGTCAAAACACCATTCTTTCTAAAGTTCTAAATAGAGAATATGAGTCTAGCGTCTTATCAATGTATATTAGTTTGCTACAGATTCGGCAACACATTATATCAACGTGTAGTGGCTTTCATTCAAAGAAACGTGGATTGTTAACGTGGATTCTGTCACGTCATGTTACGTCGTTCGACCAATGTTGCGTTAGAGAAAGTAGTTTTCGAATACGGACTGACTGTGATGCATTGCCATGGATCCTGGTGAATGCCTGGTACTATTTGTTATCAGGTAGCTTGTAGTTAGTCGGTCACTGCTTAGCTGGGTACCTGGGGCCGTTTCACTAAACTTCGTACGACTAAAATGTTCGTAAGTGCAAATTTAAGATCGTCTGTAAATTTCAATTGATGGATTTACATTTATTGAACATGAAGCCTATGTTCAATAAATGTAAATCCAATAATTGTTTACAAGAATTGTTAATGTGAAATTTACAGACTATCATAAGTTTGCACTTACGAACATTTTAGTCTTACGAAGTAGCAAATAAATAAATAATAAATGTAGGAGACTAGTGCCATGTGGTATCAAGTTTAGCAGGAACAAGGTGTATGATCACGTGGTACTAACAACAACAAAAAGTACTGAACTTCCAGAATCCATCCGATTCAAAGTACGTATTCTTTTATATTGTCCTTATTACGGAACGGATTTTGATGAAATATGGCGCGTCTTGTTAAGCGGCATTTGGTGGTCTCTGTATTTTCGCCTAAACGTCTGTCGTTTTTGCGAAGAATCGATGTCCGTGTCTACCGACACGGACATCGATTCTTCGCAAAAACGACATAAGTCTATGTCGAACTCTCTGGATCACCAAATGCAGCCCGTGAAGACGCGTTTGCTGCGTCATATTTCATCAAAATCCGTTGCATATTAAGGAAAATATTAAATACTACTTACTTTGGAGTGGGCGAGCTTTCAACACTTTCAGCCGTTGTTGTTGTTGTTGTAACCACGTGATCATGCACCTTGAGGAATGAACATAGCTTCAGTCATTCGACTCCGATATATTTTGATATCTATGAGATAGCTATGAGAGTAGCCAGGTAGCAGTTTTGTTTCTAGAAACGCCAGAACACGCTTACTGTCTGTAAGAAAACAAAAGTTAAATTTTAAACATTGGTCCACTATGTCTGAAAATGGAAAACAAAATCCTCATTTTATATCCCCTGTGAAGATGTCTATGAGGATTTAACATGGGGAAATTGTTTTTTCACAATAAAATCTATATTGGACAAAGTTTCACGAAACAAAAACAGCAGGTTCATTGTTATATTTTTAGAAAAAATAATATTATCGAAAAACTATTGTTTATTATTTATACACCTGTAAAATTTGGGCAGGTTACATGAAACATACATTAGTAATTTTGAGACTCCTGCCGTTTGCGAGTCGGAAACAATGTTCGTAAGTGCACAATTATGATAGTCTGTAATATTAACAGTGTTTTCTTGTCAACAATTATTGGATTTACATGTGTTGAGCATAGGCTGCATATTTATTGGATTTACATGTGTTGAGCATACGCTGCATATGCAGCATATGCTCAATAAATGTAAATCCATCAGTTGAAATTTACAGACGATCCTAAATTTGCACTTACCGGAACATTTTAGTCGTACGAAGTTTAGTGAAACGGCCCCGCTGGTCTGTTAAACTGTGTTAAACTGTGTATCACAAGACAATAGCCTGGCTAATGCTGGTTATCTGGTCATAATTATGAAATGCGCATATAATTTCTTTTATTCAAAGGAATTCGAATTCTTGACTGTTACGTCATCGCACTGACGTCATTAGGTAACGTCCAGTGACAACGTTTAGCCAATGAAATATCAGCAAAAGAGGCTGGATGTCCAGTCAAAAACAAGACATATTTGCATTGTGCCCTCTCTGATAGGATTCTGTAACGTTAGCCCTTTCACCCCTAAATAACTGGAATGGACTGTAATATGTTAATTTTCAGACAAATCAAATCGTCACAAACTGATTTTCAGACTGTTCCATTTATACAAGGGAGTGTTTCTTTGTCTGAAAAGTGAGAGAATTTCTTGAAAAAAGTGAAGATCCTAATGAGATGGCTCACTACGAGCCGGCTCATCTGGGACTACAATGTTTGTCGCGGAACTTGCTACCAAGTTACAGTGGGGTCAGCGTGTAAGTGCACACATGAACGAACATGACATGTTGGAACCAACCTGTCTTGTCGTGTTCGTTCGTGTGTGCACTTACACGCTGACCCCACTGTATGTATCGTGATCTTGGAGCATCACCACCTACACACGACGGCCGCGGCCGTCATTTCAGCCGCCAACATCCCAACGGCCTGAATTCTTTCATTTTCAGAAAGCCGTGGCATGTTGAAAACGGAACAAAATGAAATAAGACTGTCTCGCAAGAAGCAAGACTATAAATAAATCGATATACCACATAGCGTGTACGTGGAAATTGTGAAAAACAACGTTTCGGTTGGTGAACCAATTTTGCATTGGTTCATATGAGAATAAATAACACCATCGACGTCTCGATATAGTGAATATATCACATGTACATGTACATTTATATGCATTGCAGATATCACATACACAATGGTGTAGTTATTACAGTTACATGTAGCTGGTTATCATAGTGTCTTTGTTCTGCTCTGTAGCCTATTTCATCAACATTGCAAAGTATACTTTGAGGGAGAAATTTTGAATTTAATGATAAATTTATTAATTTTTATTATACTGAATTTATTACATTATCACAGCCAATTTGGCTGTGATAATGTAATAAATTTAGTATAATAATTCTGCATACTTTTAATCATGAAATATATGCATTTGTTAGTTCTATATGAAATAATGCATTTCAGGAAAAATAAATGATTACTCCCTCAAAGTATACTTTGCTAGTAAAGTATACTTTGCAATGTTGATGAAATCGCCTACTGGTGACACTCCTCCTTTATACTGGTCTCCTTTGCCTCTAATTCTTTATCTAATTAATTCTTTATGAACAGACAGAACAAGACATAACTTACATTGAAACCCATCTAAATAAGACAAAATGGGATCCCCAGGGTGTTCGGTTTAGAGGGGTTCCACTATACAAGCTATATATGAGAGTATGTAGTGTATACAACCGTTACGCAGTAAAATAAATCGTTATCTTCGCATGTTATGGCACACGTGACACGTAGTGGGGATCACCTCAACCGGAATGATCGAGCTCACCTACTTTCCAAAGGTACTTTACTATGTTAGTACCTAATATTAGATCTATAATATTTTTTCGAAGCATGTTTTGTATAATTTACATAGATAGTGTTATATTTACACTTTACTCACATTTATATAATTCCAGCACAAAACTATTTACACAATTCCCTAACATTTGATTGGCCCGTAGCAAGTCTATTTATAATTTATATTTATATTTATATCCCAGTAAACTCCCACGCCGAACTACTTTCGATAACCGTGAGGCGCAGTTAAAATAATTCTTAAGAAAACGGAAAATAAACACATTTTCTTGATGAATTTATTTCAAATGCTGGAATTATAAGGAATAAATGGCATTTTTGTTGAATTTATCCGGCCTTCGTCAAGTATTCCCGCAACTTTTCCAAGTTTATACCCCGATAAATTCCACAAAAAGGCCATTCATTCCTATAATATTCCAGTGATTAATTTGAAATAATTTGAAGCGCACAAATACTGTATACCCGTGCTTGTTATTATTTTACGAAATCTTGCTTCTTTAGTCGCTTAGTATATCGATGGTCTAGTAACATAAGGTCGTAAGTGCTATGCTTTAGCATAATCGCGCGGTAGTTACGACTAAGGCGCGAGCTTATGTTACTAGACCATCGATATTGTATTTGCGGAGCTAAACATTAAGACACAGGTGTATTTACTTCCTTCTCTTGCTATGTTAGTTCTTATTGTCATATACATTTAAGGACATTTTACGGAACAGGTAAGTAGAAACAACAACAATAAGTACCGATTCAAAGTACGTATTATTTTATAGTGCCTTATTACGTAACGGATTTTGATGACATATGGCGCATCAAACGCGTCTTCGTGAGATGCATTTGGTGGTCTAGGGAGTTTGGCACAGACTTATGTCGTTTTAGCGAAGAATCGATTTCCGTGTCGGAGACACGGAAATCGATTCTTCGCAAAAACGACAGAAGTTTGGGAGAGAACAAAGAGACCACCAAATGCAGCTGAACAAAACGCGTTTGATGCGCCATATTTCATCAAAATCCGTTTCGTAATAAGGACACTATAAAAGAATACGTACTTTGAATCGGTACTTGTTGTTGTTGTTAGTACCACGTGATCATACACCTTGTATATACTGTTTAGTTGATTCATCATGCGACCATGTATTTAGTACCAACATAACAACCAGTGTACTACATGAACATGATGAATGCTATTAAATCATGTATGTGTTAGGCAACACTCAGCCAATGCATGTAAACAAGTAGCTGACATAGATTGCTATTTTACATGTCCAATATAACTTTCTGAATGACACTAATTATGCATATCACACATAAACACAACTTGACCTTCATAAGCGTTATCTTTGTTCATCGCCAAAACTCTTTGTGGCATCGCCAATCGGATATATCATCATGTAATGGTCATTGCTTGTCTTTCAGAAAGAAAGAAGCCCGTTCGTGATGGCAATTTACTGGTTGAAATACTTGCTGAGCGTGACCATGCTGCTCATCGAAGCGTGGAATGAATCAGAAGCATTTCCAAAGAGTCTTCAAGAAGGTATGTAGATATTCATATTGAGAAAAAACTTATTGCAACAAGATGGCATGCAATCTATTATACACATGTACACTTACAGCCAGCATGGTCCCATGTATTCCAGATTAACTGTGACACTGTTTGGGTTAAGTGTTATTTTCCAGTGTATACACCTACAGTGGGGTCAGCGTGTAAGTGCACACACGAACGAACACGTCAGGTTGGTTCCAACCTGTCGTGTGCGTTCGTGTGTGCACTTACACGCTGACCCCACTGTACACTAATCCTTTGCGTGATTTTATATTTTCGAGGCCTAATTCTTCTTTCCAAATATGTCTTAGCTTCACCACAGTATGTATTCATGTGTTGCCAATAATCTAATGTATCAATTGTAACACTATAATGTCGTTTGGATATTTGAAGGTACATTTCCACTCAGTATGCACAAATAAATACAGAGAATAAATGGTAATGTCTGTTAACATTTTAAGGAAACACGGTTATCGCCCTGATATCAGTGTGGAAATTTACGTCGGATATAAAATGTATACTAATGCCAATAAACACGTGGGGTAATGGTTATTGAATGTTTATTTTGCCAGAAAATGTCTCAGTTGATGTCTCTGATATAAAGAACATTTTGTGCCTTCTGTATGGGCATGTACCTTTAGGATAACATCACAATTTGGTGTATTCCTAGTTACGAAAAGCTTCATGTTAATTATTTTGGTCAATTTCTAAACTGTTAATGTGCGCGACTTATGTAAGACACATAATTTCATACTTCTTTTTCACATATTTCTTCTTTGCATGGAAGCAAAATACCAGATAAAGATATTCAATCTCCTGGGTTAGCATTTTCACTAAGTCCATAATATATAATAGAAATTATAACATATATCTGTGATGTTAAGTTTTGTAAAGATACTAAGTATTTGACCTTGACCTTGGGATCAGCGGGGGTTGGACGGTCGTGGATTTGTCGTAGCATGGTAGGAGAGCCTTACAGGAATGCATGTGTGAAATATTAAGCATTTTATATGAAGGAAATAGAAGTTATAACATATTTCTCTGATATTAAGTTTTGTGACGGACGGACGGACCGACGACAACCCGACTCCAGTATACTCCCCCTGCAACTCGTTGCGGGTGGTATAATAACATTCGTATATACGGTGAGATAGAAACATGTAAATTGTCTAAAACAAGAACATTACATCATAGAACACAGATGGCTTACGGAGCTTTATAAGGGCCATGAAAAGAAAAACAAATGTTCTGACCAATTTGATTATTTCTTTCCAACGCATTCCAATTCGTTCTAATGCAAATAATTGAAATCGTTAGAACAAAATAATAACATTTGTCAGAACATTTGTTTGTCTTCTCATGTCCCTTATACAGCTCAGTAGATGGCCGGCCCCGCACACACACGTGGTGTTTTTTTTATACAACATTTGACATTGTACACATGATCATATGCACAGGGGATAATCGCACATCACCTCTGCCGGTGATCTGACAAACTTCAGTTGTGAGAACTTCTAGTGCTCCCATCGTGATAAACTATACGGGTGGGGGGGGGGATTGGTAGGTGTGTTCACTTTTATATTATTTATCTGCATCAAGGACACGTTATCAAGACAAGGCGATAGCCGGAGTGTCTCACCCACGGTGGGGTCAAGTTCAATGTCACCTGAATGACACAGGGTAGATAGCCATCAATGTGAGAAATGCATATGAGCCGCGCCGTGCGAAAACCGGTCTTAATGATAACATTTTAAGTTTTTCCTTTTTCGCGTATTCTGAATACAATATGCCGCAAAAATTATCAATGTATCCGAATTATGTTTCATTTCAGAAGTAGTTTTACGATGCGTGGTAAAAACTTATATGACGTTTTAGATCAATGACGTCGAAATTACGACGTTTTTATCAACGGCGTATACAAGGGGTGTTGATCCGGACAAATCCTATAGATTTGTCATCTTTTATCGCATGTCAACCAAATTTGGATATCTGGTAGCCTGGCCAAGTGTCTCCCATTAAGCCAAAACAATGTATGAAAATAATGTTTATGGCTCGTGTTGCAGTTGCTAATGTAACGTCATGTTTTGGATTGCGGCCCAAGTAACGTAATTTCGTATGAATAATTTTAAAATAAGGCACAGTGAGGCGTTTCCCTATTGTTTGCTGCTGTATGAAATAATTTTGGGGAATAATAGCGACATCATTTAACATTTTGTATGCGACGACATATTTTAAAGTAGGCAGTAGGCCGCTTATAACATTAACTTTGTGATAAACACGATACCAGGCAGATTTGGTAGCTTGATACCTTATAATTGTCGCCGTGTGTCTTTCTTGAGGATCGCATTACCATCGCCTGATATACGTTATTATGCAGTCAAGTAGTAAACTGATGATTTGATACTACAAAAGCACTTTCGACTACAAAAGCAAGTTTATGACCATCACATTTCCAATTAATATGTTGATGCATTTATTTTAATTTCAATGCAACCCCCGGATATTTATGTCATTATATAGCTGCGTGTCTACCTCCCTTTATGATAAAATGAGTGGCATTAAATGGCATATCATTCGCTAATTACTGGATAGAATTGTTCAAAAGTCTCAATTTACCAAGATAATAGATGGTAATATCGTTGGCATACACTAGGTTGTTCATATTTAAGATTATTTAGGAATGAAAGTGCAGTGTAAGCGAAGACCTGGCTGACATAAAGCCAGTTAAAGTATGCGTTCACCATTTTGAATTCATAAGGACAACCGACGAAAAAGAGTAAAAATGTCAAAGAACGACAGTTAGGCGACAATGTACAGCGCCTGAAGCATTTCTAAGTCATTGATGCTGCGAGGAACTCGTGCAAGGATCCTTGCTATAATATTTCGTCATGACACCATGGCCATAACGTCAAACGTCACAAGTACGTGACGTCAAGTCATGACGTCATAATATGTGTACCGAGGTACAAGGTATCGCGTCTCATATTATTGAAAGTTTCAGTAAGTTATCATTTTCCGTTTTCTGTTCACACTTAATGTTAACTGACAACAGTAAACGTAATAAATGGGAGGGCAAACTGTGAACTTTTACGGCGACGCTGGACAATTTGAAACGTCGTTTTTCCGACGTCGTTTACCGCTTTTCATGACGTTGTCATTAAGCCTGGTTTTCGTATGACGCGGCCCATATGTTAAATATCATATCAAGAAGCTCCATGGAAGGAAATTGACTTTATAACAAATTCCCCCTATTCACTCCACGAATTCCATGTAACTGACCATTTGTAAAAATCGCGATGAAAATGCATGCAGAATATGTTGTGTTTGACCAGAAACATAGAATACATTTCAGTATTAAATGCGAAATAAATATATAATCTAGATATATTCAGCATGTATATTGCAAATACAACGAAGGAAGTACACACAAAACTTGATGAAAACATATTCGATAATTTTCGAGATAATTGCACCTGAAAAAGTGTACTCATTTTCAATGGGAACAAGGTCGTTCGGACACTAAAATAGGCCGCGCCTTGTTACCGCCCACCTCATGGCCTATTTTACCATATAACGAAACAAAGTAGAGGTGACGTTGTGTAAATACCCTCTGTGATATGTGCTGGTAGTATAAATAAAATATGGATTATGATAAACAGGCATAGTTGAAAGGGAATATTACTATAATGGTTACACAAGTGTAAGTAATATAACCCTTTCAATACTACATTTCGATATTTTTTAAATTTCAAAGTCATTTGACCTTGGGCATTTGGGCAAGAGGAGAGAATGACTTGTGTGTAGAACGGTACTATTGATGCTGGTAAATTAGAATATGAAGTTTCAATGAATCGCTCATACAGTAAAGAAATTATAGCAGAATGGATAAACTTGCGGAAGTCAGTTGATCTTGACCTTGGGCAATGGGAGAGCATGGATTGTGTGAAGAATGGTACTATTGAAGAGGATAAACATGCATATGAAGTTTCAAGCAAATCGCTTATACGGTAAAGTGGTTATAGCAAAATGAAAAATGTGAAAGACGGACAGACGGACGGACCGACAGACGGACGACTTTTGCATCCCTATATCCAATTTCACTACGTGATGTGACAATCTTTTTTTAAAGATTCCATTTGTCAAAGTTACGGATGAAAGGGTTAAAAACATTAATACAGATCATGGTCAAGTGTTACAGTAAATCTTGATGCCGAAGAGGCTACTTTTCAATACAATGTACGGTGGCACAGAGGGGACATGGAAATATGTTTTACTATTGCGTGCGCACGTGATAGCTATTGCGTGTGCACGCGATATCGCACGCAACACTGATGGAGGAATCTCTCAACGATGCCTGGATAAACAAACACAACGATTTAACAATTATTTTTCTCCACATTAACAGTAATTTGACATTGACCGTGGGCACAGTAGCTGCATGTGTAAGCGACAGAATGAACATATAACGTTTAAACTTTCTTTATTTCATAACGAATACAAACAATCGCAGTATACGTAAATACGAAGAGACAGGGTGGCGACTATATGTAGTAACATAATGTACTCCAAATTGTTTTTTGGGTACATAATAAAACATTGATAAACAGTCTAATATATAACTCTAACTAAGTAGCAAACGATGACACTTGTCCTCCCCGGCTACAAAACCAGTCTTAACAACAAGAGGGCAATGATGGCCCTATATCGCTCACCTGTGCAATGTCACAAAAATTAAGCAAATACTGGTATGTAAATTTGTCACTACATATACATCAAAATAAGCCCATGACAGGCACACAATGCGACAAACTTGAGAAGTCACCAGGGTAGGAGTTGTCTCGCGATATGTACATATTTATCTTATACAACTTTGAGAGGTTTGGAGACCACAACAGGATGCTTCCAGCTTACTTTTTATTGCAATCCTTAGATATAACCATATTCCGTAAAAAAGTTGACCCCTATTTGACCCCCCGGGCCATGCCCATTTTTGACCCAGAGGTCACCATTTTAACAGCTTTGAAAAAGCATTGTACATCGATCATTCCTGTTAAGTTTCGTCCAAATCGGTCTGGTGGTTGGTGAGAAGATTTTTTAAAGAATGTATGCTATTTTTAGACGGCAGCCATCTTGGATTAACGACGACCGCCATTTTAACAGAACTGAAAAGGCTTTAACAATGAACCATAACTGCGAAGTTTGGCCAGCAATGGCCTAGCGGTTTGTATTGCGTTCTAACGTATTCAAATTCGTTCTAACGATTTCAATTATTTCGTTCTAACGAGTTCGAATTCGTTCTAATGCATTGCAATTCGTTCTAACGCATTCCAATTCGTTCTAACGTATTCAATTATTGCGTTTAAACGCATTCAAATTTACGGTGGCACAGAGGGGACATGGAAATATTTTTTACTATTACGCAATAGTAAACAATATTTCTATGTCCCCTCTGTGCCACCGTACCTACTGGCCGTACCATGTCAGTATGTTTTAGTCATAATGTATAATTTCCTTCTTTATGTTTGCCATGTTCCATCACCTGCAACTTTGTTTTGTAGGGCTTTACTGGCTTTTATTTATTTGTCGTGTCATGTTCATTATTTGCGTTCATTGTGTATATTTCATAATTATTCCTTGTGTGTTTATTATGGTAGCAGGACCAATCACCGCCTGTTATTAACATACTATGTGGCTGTGACTGGATAAATGGGCTTTAACAAAAGTTGATATTAGATAGTAACCACCCCCCTGTATCCGCGCCTGATATGGAGTAATACACATATTTTTTTAACTAAAATCATTGTGTCCTTAGGCTGAAATGGGTTAATTAAACAATGCTGAAAACACTGGTAAAAGTGACCTGGTCCAATCGGTATTTTGCCCGGACTATATGTCATATTCTTTTTATAATGGCGGCCATAATGGGCTTAATGTAGTGGACATGTGTCTATGTGGCTCAACATTGTGATATTTGCATTACTTCGTTACATACATCCTACATAAAATGGTTGCACACACTGTTTTGCTCATAGCCAATATTCTATAGTAATGCGGCCATATTGGATTCACCGACATTTAATGACATTATGGCCAAAACTATATGTTACATATATTCATTGGGTGTAGAAACAAAACAAAGTTACTAGGTGACTCACTAAGCAAGATATTCCTGATGTTGTGCTTTGAAATCAGTAATATGTTAGCCTATAGACTGACCTTTACATCAAATTATAATTAATTTTATATATCGGATTAAATGTAGTTGGACGATATGACTGAAATTTAAATATATGCTTCACTAGCTTCTGATACCATATGCACAAACATAGAAAAGAAGACGGTTGTCGAACAATGACGAATTTAAGACGCATTTGCTCATATACGGCGGCCATATTGGATTGACTATCAAAAATATGGAATTACGCCACTGAAACTATGTCAGATAAATTCATTGGTATCGAAAACATGGATGTAGACACCAAAACGAAGTCTGTATGTGATTTATTAATGGAGCTTTTTCTGGGTTTGCTATATGATCTATGAATATGTTAAGTATGTCATATGCAAATTGGCATCCGGCAGGTTCATTATTAAACACATAAGGCTGGCTAGTAGAAGATATTGAAGAAGAAAAACGAATTATTTATACCGTTTTACCAAGAAACTTACATTTGGCGGCCATTTTGACCGCCATTTTGAAAACGTATCTCTATATGTTGACAATAAATTGAAGTTAGTATAATCATTTGTGGAGATAATGGCACTTGGATATCCAGAAATGTATATAATGTGTTGAAAGCACTTGTTTTCGCAATCGTACAAACGGTTTTGGCGGCCATTTTGAAACCGTAGTCGGTTTTTGAGATCGCACATAGCCTAAGTTAACAGGACAGCCGTGGTTTACAACCCAGCGAAGTTGCATGCTTGTACGTACAATAGCGAAATTTTTCTCAAAATGTCTCTCACTAGACATAATATTCGACAAAATTAATGATCACGTCATGAGGTGAAATATATTTGACTCTTCCGCAGGCACGCGGAACTATTGTCTATTTCTCAGACATGCCACTTTCTGCGGATGGATGTGGGTGGGGTTGCTGCATTTAATAATTAATCACATGGTTCTCAAGCGCATGGTAAAGGTATTCATAAACATCGCTAAAACGACCACCATAAAAAACATTGCATCATGTGTAGTTCTTTGCGCTTATTTTTCACACAAAGTGTATGTTGTTACCACACAGTTGAACCGTCTCGACGAGAGTTCAACTCAGTGATAACAACTTATACTTTTGATGAGAAATAAGAAAAAAGCAGACAATAATCTGAATTCTATGACAGTTGACGGATCATATGTGTCTCATTGATATCCACGCCCCCTCTAGACATAAATCATGGATCCCCCTGATAAACCAAACTGAACGAACGCAAATAATCGGGAAAAGTTTAACATAACTGGCTGAGCGCGTGGCAAGACGAGTTACATCCGCCACAGCTTTGCCCGATGTAGATGCTGCTGAGCCGGCCCATTCCCACATATTGAAACTGGACTAAACTTATATAAATACGTCACAATAGATTGTCTCGGTAACTTGCAGATGGTATAAACCCTGATATGGGCCTACATCTTTTATAACACGTTTTTATTATATGCCTACCCATGAAATACATAGTTATACGATGTAAATAAAAGTCATATGTTCTCATCGATGAAATAAACATCTTCCGGTGAAAATACGACTACTTCCGCTACCTATATTCATAACGCGCACCTGCAGTGCCGGACTGCAAATAGGCTGCAAATACACATTCATTACCGTATACAGTCTAAAAAACTACTAATTTCCATGGAGCGGTATATAATAAATAGAATATTCATATTTTTGCAACGAATATGACATATATGTTCATCTCGTGGTGTGGAATGTCCATATTGCACGAGTGCCTACCACGAGATGAACATATATGTCATATTCGTTGCAAAAATATGAATATCCTCTATTTATTGTTTAGTATGCTGACGACATATCACATATAATTCGATAGTTAGTACTTATATTAACTATACGATTATCACAAAACGAGACATTTAAAATCTTCATGTGGTTTAATCGATGGCCGTAACTGTACAGTGCCTCGGCTTAAAATGACATTCGGGTAACCCGACCGTACCAACTAATTTGCTTCCAAACATGCGAAATAAACTTTTTCCGATACTTTGTGTTTGTCCGTCGTTATCCACATTGTTGTAGATTCCTTTCTTTTCTATGGGTTATAGCCCTTGAATAAAGTGTGTCATTGTTTCCTCAAGTTGTGACATTATGTTGAGTTTCGCTTACGTTTGTGTTAGGAGGCGTGTGGGACAGACTGTGACATTAGTCAAGGTGTATGATCAAGTGGTACTAACAACAACAACAGGTACTGAAATTTCCAGAATCTATCTGATTCAATGTACGTATTCTTTTATAGTGTCCTTATTACGTAACGGATTTTTATGATATATGGCGCAAATAACGCGTCTTGTTAAGCTGCATTTGGTGGTCTCCGACACGGAAATCGAGTCCTCGCAAAAACTACATAAGTCTGTGCCAAACTCCCTGGACCATCAAATGCAGCTCATGAAGACACATTTGCTGCGCCAATGCCAATCCGAGTCACGTGCCTGTTTGCTGAATCATATGTATGAGTGGCGATTCATGTCATAAGTGCTGTTTCTAACGCGTTAGAGAAGTAACGCGTTACTTGTGAGAAGTAACGCGTTACTGATGTATGTACTATATAGTGAAAGACATATTTGTAACGCGTTACTGCTCAACAAGTAACGCGTTACAAGATTAACAGTGTGTAACGCGTTGGAAATTGGCTGTAACGCGTTACAAATTCTCTATATTGGCGGATCGTGTCATACGTACAGCTTCTAACGTGTTCTAACGCGTTACTCTTGGTAAGTAACGCGTTACTTCTTAGAAGTCCGTAGTTTACACATTCCCGGTCTTCTGGAGAAATGGCGGGTATTGTAACATGAGCTCTGATTGGTCAAGCAGTAACGTGTTGCCAAAAATAAGTAACGCGTTACTCCTGCTTTACTAACGCGTTAGATATGGATATTTTATTATATGCATCATACATTTGTAACGCGTTACTTCTCAGAAGTAACGCGTTACTTACCAAGAGTAACGCGTTAGAACTCTAACACGTTAGAAGCTGTACTTATGACACGATCCGCCAATATAGAGGATTTGTAACAGTTACAGCCAATTTATAACGCGTTACTCACTGTTAGTCTTGTAACGCGTTACTGTTGAGCAGTAATGCGTTACAAATATGTGTTGTACTATATAGTACATACATTAGTAACGCGTTAATTCTCACAAGTTCTCTAACGCGTTAGAAACGGCACTTATGACATGAATCGCCACTCATACATATGGTCACACGTCTAGTAGCTACATTGGGGTCAGCGTGTAAGTGCACACACGAACTAACACGACAGGTTGGTTCCAACCTGTCGTATTCGTTCGTGTGTGCACTTACACGCTGACCCCACTGTAATAAGTACATGTTAGCAGGCGCAACGTTTTAGACTGTCCTTCCGTCCGCCGTTGGTAATACAACATGTATTGAGTTGCATCATTTCTGTCACGCCAGGTAAAGTGGTGGGATGGGGAGGAGGCATACATCGGGATTACATTGAAAACATCCAGTGGGACTTGCACATTTAATTAATTCATCAGGTGGGGATATTATTAAATGTTCATCATACATGTATGTCGAAGATACTGCCGTGTTCATTGAGAAAAGCTGCTTCCACCAACAGAAATCACACATTGAGCGAATGCGGACGAAATCAGGAATGACTGTCAACTTTTTTTGCCACCTCTCCATTGGCATGGACTGGCATACGACACTAACAAGTGCGTACTACACTATTCACACATGTAACAGAATGAGTACAATGGAACATGTTTAGTCAATGCGTGGAACAGCAACCTACATAGCCCCCCTACGACCCATCTACGGTCCCACACCCCTCGAATTTGTGTTATGAACTGAATAAACAAAATTGTGTGCCACCTATAGAATACAGAGCCAAGTTAGACAACTGTGTACTTTCTAAAGCGGGTCGTCCTTGTCAGAGTTGTCTCTCTTATACCATTTGGTCAGATTAATTAATTAATTAATTATTTAATTAATTATTTAATTAATTATTTAATTATTATATTTGCTAGCATATAGGAAGTATGAACATATTAATTAATTTATTATTATGTAGGGGTATAATAATAAATTAATTATTTAAAACTGAACACCCTCTATTATTATATAGAAAATATAATAATTAATTATTTAAAACTGAAGACCCCTATTATTATATAGAAACTATAATAATTAATTAATTAATTATTTAAAAAAAAGTATATTTGCTAACATATAGGAAGTATAAAAATATTAATTAATTCATTAATTATTTACTTAATTATTTAAAAAAAAGTATATTTGCTAACATATAGGAAGTATAAAAATATGCTTGCGAGAAATTTCTTCGGACGAAGAAAAAATGATGAGAAAATTATTCCGCCTCAACTGATTAGCGGTGTAGAAAAGCTTCATATAACTAGAGATCATTATTAATTAATTAATTAATTAATAAATTAATAATTTAAAAAAAGTATATTTGCTAGCATATATATGGTATTTGGTGCTGCTCCCGAATTCAATTAGAAATTTGGGGGTGGTGTTGTAACTTTTCCTCCCACTTTATCACCCAGTTTTAACCTAAATTTATCCCAATCAGTATTCTCAATCTTGGGAAGGGTGGCATGTGCTTTCGTTCTAATAGTATTTTTTAAATCCTCATATCGAGACATCTCCTCCACCACCAACTCAAATTCAGCGTCCGATATATTGTTATCGGCCAACGCTTTGGACACGATAACGTCAATACTATTTTTCTTAGATCTCGCGAGAACCGATATTCTGTCGTGCTTTCTACTTTTATTTTCGAATTGCCTTCCCACCACTCTGAACGCCATACATAACAACCCCGACCCAGTGGCTACACCACTCAAACCCGCGGCAATAGGAATTGCCACGATTGTAGATAACAATGCAGCCATTATAGAAATGCTGCCAGCACGGTGCTCACCCCCTCCACTATATTTGCAGCTCGTCTATATTTGTTAGCATTTACCCTCCGAGTTTCACCCTCTTGTTTTAGAATATCCTGCATCGCGACGATATTGTTCAACCTAAAATCTGAACTTCTTTCGCCAAAACCAATATCATCCAATCCGCGATTGGGGTCCAACATGGTTGGTATTAGAAGCGTGCTCGGAAGCGGTGATTCGTTCATATTATCCAATATATTGGTATTTTACAAATTTATTTCAATCAACAATGTTACAACAGTGGAAGAACTCGCTGGGCTAGCGATTTTCGTAACAAAGTTAATAACGCTACCTTCGGAAAGTCTAATTGGATCGTCACCGGCGAACAAAACCACCCCTGAACTCTGTCAAGCGAATTTAGAGGCTCCAACCGCCCGTTCTTCCCCATACACTACGAGATTTGCGATGACAGCGACCACAGGTTTACCATTAGCATTAACCGAATAGACCGCCATTCGTCGAACCGTACCTGGAGATGTCATGGCGTATCCCCCATATCTATTGTTCGCTTTGGCACCGAATGAATATTCATAGGCCCCCTCATTTAATGGCCCCCTCTGCTCAGCCCGAACTGTGATGATGGGGTTTCTGCTGCGTAATAACTTAAACTGCTCTACAGATGTGTCCAACAATGCGACAAGCTCCTCGATAGCGGTATGGGCCTCAACGCGAACCTTTTCAGAGGTATCCTCAAGTGCTTTGTTCGCGTTTTTACGAACTCGATTTACTTTATCATCAACCGCGACAAGTGATTGATCAACGGCGCGGATAGATTCAACCACTCGGGCTCCTAATCCCTCAATCCCCAACCGGGCCTCTTCCCGAAATTCGGTTATTTTCCCGCCTAGTTCGTTTAGTTCTGTATGTGTTTCTTCACGAGTTTGTGTAGTCACAGCCAGGGCATATACTCTAAGTTGTGATGTAGACTCTTGTGAATCGCGTCCGTGGCCGCCGATATAGTTCTGTTGATCAGGGCCTTGGTTTTTCCGGTAGTTAAAAAATCACCTGTGGGGTTGGATCCGTCGGGAATATCATCGTTACTCGGCTTTATATCTGTCACCCAATCGCGATTGGAATTGGAAGAACTACTAGTCCGTATATACTCATAATAATTTTCTTAAAATTAAATTATAATATTGGGGGCACCTATACTCAATTGGAAATTTCTAGGCCGACCGAAATCGGGTAATAGCTCTTCAACTCTCTCGCTTGATCATCAAGAATAGAGACCGTAAATTCGTGGATATGTCCCGATTCCAAAACTTTCATTTCGGGACGTGGGAAGTCTAAGGTCACAGTCTCCCCAAAGAAACAATCACTTGCTTGCACGGTTTTCAGTAATGTGCTGGGAGATCCGTCTAGCATGTTGTACGATGTGTTCACCCGATCCAGGTGTACCCTGAGATTTTTCGTGAAGGCGAAGTCCACCGGGTTATCACCGACGTACTCACCCGGGGCAAACAAACCTTTATTCGCGGAGTATGTCTCTCTAAACCCGAGTCGAATACCCAACGTCGGGGAGATCCTCACCAGGCGGTCTGGGCTGATGGTCATTGTTGCAAGTCCGGTAGCCTTCGATACTGTGAGGTTGACTATACCGTCAAGCTCTGTGGAAACAAAATCTATGAGCTGTCTAAAACTCCACACTCCTGGAGGCAGCTTTACACCTACTTGTTGTCCATCCTTCACATAGCCAACCCTTCGCTCTTCCCCACATTCTGCCACCCAACCGTGAAGGTGATTGATCTGAGCCCTACCCGGCGTTTTCCGCAGCAGTTGTCGATTGACTTCTGAAGTTCACAACTTTCTTTTTGAACATTAGTGATAGTAGCAAACATAATAAACTACGATTAAAATGTCGTTGGATACCCAGGCATTTAGCTTCAATTCAAAAGCAAAGTACGCTGGGCGAGCTGTGTACTACTTAACGGTAGGAATCAACTACTTAATTACAAAGCTAATAAACCAAACAATAAGAGTAAATCTAGTTTGTAAAGACGCGAACAAAGCACTTGAGGAGACACAAAAAAAAAGGATTGTGTTGAGGTCCGTACCACTATCGAGGAGCTTACCGCATTTCATGCAACTTTTTCAAACATATTTGATAATTATAGGCTGCCCAAAATTACTACCCAAGAAACCAGAGACGCGTGGAAAGCAACACCGATGCAGTTTTGGCAGAACCAGTTAAAGTTTGCTATGTGGTGTGCCACAACCGGGTGTGGTGTCTCTTACATAAACCACATGGATCATAAGAAAGCTTTCTGCGAAAGTGTTTATATTTTTCACGTCTGCTACACTATTAGGAGTGTGAAAACACCCCAAGAGGATAATTGGGACCCTCTATACAGCCCATACGACCACAAAGCCTACGAAAGAATATGCAATGAATTTCAGATTTCTAAAAATACCGACTGGAAACAGAAAATAGTTACTAAAAATGGTGGGTTAGGTGATATATATGTAAATGGTTACATCGTAACGGACACAAGTCTTGGGGTTTTTAATCCTACCCACATGACATATACACGAAATGACCCAAATGTTTACTCTAGTTTTGCCGGGTGTAAATACATCGTGGATGAACCTGTCGACTACATAGAACAACGCGAACACGTCGACACCGGCTTGGGGACTTTCATTTTGGATAGGGGGAAGGGGTTCACCAGGGTTGGAGTTATTCGCCTCAACGACTCCATTCGCACATACGTCTGGGCCATCCTCGGCGCACAGGGGCAAGTGCGCACTTCTATAATAGGAGACGGGAAGGCGTTTGACGCGCAAAAACAGTTCTTGGCAAATGTCGAGGACGCAATAAACAGACCTGTGGACCTCCCGGATGCGATCAGGCGGTATCAAGACGTTTTGCAGAATGCCAGAACCCCATTAAACTATAAATTTGGAACAGGTCTTTATAGCGCGCCGATAAATATGATACTACGAGATGACCCGGTTGACGGTTACAATAATAAGATCATAATCGCCACCGCCGACAACAACGCGAACATGAACACGGGTGTCATAAAATCACAAAAAACCCACCCCAGAACCCCCAAGTCATGAATCGGATACACCACCAAGTTCCACCTCCGCACCCCCAAGTCATGAATCGGATACACCACCAATGTCCACCTCCGCACCACCAAGTCATGAATCGGATACACCACCACCAACCCACGAGGAGGAAAAATTAGGGCTCGTCGTCGCCCTCGTGGTGATCGTACTACTCGCGCTTTGGTTTTAGGAACTCTCGGGCGGAGAATAGTAGAAGACCGGCGATCGCCACGATTGAAGCCCAAGCATTCTCGGCGAGCCATCCGGCCGTTTTTGATAATGTAGATAACAAGTAGGAGACGACACTGCCGATCAGCCCTGGCAGCGCGGCAGCCACCTTTCCGGCATATCTAGCCAGGAGACTGGATAAGGCTTTTATATGTTTTTTTGCCCACTCCTTTGCTCCGCCGGATGGCGCGGGTGCTGGCGCGGGTGCTGGCGCGGGTGCAGCCGCCGCACCGCCTACGAGCAACTCGATAGCTAGAACTACGGCCGATATAGTCATGCCGACAGCTGCGAGGATGCTCACTATTGTGACGCCCTGCTCTCTGAACAGAGTGCGAATACGCTCACCGAGTGTCGTGTCCTTGTGCCGAATCTTCGACATTGTTTCGCGGATCCGACTTATTTGTGTGCGGAGAGCCTCACGGCAAGCCGATGCAGCCTCCAAGCGACCTGCTCTTTCTTGCCGCAATGGCCGTAGGCGGTCTTTGATCGTTCGAGGATGCTCAGTTCGCGCTCGGTGCTAGAAAAACCGACAAATTATATAACCCCAAAATCACAAAGGTAGAGGTGACGATTGAGGGAGTCCCCAATCAACTCTACAGCGCGGGTCTTCGCGCGCACCAGCAGTGGGACGAAGTCAGAAAGCAGTTTGCTGCTGGCTCTAAGCGTGACCCAGAGGTTGCCGCGGTGGCCAAAGACCTGCAGCTCTCGGACGTCTCCCTCGCGCAGTTCCTGACTAGCAAATACGCGTTATGGTTAGACATGCGAGTCAGCGACGACGACCAAATGCACGGTAGTGGACGCCAAGTTGAGAACGCTAGCGAGGGTGTGACGATCCAGATAACCAAAGAGGCGGATGGAGCTGGGCCATTGAACGTGTATCTATATATAATCACAGACGCACAACTCAACACCGAAGATGGTCGATACGTCTCAGCACTCTACTGATTTAATAAATAAACACCAATTCACGATTGGAGATTTAACTCTACCTTCAAACTTTAAAGTTTGTGATGCCCACTCTGCCATAATATGTGGGCAGACAGGATGCGGAAAAACAATTTTCATTCTCGACTTGCTCGAGGGGTCCTACCGCGATATCTTTCGACACATTGTGATCCTGTGTCCCACTGTGCTGCACAACGATACTTATAGCGGCGCCCGTGGATATGGACCGATCCTGAGGTATACGTTATTGACCCCGGCGACAGGCTTCACGATTGGCTGCGTGGTTTATACCAAAGATTCCAGGGCGAGCCCACCCTATACGTGATTGACGACTGCTCGGCCAAGGCGGCGATGACCAAAAAGAAGGACATGCTCTCCGAGCTCGCATTTTCGGGCCGCCATGCGAGGCAAAGCGTATGGATCTCCACTCAGATGTACAACGCCGTCCTTAAGGATCTGCGCGAGCTAACGAAATGGGTCGCCCTCTTACACTGCAAGGACCAAGACTCATTCGATGACTGTCTTCGAGAGAACGACGTTATCCCAACGCGCGAGGAGCGCCTGCAGGTTAGACAGATGCTTTCGGAAACTAAGCACGCCAAGCTTCTGCTAAAGACTGATCAACCAACTGCTTACGAAGTTATCAATTAATTTTAGAATTTTCTTAAAATTAAGTAATAAGCAATTGCTTAACGCTTAATTTTATAATTAATTAGTAACTGCTGAGTAAATGCTTAACAATGCTGAGCAATTGCTGAACAATGCTTAACAAATACTTAACAAATACTTAACAATGCATAACAATGTTAATGCTCCGTTTAATAATTGTTAATTTTCTTAAAATTAATTTATTGCTTTGTTGCGACCATAACGGTGATCATAAGTATCGGGTGGTGCGCTATTATTATTTACCAATATTATTGGATTAAATCAATATGTTAGACTTATGAGGCTAGTCAGAATAGTACACCCAACACTGTTGAAATTAAAAACACAATGAACTGCGACGAACTTCTCAACCAGCTAATGGAAGAGACAGTAGGAACCGAAACGCCATCTTTCCCGAAAGAAACTGTAGGAACCGACACGACATCTTTCCCGAAAGAGCAATCGGGGATTGCAACGGCTGCCGATACGGTCCTGGGGGGCAATCGGAGCATTATTTCGGTAGGCGTCTCTCAGTTTGCCAGGTGGATAAAATGTCAGATGTAGAGGTTGATAAAATGTATGCGCGAAATGAATCCAAATTGGGGGCAGTGATGACGAAAACTCTTGGGGCAGCGGCTATTCATTTGTACGCTACCGCTGTCAGTGCAATTCTCCCTATATCTGACACTGCGGGGTTGATTGGTGATCTAGAGACTGACCCTTTTGTAGGACACATTCTTAGACCGGCCTGCTGCTCAATTTATCACAAGTTTGGAATGTACTAAGCTCCGCTGACAACCGCGTTGACCACGGCTAAACACCGTCAATTTGAACATATATGCCCACAAACTATAAGCTCTAATATTATAAATGATGACACAAGACGCACCTGCGAGAGTGACGGAACCGCAATCCCAGATTGCTTCAACACTGTTGAACCCGATTGCTCTTCCGATTGATCCTCCAATTGCACGACACAAAAACCCAAAAAGACAGGCAGCTGGGCGGACAGCGGCTTCCACCCGAAAAATTAAACAAGATAAAATACTCGCCGAGCTTCGAGGGGCCAAACAGTCGTTGCAATCGGGGATTGCGACACCCCAAAGCCACTCAGAAGAGCAATCGGGGAGTGCTGTAGCTCCTACCCCCTATTACCTCAACATTGTTGAACCTGATTGGAAAATCATCCCGTGGGTTGTTCTTGGTGGTCTGGCAGTTGTGGGCACCGTGTGTGTGTGGAAATTCCTTTCGAGAAAACCCCCAACCTCAACATTGTTGAACCCGAGCATGTTGGAGGCGGTTCCGAAGAAAGTTACGAAACACCAATCGCAATAGGATGTGCCCCATTTAAACATTAAACGCGATCCCTTTTATATGCAATAAATATAATGGCTGAAAACAATGGTAAAATGATAGTGAATGCGGTTTATCACGCCATGGTGATAACGGGTCTCACTGTCGGATATGCTCGAATATCAAAGATGACCTTCGGAGGGTCCGCTACCAAATTGGATATGACCGTGAGAGACGTAGGGTTCGTGACCTTAGATGTAGCGGCCGCAGTTTGGACTCGAGATTATCTAATTAAAGCTGAAATTCTACCTGCTAATATATGGAAATAAATGGCTACGATCGGACTAATGCTGGTTGGTGCAGTCGTGAGCGCAGGGGCGTTCGGCGGTAGCAACTATTTATTCTCAATAATAGGAACAGAATCGGATGAGGAGAAAAAGCGTCACGATTTAGCTACAGAACAACTCAATATCGCAAAGGAAGCATGGGTGGAAAAACGAACCGCCCGTGTGGACTGGATCAACGAAGAGCTTCGCCGCGAGAGTCACGCCTTGCAAACTTTCCGGAAGGTTGACGAAGCCATGCGCGAATACAAGCTGGCATATCTGAAGAAAGTTCTCGCACCGATGGATCCCGAGCCCCAACTTTCAAATTTCTATGTACCGTCAGAGGCCCAAAAATACCGCGAGATCACGTTCATTGTCGTGGGAATGGGTCGGCAGGTCTCGTCAGCTACTATATTGGAAAAGCAATAAGCAAAAGCAATAAGCAATAATTATTTAAAAAAGTTTGTGAATAATATATATATATATAACGATGTTAGTTGACGAGCTTTATTACACTTTGATCGATGTAGGCTACACGGCACTTAAACACCGTTTAGCTGGTGCAAAGGGTCTGATCCGTCTGGCCCAAGATTCTCTAGAGACATGGCGCGAGGACGAAAACGCGGCCACCATTTTCGCAAAGCGGATGTTAGATTCCTCCGAGTTCCCGCTCCAATTCAATCGCGATTGGAAGAATTGGGGTAACCTAACCGGCAGCTGCAGCGAAACTTCCAACAAAGATGTAGTATCGACGACGCAGTTACCGGACGATATGGCGAGGGCATGTTGGAGATTGTTCGCCATACTAGAATACCTCGCATACGATGGACACGCGCAAGCTTGATTCCAAACTATCGGTTCGCCTAACGCGCAAGCTAGCGAACACATACTACAGCCCCCGCGGCTACTGGAAGGGACTCGCGGCCATCAAGAACCTCGCGGCGGCGACCAAGGTTTCTGAAAACGCAGCCAAGGAATGGCTCAAGAAGCAGGCCATCTGGCAGATCTATTTACCCGCGCCTCACAATATTCCGCGCCCGAAATTCGACGTGCCGGTGCCGAACGAAGTCCACCAAACAGACCTCCTATTTCTCCCTCACAATCGCGTCGGTCGCAAAACTTAAAAGTAAGCACTGACAATCGTTGACGTAGCGAGTCGCTATAAGGGGGCTGAGTCGTTGGTCACTAAAGAGTCTAAGGAGGTGGCTGAGGCTCTTTCCCGAATATATAAGAGGAGTCCTCTCAAATGGCCGAATCTTCTCCAGGTCGATCCTGGCCGTGAGTTCATGGGCGCGGTCTCTCATAAATTGGCTAAGCACGACGTTTCTGTCAGACACGGCCGCGTCAACATCCACCGGGACCAGGGGATCGTGGAACGGTTCAATCGAACCCTGGCTGAGAGCTTGTTCGGACACCAATATGCCAAAGAGCTTGTAGACCCTCATTCGCGATCGACCGAGTGGGTGAGCAGGCTGCCCGCCGTGGTCTCCGCACTGAACGGGGAGGTGACCAGATTGATCGGTAAGAAGCCTGTAGATGCCATCAAGGCGAAAACGGTGGCGCACAAACCATCCGCCGTCTCGCGTGGGTGCCCCGTTGGTTTAGCGGAGAAACGATTTCCATCGGATGTTGCCGTCCGGTACCTCTATCAACCGGGAGAGCTCGAATGTGGCCGCCGAAGCGCGACTGATCCCGTGTGGTCTCTCAATGTATATCATCTAGATCGATATATTACCAAACCCGATGAGGCCGTGCTCTACTATTTGGATGATGGTCCATCGCGCGGGTTTGTTCGCGAAGAACTTCTTGCGGTGCTGACACCCAGCTGTCTCCGGATAGCGTTCTCATCCGCTGATTTCGAGACACTCCCAGCGCCAATCATACCAATAGAGTTGATGTTTATAGGTTGTGGTTGTTCTAGTTAAATTTCTCAAAATTTAAATTACATAGTGATTTAAATCTTGATTCATTTTATTACATCAACGGTTCCGTGTGGATACCGTCGGGTAACACCCTCATCTTATCGTAGTACGCGGATAGTCCCAACTTTGTCTGCGAGTAAGTCTTCATGACTCCACTGTTCATTCTGAAACCCTTGTTTTTTCCAATGTCTAGACCACCCTCCAACGCTTTCTTGTAATTATCCCATTTCAGACTGTTTGTTCTCTTGGACCTACATTTGGCGGAATGTTTCATAAAATCGTCCGGTTTAATTTTTTTGTCTTCTTCTTCCCGACTACCTTTTTCGGGAACTTTTTCGACAATATAACACTTGCTACACAAGGCAATCGCTCGGTGTCCGCGGAACTCCATCTTGAAGAGTCCTGGCTCGCGGTTGCTCCACTTGTCCCAAGCTATCCAATCTCGTTTCTCTCTTTCGAAAGAGTCAATCATATCCGACTTTATTATAGAATCCAGGCTGTTGCTGGAAATTCCTATATACATACTGTCTGTATCCATCTGTATCAACTCGAAATTGCTTCGGTCCTCGTATTTGTCTAGAAAGTCGTAGTAGAACTCCAAAATCCTCAACTTTGCCAACTGATAAATTGCTATCCCACAGTAAAACGGTCTAGTCATTACTACTCTCGGTTTCCTGCTGGATATCTCGTAAGCGTCTCCAATCTCCTCGATATCTTCGAAAAATGCGGATCTCAATGCTTTGTCAACGCTGCTCTCGTTGTTAGTATACGTTGTGTTTCGATGGCGCTCGGAACATTCGATCATCTTTCCGCAACAAGAGTTGCCCACCAACTTGAATATCTCGCCCACAACGGCCTTGCTACTGTCGACATCTCCTGTTCTACGTGCTGCGGTTACTTCGTCTACGAACCATTCGAACGGCTTTCCTTCTTGGTAATCCAAAGTTCTGTAAACAGCAGTTATCTCTAGTTCGTGTCGCAGATACCACTTCAGTAGCGGCGCGTACAGCAACGTCTTCTCTGTAGACATAGTACCCACTAGTTTCTTACCGTCTCCCCTGTTCCTACCTGTATTCTCTAGGTAATCCAAAATGTGCTCTGGAACCTCTTCTTCTTTAACAACCCTGTTTGTGAACAGCGGCGACATCTCCGAAAAGTGTTTTCGTAAATTTTTCGGCACCTCGATATCTACCTCGGCAAATCCGAACCAATCGGACTTCAAAATTCTTTGCGAGAATCTGTCCACGACCATCTGGTTTGTAGGTTCTCCAACGTGTCGGATGATCTCTTTACCGCAAGGCATCACTTTCTTCAGAGTCGACAGGTACAGTGCGTTAGCGTCGTAACCGAGCAACGCTCTGCATTTCTTATTTTTATCCGTGCGGATGTTAGATACTCTGGCTTCCGCATATCTCGAAAACACTATAGACGGTCCTCCGACAATAGCTCCCTGCAGCATATCGTAAGTTTCCTTTTCGGGTGCGTACATTGGTGGACATTTTGCGTATGCGGCGGCGTTTTCTTTTGTTCTGTAGCTTTTCACATCCTCCTTGATGGTTCCTCGCAACAAATATTGCAGAGCCACACCGGGTAGCGTTACTGCGTCTTTAAGAATATCCACTCCTCTGTCTTTGTAAAAGTTACACATTTTTTCCACCGCTTCCAAGAACGGTGTGACGTCCAGGTCGCTGTAGTATCGCAGCCAGTCCGCGAAAGTTTTCATGTTTTTCTCTTTGTAGATCGCGTTGCACGCTTCTAGCTCACTCTCTGTAATAAGGTATCCGCCTCGCAGTTTGGAATACCAGTGTTCGATGGGTGGTAACTTTTCTGGGGAGTCGAACCACTCGTAGGGAAAGAAAGACTTGTGCATCGAGCAGTCGTATGCCTTGATCCACTTGTCGTAACTAGTTCCGGGTCCCATGTACAGAACAATGTCTAGAAACCTGAATTCCGGAGTGAACAGAAATATCGTCGTATTTGTCTTCTTACCTACCATAACTTTATCGGTTGTGCCAGCCAGTTTCCCAACGAGACGTTTCTTTATCAGGTTTATGTTGTATCTACAAGAGTTGAATCCTACCACGGGAACCTGTTCTATCCACCTCTTTATAGCTTTGACTTATGTTTCCGGGAGTTTGTCCATATCAGTCGGCATGTACTTGCGGTGCACATCGTTTTTGATACTTTTACCTCTGATTTTAAACTCCCTCAAGAATTTTGATACCAAAACTTCAGGATCTCTCTCGCAAATGTGTGTTGTCGTTCCTGAGAGACTGTCGCCTACTGAAACACTTATCGGAACGTGGGCAACCTCGTACTCTAGGTCTCGAGTTTTTACCTCCCCTCCGTTGACGTCTAGGTAAGCTTCAAAGTCGTACACTATTTGGTGCGGATACAACACTGTCTCCGGGACCGTCTGTTCTACTTGTGGATGATTTCGTGAATTATAGTCACACTCCCAAATAACCACGAGTGTGTATCCGGCTGAGATTATTGCCGCGTGCCTATCGAGAGTTTGTTGATGCTTTATGCCCATGCGCCTTGTGTGGAGTGGACATCCGTGCCAGTGACAACCGTGGAATTGGTACACGGTATTTGTCTCCCTGCAGTATCAGTCCCTGCAACCCACCTTTCTCCTCCGCGTCCGCACCTGGCGGTGTGTATGTGATTGACTTCTAAAGATTTTATCCAGTCTATCGACATTTTGCTGGCGTTCGATCTTGGGTAGAAGGCTTTTTCAAACGCGGACATTGGTATGGCTATCATCTTACCTTTGCACACGACTACGGTCTCTCCCCTCATGCATATTGCTGTGTGCCTCTTCATGTTGCTGGCGTTGGTGAATCTCTGTCTGCAGTCGTAGCAGCAGTAGATATTTGTTAGATTCTTTATGTTTGTCACGAGGAACGCGTGGTTTTTGAACAAACCTATCGTCATCTTCTTCTCTCCTACCTCCTCGTAGTGTGCTGGTGTCTTTCTCAAATACCACACTCCTTCTTCCGTTGGCTCGTACACTTCTATTCCTACACTGAAACATTCCTCCACTTTCTTCATGTCCTCAAAAGGAACCGGTCCTCTCGCGGTTTTCTTGTTTTTCGCGAAATACACGTTAGCCATGCTTCGTGCCTTATCACAACACCTGTCCGCTCGAACATCTTCCAAATGAATAGCTAGACATCTGAAAAGACACAAATCGTCGTTGTATTTATCTAACGCGTACATACCCTTCGTGTTCCTCAACCAATCCGGAAGAGGTCCTCCGGATGCTACTGTTGAGGCTAACCATGTGTCTTCCCTCCTATCACCTAAAACTAGTTTTTTACTTATACGTCTACCCACCGGACAAACGTCCATTTCGTGTTTGGTCTGTCTATCTTATCCAGGTTCATACCAGTTTCTTCTCGTCTCTTCACCCATGTACATACCTCCTCGTAAGAACTCATCCATTTGATACCTCCGAGGTTTTTGTGAAATATTATAGTTTTCGCTCTACCACGACTGTCTTTCCCCTCTATATGTGTTAGCTTGTAAGAAAAAGTGTATCTCAGATAGAAGTTGCTCGTCAGCATCGGAGCCAACTTGTCAACTATCCTTTCAGATATTTTCCCCTCTATACCCTTACGAAAAGAAAGCTCTATGTTTCTCCTACCTTTCTCCACACGTTCCTTACTTTCGTCGTGGCTGCCTAATATATTCTCACCTTCGTCGGCTATTGCGTTCACCAACTTTCGGTTCAACTTCGACACCACTTTCTGTGGGGTCTTTCTCTGCGCGATAGCGTTGGCACACAGACTCATAACACTCTCTTCCGCAAGTATATGCCCAACTTTATCAGCATTGTCTATATTATTGAAGGCACCTCGCTTGTAGGCCCTGGTAAACATAGTCGTGAAAGCTGTGTTTTTAGCCTCGTTCAAGAGTTTTGTCAACCCTGGAACTCTTAGGTGTTTACTGTATGTCAACCCTAGCGATGAGGCTTCTGCTCTGAGTTTTTCAACTTGTGGCAACATTTTCAAATCTTGTTTTAAGCCTTGGTTTAAACCGTGGTTTAACTCAATGTTTGAATAACTACTAGTTTTCGTTTCTTTAGCTTGAAATTTTATTAGTTTTGTCAACCCAGGAACTCTTAGGCATTTACTGTATGGTATGTTCAGATCGTCCGCTTGTTTTCGCAGTTGATTTCTAGTTATATGAAGCTTTTCTACACCGCTAATCAGTTGAGGCGGAATAATTTTCTCATCATTTTTTCTTCGTCCGAAGAAATTTCTCGCAGGAATATTTTTATACTTTCTATATGTTAGCAAATATAATAATTAAATAATTATTTATTTATAATAATTAAATAATTAATTAAATAATTAATTAATTAATTAATCTGACCAAATGGTATAAGAGAGAATTTAGTTTTATAAGTGTGTTGGTACATGTTTAATGTCATAGAAATATGGCGCCAAACGGCACGACGTCATGACATTACAAATATTACCCGACGTCATCCCGACATAAACGAATAGAAATAATAACTATGTAATTTCTTGACCGATTTTCAAAATCTATAACTTCTGTTTTCTTAGTTAGGTGATTTCCAGTTCATATGGCTATGTTTCGGAGGTGATTTCCAATTTTTAGCTGAGTCATATCGGGCTTGATAGGTAATATGTGCTCATATTACCCGTCCAGCTGACCAATCAAAACGCGATAAATATATGCTGTATGACAAAATGTGTTATCAGAACAGTTGCCGTGTACTAGGTCAATGGATAGCGAGTTACTGAAGCTATCACCTGATGATACGTTGAACACTCATAATAAAAATGGCCTATACTAGCATACCATACCTTGCTGTGCATGAAATCAGGATACACGGTGCTTACATGTACATGTACAGATAACATACACCATGAATCGCCTAATGACATACATGTAGTTACAGTGGGGTCAGCGTGTAAGTGCACACACGAACGAACACGACAGGTTGGAACCAACCTGTCGTGTTCGTTCGTGTGTGCACTTACACGCTGACACCACTGTACCACCGTTGTGAAACACGTCCCTTTTTCAAATCCGTTAAAATTGTAGAAATCGATATGGTACTATACCAATTGACGTTCATATTTATATAAAAAAAGATATCGTTCTGCATATTTGTGCCGTTTACCTAGCTAAAAAACATCATGCACATATAATATTGCACTATTTTTTCCCAATCGACGGCACCTAGGGAATCGCTTTCCAAATGTTTGTTTTCCATTACTGACGTAACGTTTTGCTGTGATAATGCATTGAACCCTTTCACCCCTACATGTAAGTAACTGGAATGGATGTGATATGTTAATTTTTCAACCTATTCAACCGTCACACAATTATTTTCAGACTAGTCCTTTTATGGAAGGGGGTATTTTTTAGTTATCAAAACATGTTAAAACTGCTTTCAAAAAGTGCAGATCCTGATGAGACGGTTCGTTACGAGCCTGCTCATCTTAATCTGCAATTTTTGCATAAACCGCTATAGCGGACTTTCGGGTTCAAATGGTTAAGGACAGCTAAAGTAGATTCGAAAGTACAAGATAATTATTCACAAATATTGGACACGACGTAGCCTTCCGGTTTCAAATATTATTATAGATAGATGAATCTATACAGCTGGGGCCGCTTCACTAAACTTCGTAAGACTAAAATATTCGTAAGTGCAAATCTATGATCGTCTGAAAATTTCAATTGATGGATTTACATTTATTGAACATATGCTGCATATGCAGCCTATACTCACTAAATGTAAATCCAACACTTGTTTACAAGAAAACAATGTTAAATTGAATGTGAAATTTTAATTTTGCACTTACGAACATTTTAGTCGTAAGTAGTTTAGTGAAACGGTCCTTTGGTGCACACACATTCTCGACAATGAATGCTCTGGGAGACTGACAATACAATACAATACAAACAGTTATATTTAACCCTTTGAACCTGAAATCCCGCTATAGTGGTTTATGCAAACAGTGCAGATCTATATGAGCCGGCTCGTAACGAGCCGTCTCATCAGGATCTGCAGTTTTTGCAAGTAATTTTTATATTTCTTAGAACAAAAACACCCCCTTTTCATAAATGGACGAATCTGAAAATCATTTTGTGACCATTGGATTGATCGGACCATTAGCATATCACAGTCTATTCCAGTTCCTTATGGTTTTAAAGGGTTAAGGGTGGGAATTGGATAAAAGAACCTTCCATACACGAAAATGCCTACATGACCGTATACACTTTTAAGGAATTAGGTCATAGAAAGATACACTTGGCTTCAATCATAATTGCTTCATAAGAGTGATGCGATATACGAATATCAGATATGTGAATATTGTTTTGTTACTGTATACTATATGGTACATTGAGTTGTCATCTCCGCCATCTGTGCATTTAAAAGCCATCGTACAGTTTCACCTCTTCCACCGTTTGACACCTACAGCAAATACTAGGACAGTAAACATAATACAATGTGGTGCAATACATCATAGACCTATTTGAAAACAGCGAGCTATAAATATTATGCCAGAAAGACTATGCAAAATACGAGATATCTGAGCATTTCTCCCATCAATCTCAAAATAAATTTCAATGTGTAAACTTTTCAATCTGATGCACAGTTATTGTTAGTGTACACGTTACCCATTGGTAAAGCCATATCTACTCGCACATTAGGCGAGTAAGACACCAGTGACAATACACTCAGGTAACTGCTACTGCATTTGAGACAGTGTGTATGTTAATACAGGTGTATATTGACCGCACTGTGTTTTCATCTGACTGTTACCCAGCCATTACTGGATTCTCAAAACAATTAGCGGTCAACAAACTCTTCAGAAATCAGACTTTGTATATAAGTGTGATGAAAACTACCCATAAGACGTTGTGTACATGTTAATACAGGTGTATATTGTTGTTTAACAGTGTTAGAAGATGATGCACCCAATTGTATTGATGCATATGTCATATTATTTGTGGTACGTGTTAAACGCAACAAGAGGTAAAACTGACTGATGGCTTGTACACACTAAGATGGCCGACATAGCAACTCCATGTGTTGTATAGTATACAGTAACACGCTAATGTTCACATACATGTAATAAACATATCCCGTCACATTTAAGAAGCAATTATCTTTGAATCAAACGATGATCATGTATCATATTATCTCTTTGAACCCGGCAAACGACACCTGGACACTGAATGTTATATTACCTGACGTCAATTCGTATAAGACATGTACATATTGTTTAATATTTTAACGGAATTGAAAATGAAGGGGTTTCACCGCGCTGCTGGCCTTATACATGTACATGTACTGGAATACACTGTGACCAGAATTGTTCACCTGTGCATTTTACATGTACTATAATAATAATCTCCATTGTTGCCGTTCAAGTACCAGTATATACAGTGTCTATACAACGCGATTCCATTTGGTATTAGCTCGATTTTTCATGAATGACATTTACAGAACCTGTGACATTTTCTGCAAATGACGCATTTGTTGTGAAAGTTTCGTCAACTTTGGACGTCATTTACGGAAACTATCGTAACTTTTGTAGATATTTTTCATGAAATACCGCACATGTTCTTAGGTACTAAATCACATGGCTGGTCTCAATTATGTAAAATTGCTGAAGCGTTTATTTCATCATAATTCCAGCACAAAAATATTTACACAATTCCCTAACATTTGATTGGCCCGTAGCAAGTCTCTGTCTACAATTTATATCCCAGTAAAGTCCCACGCCGAACTACTTTCTACAGGTGCGCTGTCAGTGCTGTCAATGTAAACAAATGGCTGCCGTCTGTCAAAATAAACACATTTTCTTGACGAATTTATTTCAAAAGCTGGAATTAGAAGAATGAGTGGCCTTTTTGTGGAATTTATTAGCTTCTTTCTTTCAGCTTAGCCTTCGTCCAGTATTCCCGCGACTTTTCCAACTTTATACCCCGATACATTCCACAAAAAGGCCATTCATTCCTATATTATATCAAATGTATGATATGTGATTATGATTGGTCGCAAAACCCATAAGTCCCATTTGCCATTTTTTTGTCAAATACCAGAAGAGGTGAAACTGACAGATGGCTGGAAAACACAAAGATGGCCGAGTTGACCACTCCATTTGTCGTGTAGGACACAGTAACGAGGCAGTGTTCACGTACATGTATAATGTTATGCATATATTCCATCACCTTTACGATTCAATTATCTTTGGATCAAACATGATCAGGTATAGAGAGTGTTTCCTTAAGGCATTTCACCTTACATATTAAAGCACTTACATTTTCAGATGGGTGTAGCGACGTGTCACCACTATCACTGTATCCACGGTGGTCGACGCCCGGATGTACGTGCCACTCGCCACGTATGACATGCGTGCAGACGATACCACGTCGTGTCCCGCGCGGGATCCTACATGTAGAGCTGAAAGAAGCTAATAAAACCCTGTTAGAGGCAATAAACACTGAATGCTTGTTCTGTGACTATTCCTGGATGAGCGTAGAAACATTCTTCATTTTCGGCACGGGTGTGAATTCACATCCACATTCGCTTTATGGTCACATGTTTCAAAATTTGAGCAACCTTATCAATCTCAGAATCAGCTTGCCAACACTGGACTCGTCACTGCCGGAAACAACATTTATTGGCCTGGAAAATGTAACTACACTCGACATGTCCGACTGCACGAGTCTCTCTACTGCACATTTGTTCAACGCTCTGTCAGATAAAGACATTCTGCCAAAGCTATCAAAATTAGTATTGCATAACACTAACACTATTAACGATAGGACGAATGCATTTACTGCTGGTATGTCGAAAATAATTTCATATGTAGAAATATTTCCGAATTAGACATAAGTAAGATGCGATTCGCAGACTTTCATCTAAGTAATTTACAACCACTTTGTAAAGCAATAAAAGTGTTAAATATATCCAATGTACATGCAAATAAAGATCATGAAAACATACAGGAACAGGCTTGCAACAGTCTGGAAACTGTAGATCTGAGTGGGAGTGTTGATTGGGGATCAATCATATACACTACTGACATTCAGTTTATAAATTTGCACAAACGTGTAACTTATCACAATTTCACTCGTTTGCTTTTTATAAAAAACGTCAAGACGATTTATTTGCGCAATGTCAACCCAATGCCTGCAGGTTCACATATTTACTTGCACAAAAGTGTGATTGATGTATCGATAGTTGCTGAATGGAAGCATATACCTTTCCAACAACAAATTGAAATATATGGATTTTAAATTTGTTTCCGACTACATTCGACTGGAATCACTGGATCTCTCTTACAACGACATGGAGTATGTGACACCACGCTTCTTTCAGCAGAGCATCACGACATCATTAAAGTGGTTGAATCTTTCTCACAATATGTTAAACCACATGAAATATAAAGATTTAGAAATACTTGTGTCCTATCTTAGTAAAGTGAAAGTTCTGAATTTGTCATTTAACAACCTATCAACAATTCCAAGTGTGATGTTCGAACTAAACACAAATCTACAACGGTTAGACGTGTCTAATAATAGACTTGCTACACTAATGTTTAAAGTGGATAAACTGATTAATCTGAGATACATTGACATCAGTAGGAACGTCATCAAATATTTAGATGATAACACTATTCAAACGTTCAACAAGATATACAGTAAGCAGAACATCGCCAGTACAGGCCGCTTGAAAGTTAATATACACCATAACACCCATTGGCATGTACATCTTGTGCCGCATTGACGTTTGTTAAATGGATGTCTAGCACTCCGATTATAGACTCGGCTGACAATGCTTACTTTTGTCAATCAGAAAATGGTGACAAAACGCGCATTGATGAAAATGTCGTTCGTAGCACGCAAGTTATTTGTGACTGGAAGGCGATACTGCTCAGGACATTATTAATAACCACCGTGACTTCCGTGACTGTAGTTGCGATGTTTGTGATTACAATCAGATATCTAGTGAAACAAATCCGAAGGAAGCGAACTAACACACATGTTCATGAGAGAAGGCGACAGATTGAAACTGACACATACGAGTTCAAATACCCTATATTTCTTTCGTATAGCAGCTTAGACGACGATATCGTATTAAACCATTTGTTAGCAGAATTACACCTGAACTTACGTGCAACGTGTCGAACAGACAGGGAATTGATTTGCTTCGGTGACCGACATTTTCGAGCCGGTAGATGGATTTTCGACGAAATTGTCCGATGTCAGGAGATGTCTGGCCTGCTAGTGGTGGTAATGTCGCATAATTACTGCGATAGCCAGTGGTGTCTGTCTGAGCTCCAACAGGCGTACCAGCTGCACAAGCCGATGCTGCTCATCTGCATCGAACACGTGCAGGAGACCGACATGCACGTCGTGTTACGGGAGTGTTTCCGGAACCACGTGCGTGTAAAGTTTGGTAGAAATAACAATGGCGACTACGAGATATGTCCCGGCTGGGACAACGTTTGCTCCTCCATACTGGAGATGCTATCGTGATGGTATTGCTCATGTCACAAGTGGACGACGCGTGGCTTTGTCAACAACTAATACAGAAACATCAAAATGTGCAAAAAAAAAACAATAACAAATAATCTATATAGCAACTTACGGAGCCCCGCAGGGGACATGGATTTTTTTAATTAATTCGTTCCCACGAAATAACAATTCGTTCCCTCAATTTAACAATTCGTTCCCTCGAATTTACATTTCGTTCCCACAATATGACATTCGTTCCCTCAATTTAACAATTCGTTCCCACGAAATAACAACTCGTTTCCTCTAATTAACAATTCGTTCCCACAATATGACATTCGTTCCCTCAATTTAACAATTATTTCCCTCGAATTAACAATTCGTTCCCGTGGGAACGAATTATTATTTCGTGGGAACGAGTTGTTAAATCGAGGGAACGAATTGCTAATTGGTGGGAACGGATAAATAAAAAAAGAAATCTACGTCCCCTGCGGGGCTCCGTAGCAACTTATTTAAACACACTGTGACTTGAACTGTTTTTGTTTTTTTTTCACTCCAGTTATAATATTTATAGCTTCTAGGTTACGAAACAAACATGGTTTTCCATTTCTGTTTTAAAGTTACTCCTTTTATTGCATATTACTGTTTTAGCACGTGTTGACGTCGCATGTTGACAAAGCCACGCGCCGTCTACCTGTGGCTTATTTATGGCTTTCACTGACGACGTAGGTATTCTGACATTTGAGGTCAGTCTAGCTCATGAGCTGCTCGCGCACTCCTGCGACTTGATGTAAATCGTTTTTAGCCGGTTTATTTTTTTAAAGAAAAAATCCTGGCTATTGGATTGGAGAAAGCAGGGCGGGCGAGCGGCGAGCGGCGATGTCCACAATGTTACGTTTTCGTCTTTTCTTCATATCTTCGTTACTGTTCCACCTAGGACCACCATACTTGCACAACTTCATAAACAAATGGTGCACTCCATGTACCACTATCTAACATGTGACTTTCTTTGATCTTGACCTATTTATTCCAGTGTAATCGACTTAGCCATTTTCAATGATAATTTTTCATGTTTCGTTCCATTTCACTGTTACTGTACCACCAAAGGACAACTTTAGGTGCACAACTTCATAACCAACAGGGGCACACAACATACAACTGTCCAACATCTGACCTTCTTTTACCTTGACTTATTTTTTCCGCGAACACTCATTATACAGCAGAGATGTTCACTCGTATCTTGTACTAACCCACTTAGCTAGTTTCAATGTGAAGTTTTCGTGTTAATGTCCATTTCTCTGTTACTGTTACACCTAGGACCAGCGTACCTACACAACTTTATAACAAACGGGTGCCCACCACATACCACTATCCAACATTTTAACGTGACCTATATTTTTCCGTGTAATCGACTTAGCCATTTTCAAAGTTAAGTGTTTAAATATGTTGCTCACTTACTATACCACCTAGAACCACCAACATGCACAACTTTGTAACAACATATGCCCACCACATACCAGTATCCATCAGGTGACCATTTACCTATTGTTTTCAGCGATTCAACTTAGCCATGCATTTTCAATGTTAAATTGGACAACACTCATATCTTGTACTAATACATGTATGCCAGCCTGCAACTGCAATTAGGTTTTTTTCATACACTAGCTTCTTTTGCCACCTTAAGCCATTGACAGTTGTCACTTTCAATCGTGGTAATAATAACATTCATAGCCAATTATCAGGGCCCGGTTGCTCAAAACCTCTATTAGCGGAACAGACTGTTAAATCCTTAGCAATGCTAAGGATTTAACAGTCTGTTAAGCTAACAGAATATTTGAGCAACCGGGCCCTGTTGTCCAATTGTTTGTGGCTAGACGGTCTTCGTGGCTTTGCCTCGTCTCTTGTGTTTTTTCGTTAGAAGCAGGACATGTGTTACACTAACTGAATGTCGATAACTGCAGATCAGTAGACTATTTCACTATACTTATCTAGCAAAGTATACTTTGAGGTAGAAATTTTCAATTTTAGGATAAATTTATGAATTTTTATTATACTGAATTTATTACATTATCACAGCCAATTTGGCTGTGATAATGTAATAAATTCAGTATAATAATTATGCATACTTTTAATCATCAAATATGTGCAGTCGTTAGTTCTATATGAAATAATGCATTTCAGGAAAAATAAATGAGTACTCCCTCAAAGTATACTTTGCTAGATAAGTATGCTTTGCAATTTTAATGAAATCGGCTACTGGATCTACACTGAGACTGTCGTAATTCAGCACAATGAATCCAACTCAGTGCGGCATAGAGTCCGCATTTATTCCTGGTTCCACAAACAAACGAGTCCATATCGTTTACACATCGTTTTGATATCGTTTTCGTTGTTTTAATGGGGGATCGTAGCTAGTTATTTCCCTTTGCAAATATATTTATAGAGATCCGGTCCTATGTTTTCTATCGTACATACCAACCAATAACGTATAGAAATACCATTCAATTCGTACGTTTATACGACGTTTATATATGAGTATAAATAGAGAATAGTAGTTTAGTGCCGTGAATGGGAAAACATATCTGGCAAGGCTTAGGAAACGGGATGGGCGAGGCTCTGCCGACGTACTTAAAACTATGACGTCAGTCATGTCTGAATGACGCACGGAATGGGGGAAGAGAGCCAACAATTGGAAATTGAGGGTCGTAATGGTAATCGCTTTGGCATCCAGAAAATGGCATGAACTTAATTTTAACAATTTTTGTTTTCCGGCGATACCGTTTTTATTTGTGAAATTTAACCCACACTTAAACTGTGAACAGTCCAATTTTCACCAGTCTGACCAATCAGGCATTGGTCAACACTGTGGTTTGGACATTTCTTTGTAACCGCGTATGACTTGTGATTAGGTCGTATTGACAGGATATCAAATATGTTTCACGGCACATAGGCACTGCATTGACGGGATACTTCTGGTACTGTAACGTTTGTATCGTACAAAAATACTTGTGTACGGTATAAATATACTATATAGGATAGACCTTTAACGTAAATGTATACATGTTATTGTACGATATATTAACGGTGTTGTTGTATACTATATGCCCTAATATTTGGCTTACAGTCAGTACGACCCCTGTTCGAAATCGCACATATTTGATAATTATCCCGTCAACACAGTGCGTATGTGCCGTGAAACACGGTGCCGTGAAACATTTTTGATATCCAGTCAATAATATTTTTGCAATTTACAGCCATTGGTAGGTGTTCTCGGGATAAATAGAATAGTAGGTGAGTGCCGTGAATGGGAAAACATATCTGGCGCGGCACGGAAACGGGATGTGCTCGGCAGAGCCTCGCCCATCCCGTTTCCTGAGCCTTGCCAGATATTTTTTCCCATTCACGGCACTAACCTACTATTCTCTATAACATTAACCCTTAGACCGCTACTCACAACAATTGTCGTCTGCTGTTGCTTTTATATCATGCTGTCAAATCATGTTTTTGATGATACAAATGGAAAATAAAAAATAAACAGCAGACGACAAAAAAATAAGATAGCGGTCTAAGGTTTAAGGCTCCTCTAATTTGATGGATACGGCATATTCTCAATGAAAATCATCAACTTGTCAAACTGTGATTTTGTATTTTCTGCCAACCAACGTTTATTGGAAGCATCATTGATCAGAATCTCCTACAGTGCAGACTCGGCTCAGATTGTGAGTATGCGGAGGCTGGTCTAAGTCTACGCCTGGCACATTGCGCACGAACCCCATTTATCCATTTCATAGTCGCATACTTATAAGCAAGGACAATTATATCGCCAATAAAATACCGTGTGCACTGAATTGGAAAATACACAACCGGTGTCGCGTGCCAACAGATACATGTAAGGGTTTAACAGCATGTGGGAAAGTCGTTTATTACGCATGTAGTTGAGGATTAACGGAAACTACCCGCATAAATAATTCCAGCACAATAATATTTACACAATTCCCTAACATTTGATTGGCCCGTAGCAAGTCTCTGTGCAAAATTTATATCCCAGTAAACTCCCACGCCGAACTACTTTCCGTAACCGTGAGGCGCAGTTAAATAATTCTTCAGAAAACGGAAAATAAACACATTTTCTTGATGAATTTATTTAAAATGCTGGAATTATAAGGAATTAATTGCCTTTTTGTGGAATTTATCAGGGATATAAAATTGAAAAAGTCGCGGGAATACTGGACGAGGCATTCCGGCCTTCGTCCAGTGTTCCCGCGACTTTTCCAAGTTTATACCCCGATAAATTCCAGAAAAAGGCCATTCATTCCTATACTACATTCACATTGTATTGAATAGAATTTGCTATGGC